>WAEK01000015.1:1142500-1339235 GCA_011634665.1 Mortierella sp. BCC40632 | reverse complement strand
TCGAATCGCTTCTCCTTTTGTGTCCATTTCTCTAGGGCATCTCTACCAAAATGTTCCTAACAACGCTTGCTCTTTGGATTACCCCCCTCCCCCCTCTCCACCTACCAATTTGCTATGGTATCCAAGACGCGTCCCAAATGCCCAGAAGAAAAAAAATATATAAACATTTATATATATATATACATTCAGACGAGACAAATTGGAATAGGATGCACTGTTACGCACGAGTTCTTTGCGAAAAAAGGACTCTCTCCCGATGTTGGTTTCTCTGTTTATTGGGATCAGCGATTAGCACACAACAAAGAGAACAAGTCGAAAAGGGGGTAGAGAAAGAATCGACCAAGTTCACCAAATTTTTTTTTCTTCTTCATTTCTGCAGAAAAGAGAGGGGATATGCGACAGCGGAATGGAGGAGGGAAGGGGTTTGGGAGGAGAGAAGAGATAAGACCGAGAGCACGAAGCGCTTAGAACTTGGCAAAGTTCTTGGCGCCCTTGACAACCTTCTTCTGGACCTTGAGGACGTTGAAGCGGACGGTCTTGGACAAGGGGCGGCACTGACCGACGGTGACGGAGTCACCCTGCTGGACACCAATGAAGCAAGGGGAGAGATGGGCAGCCAAGTTCTAAAAGGTCAAAAAGAAATTATAAGGGGGATCGTTAGGAAAGGAAAAAACAAATGCTCCACGTCAAATCCATTTTGGAATACAAACTAAAGGAGAAAGAGCTGGGGGTTATCTCATTACCTTGTGGCGCTTCTCGTAACGGTTGTACTTGGGGATGAAGTGAAGGTACTCACGACGGACAATGACGGTGCGCTTCATCTTGGTGGAGATGATCTCACCAGTGAGGATACGGCCACGGATGGCAATATCGCCGGTGAAGGGGCACTTCTTGTCGATGTAGTTGCCCTCAATAGCCTCCTTGGGGGTCTTGAAGCCAAGACCGACATCCTTGTACCAACGGTTGTTCTTGGCGGTCTTCTTGCCAGTAACCTTGGCGTTCTGGAAGATACCCTGCTGCTTCTGGAAGGCTTTCTCGATCTAGAGAAGGGAAGAAATGATGGGTTTTCATTTCAGGTTAGAAAAGCCAGAGCCACTCCCCAAAAGATGCTAGATATTCCTGAATGAGGTTGGTCCAAGTTGTTTCGTTTTGGAGATGGCCAAAGGGGGTCCTGGTTCTACGCCTAGCACCCTGTGATGGTTTCTTTGAAGGCCTGATCCTGGATTTGTGTTCGAAACGGACAAAAAAACTCTCTTCCGCACAAAAACCCTTGACAAAAAAAAAAAAAAAAAAAATCAAGAGCTCGAGTTGTCCACTGAGGCCTGAACCTGGTGCACGGTAGACCGCATAGCAGATATGCAAACACCAATTTAAAGCTTTCGAGTGGACAGCGCGGACTCTTGGTTTTGTTTTTGATTTTTTTTTTTTTTTTTTTGTGAACGCCTTTTGTCGTCGTTCGGCGGTGCAGAGGGACGGCAGAGAGATCAAGATGTCTGACTTTTCTGACAAATCTCAGGATCGGCTCCAGAGGCTGACATCAGAGGAGTGCTGAGCGTTAAACCGGTTGATCCTGTGGATGCTGATTCAAATGTCGTCTCTCTTTTTTTTTTTTTTTTTTTCACAAAGAGTGTCCCAAATGACCCGATCTCGCATGATGTCCAAACTGATGTAAAGATGGATCCATGACTAGCGTAGATGGTTTTGGAAGATGAGAGGAATAAAAAAAGGCGGATGCTAGCGGTAGCAGTAAAGGCTCCAGGTTGGGATTTGGCAGATAATTCTCTCTGGATTGCGCCTCATGGGTTCATTTCAGAGAAATGTCCGATCTGGTCGATGATGATGGCGATGGCGATGATGATGATGAAATGATGGGATCGATCCAGTGATGAGAATCATGCGAGTCGATCCTGATAGCTGATGGGGTGCTGATGGCGAGATGGATCCTGGCTCCCCTGGCTAAATTCTGCCCGATGAACTTGAGCTCCTGACGCACCTGCTCAGACATGATGTATAGAGTAAAAGGAGGTTTCTAGGATTCCGTGGACGAAAAATTTTTATGTTCAATCCATCCGTCACAAAAAAAATCTAGAGCACGTGACTCTACCACCAATTGCTCAAGAACTGAAAGCATCAGGAGGGGGACCCCAAGATCAGGTTCTTTCAGAAAGAGTTGGAAGACACACTGGCATCTTTGACCCTTTGAAATTGCTCTGTTCTTTTCTTTCTTCTCCCCTGTGGTTAACGAGACGCTGGTCAATCATTCCATCTTAAGGACAAACACAATGGACTCTCCCATGACCCCAGCAGTGGCCTCCCCCTCCGCCACACTCGACGCCACCAATACCCCTGAGGCTTCCACGCCTGGTACACCAACGGTCGAAGTGAAAGCAGAGCAAGGACAGGAGGACGCCTCGACCAAACCCCCACGGGTATTCAATGCTCGGCAACAGAGAATCAATGAGATTCGACTCAAGTTTTGTGCTCGGGAGGAATTCCCGATTACCAAAAACATGATTCACTCAGACGGGACCTTGAACCAAGAGTATGCACTCTTTTTTTTTTTTTTTTATTGTTGTTGTTTTTATTACTTCTATTCTCTCGAGGACATCCAGCACCCACGCCCATATTTCGAAGTCTTGAGCAAGAAATGGGAAATGAAAGAGATTGCCTTTTGACACTCTTCTTCATTTTTTTGGCGAACCTTCATCTCGGCACAACAGCTATTTTAGACCACCTCGAGGACCAAAGGTTGAAGCACGCAAATGGACAGAGAAGGAACGCGATCTCCTTATCAAGGGTATCGAGAAGTATGGTATCGGCCACTTCAGAGAGATCTCGGAAGAATATCTGCCACAATGGGTAAGCTGAGAACAGCCTTTTTTTTTTTTTTTTTTTTTTTTTTATTTAAGATCATTCTTTGAACGAGAATATTAATCGTTCTTTTTCTATTCTCCTTCTCTGATATATCAGAGTGGAAACGATCTGAGAGTCAAGTCTATTCGGTTGATGGGACGTCAGAATCTGCAGCTGTACAAGGACTGGAAGGGCAATGAACAGGATATTGCTCGAGAGTTTGAGCTCAACAAGGCCATCGGATTAAAATATGGTGCCTGGAAGGGCGGTTGTCTCGTCGCGGATGACGAAGGATTGGTCGCCAAGGCGATTGAGGAACAATGGCCCAATGCTGGAAAGACAACAGTAACGTCGGCTTCTACACCTGAAGACGAGGACGTGGAGATGGAGGCATGATCTTCTTCTCTGTTTTTTACTGTATTTTTATCAATCATCATTAAAGACCTCCCCTGCAAAATGAAAAAAAAAAAATTGGCCTTTGGCTCTGAGATTGGTTTCTACGGACATGGTTAGAGGTCAACTCGGGGAATACTAGCCGATAGGAACATTCGCCTACAGATCAAGAAATAGAAATGACCGGACAAAAGGACTCAAAGTAGGGATGACAAATCCAGGGGAAACATACATTCTATCCAAGCCAGTGTGTGGGAAGTGAAGCTTGACTCTGACGGCAGTGAAAAAGGGATAGAGAAAGTATCGAGTAAAAGGCAGAGGGATAGATGCTTAATGAGGCTGTATTAAAGCTATGCACGACAGGGACTCAAGTTGTGGCTGAAATTGAACCGCGATAACCCAGCCCGCCATGGGTGAGAGACCTTTTTTGACATCTCTTGCATTTCACCGGAAGAGGAGGTCGCATCTACTTAAATGAACATCAACAGGACAGTCTTGGTATTAGACCACAGTCAGTGGGCGCGCGAGAGACTGTGCTACGACCCAACTGTGCCACAGGAGAATGATGATGGTGCGTTTTCAGATGGGATGAAGGTGGAAGAGTGAGAGAAAGAAGAGGAAAAGAAGTCGTGGAATTTTCAAGTTGGACGATGCAATCTAGATTCTCTGCGACCAGGACATGTGTCGCGCCATTGTAACCGAGATCATTTCCAATACTACATTGCACTAGGAGAAGACAATGAGAGTCTCGAGCTGGAACCATGCACCATGTGGACGACATTCTTCCATGCCGCACTGCATTACTCGCGTCTCGTCGGGGAACTCGCCCCTATTGGACAAAAGACACAGGCAAGTCTCTAGGGCAAGCTTCCTTTTGCTTGTTTACTCATGGATCGACAAAGGGGTCAATCATTAATGCCCTTACCTTTTACATTCTAGATATCCGTCCACGCTGCTCCTGGAGCTCTGACGCCTAATGGAGAGAGTTCAGTGCTCAATACTTGGTCGCCTTCGGAACAAAGTCTAGCATTTGTATGCGGCACAGCTTTCAATGCCACGCGTGTTGCCTGAACTCAGATAATCATGTCCGGGTACTGATTTTACTCTTTTTTGTGGATCAAAAACCATGTCTGTACAGATTACATCTCAACTTCAAACTCTCCAAATTCAGGATATTGGTGCAGAGAACGAAGGAGCCTCCACAGAAGCTGGAGAATCAGACACAAAACATTGGATCGAGCAGGCACTCCAAGGTGCTATTGCGCATCTACTAGAACCGGCCTCTCTGCATACTGTTACCCAAGGCCCAACTTTGCAGGCTCAGTCTCTCTCAGGATCCGCCCAGTTGTCATTTCAGTATGGGATGAGTCATACCAGGATGAATGCCACCATTGTAATTGTATTGGCAGACCCAGAAAGAGATGAGCCAACTAAGAGTGAGGATACAGCAATGGCGAACGATCCAGCAAACGAGGGTGTTAACAAGGACTCGTGGCTATTTGATGGGCACGATTTGAGAGAATGGCTCGACGCGGCTCTATCAAGTCTAAGCGAACATATCAGGAGTAGCAAGTATGATTGCTGGTATTTACTCATCTTCAATTCGCTCTCTCGCAATAGAGAAATGGCTCGCTAATATTGACGCCATTTGCAATTGGCTACAATAGAATCGCCAACATTCATGTAGATTTTGTACGGATATCAACGCCTTCGTCTTATTCGCGTAAAGACATCCTTCGAGAAGAGGTAAGAGCCAGGGAGGAAAGGCGTAATTGAATTAGAGAGTCTCTTTTCGATAAAAAATCTTTGACCGCTCAACATGCTCTCAATATACTCACAATTGAACTAGATATCGCGGATATGTACAGCCTCGGTGTATACTATTAAATCCACAAGTGAGTCCTCGGCTGTTGAAGCGCTCACGAACTTGTACCTTCAGCAAAACAAGGATATCCAACTTGTCCGAGTTCATAACATTCAAAAGAACTCTCAGGAAGAAGACATGCCTATGGATGTCTTTTACAGATGTGACCACTTAAAAACGCTGCTAAGGTCAAAGAGTGTGGTGGAATCAAGTCCAACAGAAGGACTCCTAGAAGTTTGCCCATGGGATACCCGAGGAGTGGCGAGAATGGAATACAGCTCCAAGATTGGCAAGGATATACGTAAGTCGGGACGCGGATCAAATTCTTGACCCCCACCCCCACTTGGGGTTCTTCTATAACCGAGCCCCATAACCGTCATTAACCTCAATTTTGGACAAATCCTTTCATGTTGCTCGATAGCTGCATTGCCTACTCTCTGTACCCACCTTGCCTCAATGTCTCCGTTGACCTATGATGCCTCGTTCTCGTCATACTCAAGCCAAGGTAAGAAGCAAGGTGGACTGCTCATGCTCTTATGTGGTCTAAAAAAATGGATACTGTATTAAACCATTCAAGGAATTAATTCGGGTCTGGTCTTATAGGTGCAGTCTACCTCCTAACAGGAAACGGGGAGAGAAGTGTTGCCAAAATGGCTCTCTTTGATCATCAGGGACAACTGTTTGTTCATTGCCTGGAAGCACCCTCCGAGTCTCGAGAATTCAAGGCTTTGGAGTCGACGATCCATTCTACATTGAAGCGGAAATCAGACGCCGTAGTAGATGAAACGCGAGTCAAGGTGAGTACAGAACTTTATGGAGATGGCTTGATAGCTCTGAGAACTTTCTACTTATGTAGTGAGCTTTTGGTATCTATTATCTCTATTAGGAATTCTTGGAGACCATCATCCGGCCTAACAGCATCACTCTCGGAGCTGATTCCTTTGCTCGAGATGGAAACACATTCATCGAGTTATCACCTTCGAACGTCAAACAATCTACCCCGACTCTTGATGGCAACACTCCACACTTGCCAGGGACAGAAAGATCAAGCTCGCTTGGAGTAAATATGTCCTTAGTCCACACGACCTCAAGGCTTGACATTGAGACGCGGTGGCTCGTCCAATGGGAAGGCGAACGAAAGCACCCAATCTTTGTATGTCCAAGGTGATTGATGGTCAAAGTCGAATAGGTTACTCATCCCCCCATATTGATGCTAATACTACCATTCCCTTTCGGACGGCCTGCTACAAAACTATAGCCAGCGCATGATCTGCATATTCGACAGATAAGAGACGTGATTTGCAAGAGTACAGTGGATGCCCACGGCCTAACTGTCATCAGCAATGTCTTGGACAACTTGATTGCAGACGCGCGACCATTACAGTTGCCGGGAGACCCTGGTTATGTCTTGACAGCTGCACAGGGAGGCTTCCCGCAACAACAACATCAGGCGCACACAACACCTTCCTCATACCAACAAACATTCCGCGAGAGTGCTCAGGCCATCTTGGCGGACCTTTGGATGATTGGACAGCGCTTCAAGTCAGTTTCTCCAAGTCACGCCGAGGTATGAGACGAGAATCGGCCTCCTTCCATACACACACACACACACACACACACACACACACACACACACACACACACACACAAACACGCATTCACGCATGCCTATACACACGCACTCGCTGCCTCGTTGCTCTCTTGTCTTTATGTCTTTGTGTATCATTACCAAAAGATAATAATAAGGGAACCATACTAGTTTTCTAACGCGATCGTTTGGCCTCTATGCCTAACTACCTATTGTGCATTTGTTTTTGTCGACTCTTAGGCAGCCAAGCTCATTGCGACTAAGGTTACACCTAAAGGTGTTGATCACAGTACAGTAAAGCAGACTTTGCTGACGCCCAACCGACGACTCGCCATCTCGAGTAGTGCAAGTAACAGCAATGAGGTTTCAGGGGTCTCGCCTGTTGTGGACAGTGGAGATGATGTCTGGAACCGGAATAAGAGCAGCCCACAACAAGGAGGAGGTCGGGGAGGCGCCAATATGGGCGGAGCGGGCCGTGGGGGCCAGTTCGGTCGAGGTGGTGGTGGGGGAGGAGCAGGCGGAGGTGGTGGAGCATCAGGGCGATTCAACAACCCACGAAGCGAGCGTGGAGGTCGCGGTCGCGGTGGGGCTGGAGGCTTCCGGGGTGGAGGACATAACGTCAACAATAGTCCTAATCCTAACAGTGCTAGCAGTGATGACATGGGCTTCAATGAGCCACCGACTCTTGGGCCCAACGGTGATGTTCTACTTAGTTTAACAGGCAAGACGCAACCAGTTCCTTACCTGGTGACCAAGCCTCCGACCCGAGAGGAAGTGGAAGAGTCGGATCAAGACTACCTAGCGCAACTCGGAGAGGACGGTAGTTTACTTAAGGCGTATTGGGGCACACGAGGATCTCAGGGCACTTCTGTGTCTGCGTTACTGAATACGATGCATTCACTAGACTCGGTTACGGCACCCCCAGCACCAGCAACGAATCTGGCAACTATGATCCACCCAGCCGCACCCATCATGGATCCCGTGGCCCATCAACGAATGCTATTGGCAGCCCGAAATCTGGCCATGAAACGACGTCGACTCCAAGACTTTGCGGGACGAACACCCGTCTCTGAGAATGGTGGATTCTCCAAGGAACAACAGCGGTAGACAATTAAAATATTAATAATAAGAGAAACCAAGACCATGACGGAGGCACCGGATCAGCAGGGAAGATATGTTTATTTGTGTTATGCACATGCATGGGAAAGAAGCATCGAAGGGCGAGAGAGAAATAGAGAGAGAGAGGGAGAGAGAGAGAAAAGGAGGAGGAGGAAGGTGTGAAAGATCCGACATGCAGGAATCAGGTGCAAACCCATCCCGGACCAGTCGAGTCCTGGACCTTGGCCTTACCCGAGCCGCATACCCCTGGTAGAGTGAACACGATAGAAAGAAAGAACCAAGCGAGGGTTGTCTACAAGACATACTCGGGAGCGATGCGCGTTGCATAGAGTGCATACAGGGGTGATGGTTGGGGGGAGGTGGGGTGGGTAGACTGGGCATGGCCACTCACGCTCTTGCCAATCGGGCTGGTTCGGCAACCCACAGGGGTTGTTTTGCCGCGATGGTAACGGCCCAGGCACGCAGCCAAGGCACGGGAGAGACACGGCTGGGCGGAGATGTGTACCTGACGGAGGTATCTTGGGTCGAGCAGGGTGTGGGAGAAGAGGCTGGACAGAACAAAAGAACAGAAAAGGGCTCTTTCCCCACTCCTCTCTCCACTGTTGTGTGTGTGAATGTGTGTGTTGTGTGTATGCGAATGTGGAGAATGGGGCAATAGGGCGCACCCCTTTCTCTTGTTCTATGCCCTGGCTACGCTACCCGTCCATCCAGCTCTAATGTCGGTCCGGTTGGGGGCAAGAAAGAAAGAGAAAGAGAGATGACCGCAGCGGACTAGCCAGCATTGCGTGACAGGAGACACTGCTGCTGGCATGCACACGTGTGTATGTGTGTGTATGTGTTGTTTCTCTCTCTTTCTCTTTCTCTCTCTCTCTCTCTCTCTCCCCTCTCTTTCTCAGTAGCAGCAGATGCGAGATGCTGGGATTATGGCTGGGTTGAGCTGGCTCTGGGCCACACAAAAGAGCTTATCGCGGGTAAGAGAGAGGCGATATGGCAGCTTGATTCTTCTTCTCCCACTGCGCATGACTCTTATTGGTCCATCACCACGATCTGCACCCACAGATAAAATGTGTGTGTTCTTTTTTTTTTTTTTTTTTTTTTTTTTTTGGCTAGTGATGAATGATGATGGGTAAGATCTTACTTGTCGAGTCAGGGGAGAGGATAGGAGGAACGCCACCGTACACGTGAGTGTCCGGAGACGGGGCTAATTCTCCGGCCGGGGCTAGGGCGTCTGTCTGTCTCCTTGACATTTCTCTCGTTCTCTTCTTGGCAGCTTTGACTCCTTTGTGTCTCTGGTGGAGAAGCTCAAATGGATGATAGGCTACCCCCTTCTTCTCCCACACGCAACACAACAAAAAAAAAAAAAAAAAAAAAAAAAAAAGGATGGGAAAGGGAGGACCCGATAGAGTGTGTAGGTCAGGGAACGGGTGGCTGGCCAGAGATGATTTTTTTTGCCATGTGAAATTCGGACAACAAAGCGCAACATCCCCAGTCGCCTCTCACTCTCTCGCTCTCTCTCTCTGCCGTGCCGCCGTTTGTCTGCGCGGGCGTCCGTGGACTCTCTCTCTCTCCTCTGGGTCATCCGGGCATCGCTCTGCTGGGTCATATTAGACAGCTCGAGTACACTCTCGTGCCTACGCATTCAGAGATGCAATGGGACATTGCAGCATTGTGCGAGTGAGCGAGCAAGTGAGGAGGAATTACACCCAGGTCTCCATCGGCAGATCATGCATCCGCGGGCTCTTCCTCCTCGCCCCCCCCCCTCCTCTCCTTTTGCATAGTCGCTGTAGGCCATTTTAGCACTTCTATGGATCTGTTTGACCACGTCGTCGTTCCTCTCACTCTCTCCTCCGTTCCCCAAACCCTTCTTTCTTTCCCCATCTCTTCGGATCGTAGGCAACACCGCAGGGCGGCCACCGTTTCTGGCCCGACGTACACGAGTGAGAAGGGCGAATGAGAGGAGGCCCATGACGGGGCTGTCATATGTTTCTATATGTCTCTATGTGTCTGGGCACAACAGCCAGGACAAGCAGACAGTGTGTGAGAGAGTGAGTGAGTGAGCAAAGTGAGAGAGAAAAAGGTAAAAGAGAGAGAGTGCGAGAGTGCGAGAATTCTAGAGAGACAGGGCGAGCCAACTCCACTCTGGAAGCGCCGTGGCGGTCCATGTGTTCTCTTCTCCCTGGGCCTCTACTCGGTCTACCCCACAACTTTGCCTGTGTGCCTGTGCCTTCTTACTCTTATTCCCCACCCGTTGTCTTTCTTTTTGCCCGTGGGGGAGAGAGAAGCTGAGCGAGAGAAAGAAGAGAGAGAAGAGAGAGACAGAGAGAAGAGAGAGAAGAGAGAGACAGAGAGAAGCGAGAGAGAGAGAGAGAAAGAAAGAAAACAGTGTTCTCTCAAGCGTAGGTTCTGATCCAAAAGCCATAACCCATCTTTCATCCCATCCATCGGTTTCTCTTTCTCTCTCTTTTCTTTTCTCTTTCTCTCTCTCTCTCTCTTTTCTCTCTTTTCTCTCTTTCTCTCCTTTGTTCTTCAACAATCGCCACCATCTCTCATCCTCCTAACATCTCATTCCCTTCTTGCATTCCACTCTCTCTCTCTCGCTCTCTCTCTCCCTCTCTCTTTTCACACACACACACACACATTAACATTCATCCTTCATCCTTCATCCCATCTCTTCATTCACTCCATCTTTTCCTCTCATCCATCCAAATCCCCTCGGTCTCATTTATTCTCACCCATAGAACCGACTCCTCCTCCTCCGTCTTCTTCATCCTAACCAACCCCAAAGAGCCGGATTATCGCTCTTGGTCTCCCTCCACTCCCTCCCTTTCTCTTTCTCCTTTCTCCTCCTCTTCCTCCTCTTCCTCTTCCTTCTCCTCCGGATCCACTGGCTCTGTTAGCCATTCGACTTCCCTGATCCCATACATCCCTCTATATTCCCACATTAGCCCGCCATGCCTCCAGCACCTGCAAGGGACCACAGTCAAAAGTCTCAGCCAATGTCCATATCTCATCTCTGCCAGCAAGAGAACGAGCATGACCTCGACCATGATCCACTCGACCTCAACGACCCTTCCCAGCCCCCTTCGGCCCCCGGTCCACACCAGTCGCACTCGTCTGACGACGACGAGTTTGAAGAGCTAGAGGACTCTCGGTTCCCTTCCTCGACCCGGAGTCGATCTTCCGCTTCGGGTCAACCTGACGCTGCAGAACAACTGGCAGCCGAGGCCCTGGGCGACATGGCCAATGGCACCGGTACCTTGGCCTCTGCAGACTCGAATGCCGCACCATCGGCACCGTTTATCTCCCGCATGTCGAGTCTGCCCTTGGTCAATTCGGCACTCAAGGTATACGAGTCGAGTAAACAGAACAGCAAAGTGATGAAGGTAAAGAATGTCAACCAACCAACCAACCAACCAACCAACCAACACACCAGCCTTGGCAGTTGTCAGAGCTCGAGCGCTTGTTTCTGTGTGTTGTGTGTGTGTGTGTTTTATCCGTTTATATGTGTGGAGGAAGAAGAAAAGACAGGGGAAAGGAGGGGTAAGCGACATTTGGTTGGGGGAACAGGTGGACAACAACACAACAGCAGCAGAACAACAGAATAGAGGAGCAAGCACGCGCTTTTTTCGTTTTTGCTGTGAGCGATTGTTTGGATGGACCATGCCATGGGCCACCCTCGCCTTTGGCTTTTCATACCTTGCATGGGCATGGAAAGGGTGGATTGTGAGCACATGTGCACCAAACACATGTTGCGCTCAGATAGGCGGTGCACGCCATGGCATTGGCATTGGCACTGGCCGAGACCAGCATTGGCTCTTCTTTCTCTCTCTCTCTCTCTCTCTCTTTCATTCTTTTGCTCCATTGTTGCTGTTTATCCAGCTATGGATAACCTCAGCAAGGTCTCTCTCTCCTTTCTCCACCTGGGGTCCTCTCTCCCCCCGCCTCCCTCTCTTTCTTTCTCCCACAAACATGCACATGGGCTGCGGTAAATGGCACAATCCGTCGCCTAGGACCTCCAGATCAATATCGGCACAAATGCAATCTCATTGCCTTGTCACACCATTTGAGCCATTGCCTCTCTCCGCCCGATGCGATGTGCCCTGTTTGCTTCATATGTTTCCTATGGTTCCTATTTCTCTTTCTCACTGCTCCACACCGACACCTCCCCCCCCCCTCCTGTTTACCCCTCTTGCTTCTATTTCTTCTGCTTCTGTCGCTGGAGTTTTTTTTTCCTGCTCTTTCTAATGGTTACAATGTCTTGTATTAATCCAATTCGCCTGCTCTCTTGCTCTTCCTCTCTTCTCTTCACTTGCTCTTGCTCTTGCTCTTGCTCTTACCCTGCCCCGCCCCTGCTTCTTCTATCTCTAGTATGGTGCAGAAATGGTTGAGTCGGGCGTCAAGTCGTTGTCAAAGCCCGTGTTCGATAAGCTAGAGCCCAAGCTGGGACAGCTAGACGACTTTGCATGCCGCCAGCTAGACAAGGTAAAAAAGAGTCACCTTCGCCCCTGGTCTGGATGCATGGCATGGCATGGCATGACCTGTCCTGTCTTGTCCTGTCCTGCCTATCCTTTGGCCGCTGCCCACCTGTGATACTGCACGGATGTTCGACAAAAGAAAGGGGTAGCCCGCCTGTCGGCCATGGATCATGCATTGGGAGACGGTGCACATGTCAGCACACAAGCAAGCCACCTTCTCCTCCTCCTCCTCCTTCCTCTTTCCTCTTTCTTCTTTCCACTCTCTCCACCTAGTCTTCCTGCCAGCACCCTGATGTCACTTGGCCAACTTGGCTCAGGAGCATTTGCCAGCACCCGTCGACATGCGGCTATTCACATAGCTCTTTCCTCTTTTTCGTCTTTGCTCTGTGCTAACGCTCGCTCTTTCCCTTTCTTTTTCTTTCTCTCTTTCTCTTTCTCTCTCCCTTTCTCTCTCTCTCTCTCTCTCTCTCTTTTTCTCTCTTTCTTTTTTATTCTCTTTTCTCTTCCTTTCTTTCTCTCTTTCTTTCTTTCTCTCTTTCTTTACACACGCTCCCTTTCTCTTCCTCTTTTTCTCTTCTTTTTCTCGCCATTACTGTAGCTGGAAAAGGTCTATCCAAAGTCGGAGGCTGCAGCACAAGCATTGCCATCTCCTACCAACTCGTCTCGATCCTCGAACGACCTGATGCGACCACCAGAAATTACCCCTAGCGGCAACACCGCCTCGTATTTTGCCTATCGCTCGCGTGGAGACAGTATCGACAGTGCTTCTTCTGCCCATAGTTCCCGGGCCAGCTTTGATGTTCTACGTTCTCGAGGCACTCGACACGAAGATGGTAAACCAAAAAGAAAATCTAGGCAATGGGATACTTGCCCCAGCGTCATGGAGGTTACACTCACATCAAGTGTCCATCCTCTAATCATTTTCCTTTCCTTTCCCCATTTTATCTAGTTACTTTGCGGAAGCGGTCGGATTCGCAGTCGAGCCAGCGTAGCTTCCAGTTCTCAAATGGATACTATCCTCAGTCTCAGCAGCAACCTCAACAACAACAGCAGCAACAACAGCCATCATCTCAACAACAGGTCTCTTCAGTATCCTCGGCTCCTTCTCAGCAGTTCTCTGGATGGCGAGGAGTGGTTGCGACTGTCGGTACGGCCTCTGCAGCCGGTGTAGCCATCTTTAGCGAGGAGAGCATGAAGAGTCTCAAGTACTGCCTTCAATGGCTTCAGGTAAAGGATCGATCCTCTTTTTTCCTCTCAATTCGTCCATTTTCCTCGAAAGAGAACCACACCGTTACTGACAATTGCTCCATCCCTTTCTTTCTTTCTTTCTTTCTTTCTTTCTCTCTTTCGTTCCACATTCCAGTATGCGGTGCAACACATCGACCATCAAATCGGCCTGCTGCGACAATTCCTCGTCTCGCTGGCTAATCCTTCTCAGAATACGGCTCTTGTCCCCTCGACCGCAGCATCGACACTGGCCTCGATCAAGAAGGAGGTCGTCGAGACCCTGCGCAAGGTCATTTCAGTCGTGTCCCGATATGCGGGCGCCTGTCTTCCCGACCAGGCAAAGATCCGTGTCCGTGAGTTTATCCTCTCGATGCCCGTCCGCTGGGCAACCATCAACAACGAGTCTGTCCCTTCGACCCCTATGGGCTCGCCTTCTTTGGGTCCCTCAGACCGCTCCTCCGAGCAACACGCAGCCATCCACGAAACATCAGAGCGTGCAACCAAGGTCCTTGTCCTTGCCCATGAGTCCTCAGACATGCTCAAGTCCGTGGCGTCCATCTTCAAGGACTCTGTCGACAAAGCCGAGAACTGGATGGACAAGCTTCGGTATGTGGGCATGA
Organism: Mortierella sp. BCC40632; assembly: GCA_011634665.1. Classification (NCBI taxonomy): domain Eukaryota; kingdom Fungi; phylum Mortierellomycota; class Mortierellomycetes; order Mortierellales; family Mortierellaceae; genus Mortierella; species Mortierella sp. BCC40632. The sequence goes on along the minus strand of WAEK01000015.1, from coordinate 1,325,096 downwards.
ACCCACAGCACAACAGCGAAGGTCTGCCCTCTTGGGCCCCAACGGGCTTCCCTGGTGCCCCACCTGGCGCTATGCCTGGCGGCTTCCCCGGAAGCTCGCCCGTCTCAAGCGCGCGAGGTTCAGGAAGCAGCATCAGCAGCACAGGAAGCACAGGATTGGAGCAGTATTCTTTGCGCCAGACACAGCACTCGTCCTCAAATGGCATGAGCCACAGCTACAGCAACGGTCACGGTCTCGGCTCCCCTTCGCGTAGCCTAAAATCGTCGCCTAGACTGAGTGGTCGAGACAACTTTGGGGCACACCACCAGCGCCACACATACCGCCAAAAGAGCGCCATGTCTGGAGATGAAGACTCTGCCTCTGACGATGAGGACGAGTCCTCCAAGTTGAACCTTGCTATGGATGACAGTGATGATGATCTGGCGGGTCCTCCACGAAGCAATGGTCATGGACCACTCAAGCGGAGCATGGGATCCGTTAGACACAGCCAAGGAAATGCTGTCCGTCGTCGCAAAAAGCGTGGCGAGAGTGCTGAGGTTGTTGCTGGACTCGGACTCTCAGGCGCCCAGGGCGACCAACAGCAGTCAATCAAGCAGGAGCCGATGTAAAACTGGGGAGTTTTATCACCATTATTTTTATTATTCCTCAGGGCGCGCTCCTTTCATTTTCTCTTTTATGACCAACGTACCTCCGCCTTCCACTCTCTCCTTCTCTCACTCTCATTCACACGCTCTCACTCATTCTTAAAAGGAAAGAAGAACTGAGTGAAAGAGTTTGGGGATCTTTTTTTTTTTTTTTTTATTTTTTTTTTTTTTTTTTTTGCAAGAAAGTTTGATCCACTTCTCTTGCAGTGTATAACGAATACCAGATAACGCCACTTCCTCCTTCACATCCACTTACTTTCTGCAAGGGCTGTCGTGAGAGAGAGCCTCTTGTTGTCTCACTCTACTCCTGACACCCTCATCCTTCTCTTTCTCTCTCTCTCTCTCTCTCTCTCTCTCTCTCTCTCTCTCTCTCTCTCTCTCACACACACACACACACACACACACACACACATCTCTCCTTCAACCCGTCTTGTATTCTAGTCCTCTTTGGTTCGTCTTTTTTTTTTTTTTTTATTTCTTCTGCATTTCCAAGTGGAGTGCCTGGTGAATTCTGCTCTTTTTTTTTTTTTTTTTCTTTTTTTTTTTTTTTTTTTTTTTTTACAATTGGGTCCACCTATTCTTGTATTTTACCTGTTTTCGAGTTTCATAGCCTCAATAATGCTATAAAGAAAGAAAGAAAAAAAATAGTTTTTACAGATAAATTTCGTAATCAAAGCATTCCTTTTGTGTGAAAAATGAGGCATTGTATTAAGAAGAAAGAGTCAATGGGACGAGGAGAATGGATATATACTCTAGCTAACAGAGAGAGAGAGAAGAAAGAAAGAAAAGGGCAAGACGAACAAACAATCACCATCCTTTCAACTTTATGCAGCAGCGGATGTCGCTGTTCGTTCCAGAATTTCTTCGAGGTCAGGCTTCCAGGCCTCAATACATCGTTGAGCATTCAAGGTCAGAGCCAAGGTCTTGAGTGAAAACTCTGTTCCACTTGCCGTGATCAGTCTTGGAGATCGTTTACTGGCCGCACTCACTGTCAACTGTGTCTCATTGAGACTTAACGGTTCTTTGGTAACAAGACTCTGCTGAGGCAAATCCAACGAGAGTGAAGACAAGAACAAAGTGGCTTCTTGTGAGTCCAAAAGTGGACCCGGTGCACCACAAAGCATTTCCGAGACGACCATAACCGTGGCAATAGCCTTGTCCAGATTCCAAGCCCAATGACGTTGATCCAGGGGGACGACATTTTCGCCCGCCACCACAATTTGGTTCATATCCGACAAAGCTTGAGTGGCGAGCATGTGGGAGAGGATCAGGACCTTGGCATGATGAACCCATCGAGCAATCCATCGAGACCATTCCTGTTGCATCACCATCTTGTCGGCCGAAAGTGTGTATCGTTTAGAGCGTTTTGAAGAAATGGTTGTCGTCTTTCGAGAAGTGGTCGAGATCAAAGGAGAAGTAGAGTTGTCTACGAGGTCACGTCTCCTGAGGGTCTCTGGTTTCTTGGACTTTTTGGACTTTTTGTGGGTCTTGTGCTTTTGCTTGACCTCCAATTTGATCCGATCATGCTTGTTCTTCTTGCTCTTGTGCTTGTTGTGATGACCACCCTTCTTGTGACTCACTTCAAGTCGAACATGATGCTCCTTCTTGTGGTGGTTTTGATGATGGCTGTTATGGTGGCTATGATCCTTGTGGCCATGTTGCGACTTGTGTGCTTGGTGTTCATGGTGTCCATGTTCGTGATGATCGTGGCTGTGGTGTTCATGTTTATGATGTTTGTGCTCTTGATCGTCATCATCCGAGTTGTTGTGCTCATCGTTGTCATGTCCTTCCTCCTCCTCCTCCTCCTTAGGACGTTCAGCCTCAGGCTGGGTCACTTCGGCTTCCTTGCCCAAAGTAGAGTCTGTACTTTGCTTCTCTGTTACAGCGCCCTCTTTGACCTTCTCTGTCTTGGGATTGGTCGTTGTGGAGGCTGTGGTAGCTGCTTTTGAATCATTCTCATGGTGATCTTTCATACCATTGCCTTCCAAAACATCGTCGTCTTCGAAATCAAAGGTAAGTCCAGCCATATGAAATTCATCTTCATCCTCCAATGCATCCTCAGAATCGGTGTTTGTGGCTATCTTGACTTTTGACTCTCCCTGCTCACCGGACATGGTTACAGATGCAAAGTCTTCTGCGACTCCTATTCCCGCAAACTCGTTTCCACCCAAAAAGATACCCTCGTACTCGGGCGTGACCTCGGTCATTTCGATGGCTCCTTTGGCGGAAGGTGATGAACCTTTGGCGTTGATACTGTTCTTGTGGGCTTTTCGGTTTGAGGAAGGTCGTCGAACACCAGTGACCCAGTCGCGTAGATCCTTAATCACCCGATTTTCCAACTTTAGAACAATTTCCTCCTGTCCTGCCAACAACAACGATTTAGTCGGAGGAGCCGTGAGTTCCATCATATGGAGAAGTACTTCAGGGTCCCGTAAATGGTCCATCACTTTCCGAACCTGATCCGAGACGCGTGTGAGGATCAGGTCCCGAATATTTGGAAGACAGGAAGTAGAAGTACACACCTTGGCCTCATTTCCATTAGGATTGTTTGCGTCTGAGTTCTGACCTGGACGGTTATGAAGAAGACCATCCTTGGAGGAGCCATTCTTGTCGTTGTTGTTTTTGTTGTTGTTCTTTCGGTGACCTTTGCCCTTGCTCTTGTCATCGCCTTGGTGGTCTCCATGGTGAGATTTGGAGTGGTTATCATCGTCGTCATCATCGTCATCGTCGTCGTCATCATCACCGTCGTCATCATCATCATCATCGTCGTCGTCGTCGTCATCGTCGTCATCGTCGTCCGACTTGTGCCGACGTTCAAGCGACATGGGTAACCTCATCATCTGGGGCTCGTTCATTATGCTAACACTGCCGTCTCCTGGGTATGGTTGTTCATTGGTCATGACTGCAATGGGCTCTACAAGGGAGTCTCCTTCTGTGGTGGGCAACAATTTTTGGTCTAGGATCACTACTTCGACAATGTTGCCATCTTGGTCCTCTGCCTCAATTGCTTCGACCACCTCTACGACCGTGTCCTGTTCTGGGGTGGTGTCTCCCATAGTCGAGTCGATTTTGGGAAGGTCCTCCTGAGAGGATGGTATCTTTTCCAAGGACTCTCCCGAGTCGACTTTCTTAAGATTGGAGGGTGTCATGGGAGGGTTCTTTTCAAGGTCATTCCAGAAGGGCGGTCGCTCTGACCAGGACGGAGATTGTGGTGAGGTATCATCGAGCACTAAGCGAGCTGGAGAAAGTGATCCCGAAGGTACCTCGGATGAAGAGACTGGCGACGAGGTAATAAAAGCGGTCGAGGACAGACAGTACACTCCAGCAGAGATGATTAATGTAAGTGCAACAGGGAGTCCAAGGATGACTCCTTTGGATCGACGTGGGGTAGGGGTACGATTCCTTCGTTGCTGTTGCTGGTACTCTAGATCATTGTGGTTGGTTTCTTCAACGGGAGAGGGTGGGGCATCGCTAGAATGTCTGGGTAAAAGAAGGGGTTTGGCAGGGACATGGTCGGATTTCGGGAAGTACTGCCTCATGGCGTTCCTTCCTAAAGACTTCAAGGATATACGAGAGCGAGAGAGTGAGCGAAGGAGAGAAAGAGGGAGAAAGAGAGGGAGAAAGAAGGTGGGGGGAAGGTGGCCAGTCTAAGGGGTACCGTTGTGAAAGGGAAGAGTGAACGACGACAAGGACTTAAAAAGAGCAATCGGCCTTCCCTCTCTTTTTCTTGTTCTCTCCTTTCTCCCTTTCCCTTTGCCCTACCGGACCAGGGGTGGCCGTTTACTAATGGACTCGAACCACGGACGGTCGCAACGTCCTTGGTCGTCGGCCAGGCATCCTTGGCGTCCCGTAGTCCTCTCTTTTCCTGGCATAGTTTGGAATAGCCTTGGCCCATTTTGTGAATTGTCCTGAGAAGTTATCTCACACGCGCTCTCCTCTCTCTCTCTCTCTCTCTTTCTCTCTCGCCTTCTCCCTCGCTCTCTCTTTTTTTTTTTTTTTTCAGCGGGCTAGCTCTACTTTTTCTTGAAGGGAGGCCTGTTCAGGGTGAGCTTCGATACCCACCTATCTAACATATTGGGTTGATCTGGCATGCATGGATTCAATAGTCCCGTCTATGCACTGATGTCTATGTCGAGGTCTGATAAATAGTAGTCTTCTTCGAGGGAGATTAATCATCCTTGGACTAGCATGACCTACAACAGGCCTGAGATGAGGCAGTGTCTATCAGGGTTGCAGGATAGGAGGAGGAAGTATGAGAAAGTGTCCAGATTAAAAAGGCGTGTTTTATTGCTTTGGGGGGCATGATAAAGACTATCACTGTCGTGACCCCTGTCCTGTTACTCCTGCCGTTGCTTTCTCTCTCTCTCTCTCTCTCTTTTTTTTTTTTTTTTTTTTTTTTTTTTTCTCTCTTTCTTTATCTTAACAGGACCCATCTTCCCCTAACATCCACTGCTAGATCAGGCACCTCTCCCTTTCCTTCACTTCTGGACCATTCGAAATTTCTCCACAGCAGACCTTAACAAGAGACCACATCTGAAGGCTGCAGACAAAGAAAAAAGTTACTATTACAGTGAAGGAAGCACTTCCACTCTCAGGGTAGAAAAGGCAGGCTCTTGTCAACGCCATGGGACTGCTCATTTTTTCTGCAATGCTTTCCATAGGCGAGTCTCTTATCCTCTGAGTTCCAGCTTGATCTGATCAGCCATGCCGATCCTCAAGGTAAGTGGGATAAAGGCTACTCTGCAGCAGACGGGTTCTTTCTCTCTCTCTCTCTCCTTTTCTCTCACTCTCTCATTTGTTTTTTTTTTGTTTTTGCTTTCGCCTCCCTCAGGAACACTTTCCTTATACCTAAAAAACCTCAAATACCCTAAACCCTAATACCCTAAACTCCATCCACTCCGTTCGTTTAACAATAAAAGAAGCACAGGAGCTCTACAAACCACTCGCTATAGAAGAGAAGATCAATCCAACATATGGTTTCCCTTCTAGTCCCCGCCTTGGTCACCGTCACAGCGGCCTCGCTCGTCCTGGGCGCGAGTCTGCTCTTTCTTCACCTTCGTCTTCACGGCCACGAACCTCATCATCATGAGAATCAGCATTCACTGAAGGAGAACCTTCCAACAAGACCCTTGACGACCCATGTGAGCATCTCTTGGGCAAACCATAAGGTACCTGTCCTAGAGAATGGACCCCTGATAGGTGGAGTGGATATTTCTACGCCTGCTTCACCAACTTCAAATCCTTTTGAGCCTTCATACCCTGAGGAAAATGAGGATCAGAAAAAAGACGACGACGAAGCGGATGTCGGCACTCATAAAGAGGATGGAGACCAGGATACTAGCAGTGACATTGAGGACAATGAGGATGAGGATGATGGTGATGATGATGATGATGACGACGACGACGACGACGATGATGATGATGATGATGATGATGACGATGATGACGGTGGCGCCGATGTCGATAGTAACGACGATAACAATGGCAATGTCAAGGAAGAATCCAATCTCAGCGAGAAGGAACAGGTAGAACCGTCCTCCAACGGTAACGATTATACCCCAGGTTCAGAGGCGGCGCAAGACGCCAATCATGTCCCGGAGGAGGATGCATCAGTTTTAAAGTCCAGTGCGAACGAGGATCTGTGGGAGCTTTATCATCGTCAGGAGGAGGAGGGGGAGGAGGAGGGGATGAAGGAGATGGAGGAAGATCATGACAGAGTGGGCACAGCTGGCTCTGAAACGAATCCTGGAAACGGTCAACTGTTGAGCCAGTGGATGCCGGAAGTGTACAAACGCAGTTTGGACGAGAATGGCAAGAAGGAGGATGAGGAACAGGATGAGAAGAAAGAAGGAGAAAAAGAAAAGAAAAAGGAGAATCCTCAAAAGAGTGGCGAGTCTGTCGCTGATGAACAAGGTAAAAGCCCATTGAAGTGGAAAAAGGGAAGCGGTAGCCGGGTCCTGATGTCAGGCACATCGAAAAAAAAAAAAAATAGTGATATGGCTTGGAGACAAAAGACGCGTCTTTTTTTTTTTTTTTTTTTTTTCCTGACTTCCTAGATTCTATATTCCTCTAACCCTTTATCCCTGCATAATTGGGCGGGATGAATGTCCCTTGCATTATTTATCCGCTCTCTCTCTTCTCTCTCTCTCTTTTTTTTTTTTTTTTTTTTTTTTTTTTTGCAGGCCCCTATCAACAATGCCGATGCTGAGATCGAGGACGATCCTTTCAAGGCTCTCGAACAACTGGTTGAAGATCTCACCAACAAACAAACTGCCCTCTATACCGAAAAGATCTCTCAAATCTTATACAAGCTCTTGACGCGTCCCGAGACAGAGGCCGTCTTTGGAGATATCCTTCGAGCGCTGGATCCGGCCCGTTTTTCGGACTCATCAACCGATAAACCGACTCATGCCCCAGATTCTGAAGGGGACAATAATGGTATCTTTGATCTAGATTTGTCCTCGGCTGACGACTCATCAAACCCTGGGGACAGCATCATCAACAACAATAGCAATAGCAGCAACAAGTCAGCCCCTGCAGATGACGCTAAGACCCCGTCTTCCGGTCCACCCACAGGCTTCTTTGCCCCGGATGGGCTTCCCTACCGGTTGGTGATGGCATTGGTGGTTCCATTTATGAATCAACTTCGAGCGGACATCCGCAACAGTTTGCTCTGGATCTGTGCGGGGACCCCTGGGACCAAGATTGCCGAGAGTGTGATCAAGATCAATGGGACGGAAGCCTATTATCGAGATTCATTTCAAAGAGATCGAGATGCGATCTATCACAAGGATGGATCCTTTCCCTTTTTCACAGACATCTTTGACCCGACAATACCTGGAGTGATTTTGGATTGTCTCAAGAACCATTTGCAAATGACTTTGAAGGGATTGGAAGAATTGTTTTTTACACGGTTGGCGGGGTCCAAAGAGTTTTTGTTGTTGGAGCTGAGTAAGTTTACAGGGATCCCTCGGTTCCTGATTCCATTCTCCGAAGATGGGAAACAAGAGGCGGCAATGACAAACACTGTCACAACAACAAAAGAGGAAGAAAAAACAACCCATCCAGTGTTTCAAGCTCAAGCACAAGTAGTTCAAGGCGGAGAAGACAGAGGGCGGGAGCTCATCGAAACCGTCAAGACAGAAGGCAAAAGGGGAAAAGAGCAAGAGGACCAAGGTTTGCTGCAAGGGTTAGGACAAGAACAGGGACATCAGGGACAAGGACAGGGACATCAGGGACACATCTCGATCCAGCGATCCGAAGTGTTCTTCCGATGGCTCATTGATGAGGTGATCCAAGGACTTGAGTTGGACCGGGGTACTGCAAACTAGCAACACGATTTATCAGCAACGCGCTTTACTAGCAACTTGCTTTTCAGGCGACATGCTTTACTAGCAACGTGCTTAACTAGCAACGTGCTTAACTAGCAATGTGCTCCACTAGATCTATACAGGGCCAGGGGAAAATGGCAAATAAATAGAAATCTCCAAGACGTGGTTCGAGTCATTCGTGAGTGAGAAAGAGGACGGATGATGAAAATATAAACAGTCTTTGTCATCAGGAGGGGGGGAGAACAAGTGTAAGACGCGCGCGCAGGAATATAGAAGCAAAGCAAATAAGGGAACAAAAAAGAAAGAGGGAACAAATAGGTGCCGTTTTTTTTTTTCCTTTCTGTCAATTGGAAAGGACAAAAATATCGGTGAAAGTGCCAATGTGTCAGGATTATTGGATCCATTGAGTTCGGCTGGCCTGGATATGGGACAGGCGCAGGTTTGCAGCAAGACAGACCAACAGAGAGAGAGAGAGAGAGAGAGAGAGAGAGAGAGAGAGAGAGAGAGAGAGAGAGAGGGCGTGAGAGCCAAAGTGGAACGAGAGACTTTGCTGTTGTTGCTGTTTTTACTATGAAACGAACAAACAACACTGTTGCTGTGTCAGTCTGTCAGTGGGACGGTGTTTGGATTTTTTATTTTTTTTTCATATGACGAACGGCTGAAAAAAGAAAAAAAGCGGGGTTACTCTCTCCTTCTCTCTCTCTTTTTCCTAGTCCTCTTGTCGAGACCAAAAGACAACAGAGGCAGAAGTGAGCACAATCAACGGTCGATGACCAAGTTTGGTCGAGCCGAGGTGGTCCCGGCGGCAGCGGCAGCGGCGACAACAACGGCGGCAATGGCGGCAGCAGCGGCAGCAGTAGGCGGCGGTGGCTTCCACTTTAAACCATCCTCTCCATCTATTCCAAGAAAAGAGAAAGGAGCGCCCGCATCTCGTGAGGAAAGAAAGAAAGATGGACTAGACTGGGCGCAGTTTGAAGCCAGGGGTAAAGAATCCTTTGGGCGAAGGCAATGTTATCTGATCTTTCCTATTGGAATATTTATTACAGAAGAGTGGGAAGGGACAGAAAGAAGAGAGAGAGAGAGGGAGAGAGTAAGAGAGATAGGGCTAGAAGAGGCCAAAAATACTTTCAAGGTACTCAATTGACAGTGCTGCAGGCAAAGCTATGAGGCAAAAAAAAAAAAGAGATCAGGTATGTCAAAGGGTCAATATGTCAGAAAAAAGTCGCCAAGAGGCGTACATTGCATGATATCTTGTTGCATGTTGTCAAAGACTATGATGAGGGACACAGGCGTCCATCCATACCCTCTTTAAGGAAGAACTGCATATCATAGGGAGCGGGAAACGGGGCAAGCGCTATCTTTGGAAGGCAAGTATCTTTCTCTTCCCCAATTACCCGATACCATCTCCATGGGCGATGAACCCTCGTGAGGAAGGGGCCACAGGGGTGAAAAGGGCCCTTGGTCCCTGCACCTGATGTTCTAGTGCAACCCGAGGAATGGGGTTTCGTTTTCTATCGCCGCTAAGTGATAAACTTGATCCTCTCCTTGGATTGTAACGTGTTTGCCTTTTTCTCCTCTTTATCCTTATCCCTTTTCTTCTCCTTTTGTGTTTCTATTCAGCTGGATGGGATTGCCAATCTTTCCTTCTCCACTGATACGAGATTACGGATCGTGTGTGCTTGAGCCAACATTCTTTCTAAGCATGTGTCCAACAAGAAGGCAAGAAAAGAAAGAGTGTTCCCCTCCTCCCTTCTTTGGCCGCTGTTAACAAACACGAGTCTATGCAAGACGGACAAAAAGAAAGTGTGCCAAAGCGCTTTTTTTTTTCTAGTGCAATAGTCCAACAGGCTGTTCTGTCGGCAGAACTTCTGCACGCGATTTTAGTTCACAGGAACGATATCAACAATGTCAGAAACAACAACCAAAACGATCGATCATAATGATGTGTTGTAGACAATAAAGAAAGAAAGAAAAAACATTGGGGGGTGGAGGGGAAGTGGGACGTGTTTGGGAGGAAGGGCGAAAGAAGGAACCTGCGTCCCGAGTCCATGGGTCAATTGGAACCGCGCGTGTTTTTTTTTTTTTTTTTTTGGCGTGTGCGTCTGCGATGGTACGGTGAGTTGAATGGTGAGCGATTGCATGGAGCGTGCTAGTAGATCCAGCAACGCGGGTTTACATGTGTCTTTGATTAGCCAAATGCTTTTTTAGAAGAAAATAAGAAAAGAAAAGCAGGCCCCAAGCTTTTCCTTCCTACTGCGACAGTAAGAGATGGCTGGGTGGTGGTGGTGTTGGTTGGTTGGTAGGCTCGGCTTGAGGGTGGTTTGGTTGTTTTGATCCTTGTTCTTCTCTGCATTGACCGTTGCGCCAAGAATAAACTACAGAACGCAAAAGCAGCTGACGCCCAATGCTCAACAGCAGCCCATAGGAAAAGAGAGGGATACATGGCGACGTTAAGATTTTTGAATAGGCGATCATGGGTTGTGCAGCTGGTGTCTGTGTATGTGTGTATTGTTGTTGTTGGCAGTACTCGAATTTCTTTTTTCCTGGGTCACTCGTGGTTCAGGACCAAGCAACGCAGCCACGTTGCCCAATGGTGATTTTGTTGAAGAGCATGTTGGTGTGATGGAGAAGACGCAGAACAAATAACGGGCAGGCTTTTTTTTTTTTTTTTCCCCTTCTCTTGGTCCTCTGCTTCTCCCCGCGGGCGGCTAGACGTTGCTCTAACGTTGGCCGTTGTTCCTTCCCCCACTTTTTTTGGCATACGTGTCGCGCACACACGCGCGCGTGTGCGCTCTGGATCAATGTAGGACCTTTTCTTCCGGATGAAAGAGTCACGACACGTATTCTTGAGACCGAAGGCCAGAGGCAGCATTGGGTGGTTCGGTTACACCTTTGGGCGCAATTGCCCTTTTGTCTCGCCATCGCTTGGTCCCCTCCATTTATTGCCTTGTCTCTTTCTTTGGCCTCCCTCAGGTTTGGAGATTATCGGCTTGGGAGAGAGAGAGAGAGAGAGAGAGAGAGAAAGAGAGAAGGAGAGAGAGAAGGGTCACACCTTTTACGCTCTCATCCTCGCCATCGTCTCTTTCTCTCCCTCTCTTTTCAGACGACAGTGAAAAGAAGAGAGATCCGTCTATCCCCTTCGTTCTTTGGCCATGGAACAGTGCGTACCTCCGCATGTTGGCCCCGTTTCCTATTTTACACACGCGCTCTTTCTTTGAGAGGCTGAGAGGCGAAGGAGGAAGAGGATGAAAAGGACGCGGAGGAAACGAGAAGGGGACAGACTAGTTTGCTCAGCGCAACGCCCATTGGTTTCGAAAAGGGACGAGCAGGCGGGACAGTGGACGGTGAATAGCAAGACAGCAAGCCCTGGGCGCTTCCTCCTCCTCCTCTCTCTCTCTTTTACTGCAACATGCAGCGTTTCTCTCCTTTTTGAATAGCAAAGGACCATGCGGCACTTTTTTTTTTACGTGTTCGTTTTAGCCGGATATGCAGGCAATCCTTTTCCTCTATTCAGCAGAGTCATGTTGAGATGAGAAGAGACACAGTTCCTTTCTCCTCTTCTCCCCCGCCCCTTCTCTCTCTGAAGAAAAGAAGGGCCACCAATTGGTACAGCGAAAAAAAAAATGCCCTCCAAAGAGAGCAGACAATTGAGTTTATGGACATGACCTGAAGTTCTCCTTTCCTCCTCCCCCAAGGTAGTGAGAGACGAAGTATAAGCTCTCACTGCAGCGGGCCGACAGGGCAACCCCCCGGCTCCCTTTCCCCCGCAATGCCCATTGGAGGAGAAGGGGAACATGCCAACAAGTTGACATACCAATTGCAGGGTACATGCTGCGGGAGACCTGCTCCAGAGGGAGGAGAGAGGGAGAGAAAGGGGACCGTCAGTCCAAACAACCCCAGTTCATACTTGGCCAAAGTATATCGAAGGAGAGGGGGAAGGGGGAGAAGGACAAACAAGCTGATCCAGGGTTCTCTGGGTAGTCCAGAGAGGTCATGACTGTCGCACACAACACACTTTTCTTTTTCCACATTGACAACATTGACAACATTGACAACATTGGCAGCATGTACACGCAATACATGACATATACATTGGTATATCCACATCTTGACCTTCCCATCGACTACCCATAAACAGATGGAAACCAAATGTTTTTTTTTTCCTTTCTACGAGATCGCACTGTTCGTTTCTCGGGTCTAAGATCCACTTTTTGGTTTCCATTTGACCAAAGCAAATGTGAATGTGGCTCCACCACGAAGAGATCGGGTAGACAGCCCCACCAAGACTCCAGTGCAAATGAAAAAAGGCACCCAGGAGAAGTAAGAGAGGACGGACCCCCTAGGTGGTCTTTCACTGGGTTCTCCTAGCAAGGTGTTTTCCCGAGAAGACCCTTGTGCCTCCTCTCCCCACCTTCGTCCTCACTTGGTCACTTGGTCACTTGGTCAACTAGCCATACGAACAGCTTTTACTATTTTTTTTTTCTTCTTCTTCTTCTTCTTTCCATTCGCCCTATTGTTTCCGTAGAAAAAAAGAAAAAAGACGGTTGCAGAGGGAGCAAATTGGAATGAGCGAGAGAAGAGAAGGTACTTTGTTGTATTTTTTTTCGATTCGTCCAACTGTTTGAACAAAGAGCCGTCGATTCGCTCCTCTCCCCTTCTCCCTTTTTTTTTCCATCCTCGTTCCTTCTTTTTTTTTTTTTTCTCTCCCCTTGGAAGAGGTGGGATGCAAGTATCGCGTGCTGTGTGTGAGAGGGATGTCTTTGAAAGTACCCAACACAACAATAGAGAGAGATGGCTATTTTTTTTTTTTTTTTTTTTTTTTTTTGAGATGAGTGGGCCGATTGTGGATTTATTCGGGCGCTTTTTTTGTTGTAAAAGGTCGAGAATGTTTACGCTCGTACCCGACAAGGAACCCCTCCCCTCTCTCTCCCTCTCTCTTCTCTCCTCTCTTCCTCTCCTTCTTTCCTCTCTCCCCAATGGCAAGAGTCGGTGCTATTTGAGGTGGGGAGAGAGAGAAAGAGAGGGTTGAATAGTGGTGGTGGTGGGGAGGGGGGAAGGGCAGGGGTTTAATCCCATTTGTTGCTAGAGCGAACGAGAATTGGTGTGTAGCTCTTACCCACTCTTTGTTACAAAAAAAAAAAAAAAAAAAAAAGGGCCAGGCAAAAGGCTCATCATCAACCTTGACAGCTGACGCGATCTGCTGCTCGCCAAGAAAAAAAGGTTGCTGTCCAGCCGAATTCTCCCCTCCCCCCCTCCCTCCTCCTCTCCACACATAAACCCAACTCTAGACAGAGTGAATTTTGTCTGTTCACATTACCAAGAGGTTATTATTATTATTTTCTCTAACTCTCTCACCTGGTCCCAGCAGACACACAAACACATATACTCGTTTTTTCATCTTTTCAATTGACAATTGTCTTTCATATGAGGTTAAAAAAAGAGAATGGGTATGTTATTACTATTTTTTGGTTTTTCTGCTAAGTATCTATAGTACATGAGAAGGAGGGTTCTTTTTTTTTTTTTTTTTTTTTTTTTTTTTTTGGGCTTTTGGGCAGGGTAAGAAAGAAATGGGTATGCTAGTCGACTGGGCGTCCTTTTTTTTTCTTTTTTTGGGATATATACACAGGGCTGAAGAAGCGACAATTTTTTTTTTTTTTTTTTGGGGATGAGGAAGTTCTTGTTGTACACGGGTTTCAAAGGCAAAAGCAAACAAAAGGAAAGAGCAAATGAAAGAAAATAAGGGAAAAAAGGCTGGAGGAGAAAGACTTCTTCACCAGAAGAAGCCGCCCTTCTTGGATGCTGAGCTGTTTGCCGAGGTCATCGTGTACTGTGGCCCTGTGGTGGACTTGCGACGCATGTCAAGAGGATCAAAGTTGTTCTGTTGAGCATTGGTCGTTGCAGAGTGTCCCAAAGAAAAGGAAGGAGGCGAGATACGGCCAGTTGAGGTCTTGTTATAAATGTAGTTGGTCATGGGCGACGTGGGAGGCGAGGGATAAGTTCCCGTCGAGCTGACGCTTGTCAAAGTGGGCGAAGACAAAGGCGAAGACGAAGACGAAGAGGAGCTGTTGCGAGGGAAGGACTGCAGATCGGCGGGGTAAGAGTAGCCGAGAGAAGGGTGTGTGGCCAGGGCATCAGCCTTCCTGCAGCGGTCGGAGCAGTAGAGGCTCGACTATGGTGAGAGAAAAGAAAAAAGAAATAAAGGTAAGCGACTTGTTCAAAGAGAAGAGAGGCGTTGCTGAGCTGGATTGTCAAAGGCATTGATGCGAAGGGCTTACCTCCCAGGCGACGGGGATGTGCTGTTCGCAGACGGGGCACCAGTTAAGATCCATTTGGGCGAAGAGGATGGCGAGGATAGAGAGAGAGAGAGAGAGAGAGAGAGAGAGAGAGAGAAGGCGAGAGAGAGCAGGCGATGCGCTTGGGTGCTCGAGAGTAAGGACAGAAGTCCGTGTGTAGCTGAGAGAAGTGGCAGAAGCGAGGTGAGGAACCAGAACCAGAAACGAGAAAAAAGAGTTGTGTGTGGGGAAGGCTGCCCATATTTATAGGAGCGGGGAAGAAGGAGCGGGCAGTGCGCCAAGGCCAAGGCGAATGAATACGACTGAGTATTATGGGCGCGGTTGGGGAGGGGGGGAGAGTGAGAGAGAGTGAGTGAAGGTGAGTGAGTGAGAGGTAAGGCGGATGACTACAACGGGATGCTGTATTCCGCGATGTGATATGCGCGGGCCTTATTCTTTCTATTCAATCACAATTCAATAGGAGAGGGCAGGCCCATCTAAGGCGGCGATGGCGAGCGAGGCTATCTCGTTTGACGATGATTGAGTCGGCGAGTATTCAGTCCGGGCCGCGCTCATATATCGGCCGAGCCCTGGGCCTGTGTCTCTTTGCTCTTGCTGCAATAAGGCGATTTCTAATTCAACGTGCGATTTCTAATGGGCCGCAGGCCGTGAGTAATGCGATTTTCCTCGCTGCCGATTCGTCCATCCGTGCCTGAAGAGTCATCCAGCCTCGCTGAGGCCAGCATCCGCGGCCATTTTCTTTCTCTCCCTTTCTCTCCCTTTCTCTCCTCTCCCTCCCTCATATACACCTCTTCAGCAACACATACAAACACACACACACATACTCGTACTCACATACACACACACACACACACACCCGGCTCTCTGCCCTGTTTCTCTGTTCATATAACTCTCTTTTCGCACCATCGCCAGCCATCCATTGCTCCATCCACTCCCATCCTGGCCCATCCGCACGCCTTTGCTTTGGGCTGTCCGCTGCGGTCACCCTAGGATAGCCATTGCCCGTGCTCCCCTGATCCTTGCCCGCTAGGCCCTGCCTTCTCCTTGGCTCATTCCTTTCACACTCTTTTGCTATTCTGGTCCGCTTCGAGCACGTACCAACTGACCCTCTTCTCTCTCTCTCTCTCGTCGCTTTTTTTAACCACTCCTTTCTTCTTGTTTTCTCCGTGTGCAGTGCTCGCTCTTTGGATGGTCGTCGCCCAATAGCTTTGCTATGCTCTAGCAGCCCGTTGGTAATCCTCCGTCCTTGGACCTGTCGACCCTAGACGAGATCCTCGCGCTGGCCGTCATCATGCTCCTCAGCACATAGAAACCATTGCCACTACTTGCCGCAGGCTAATGGTGACCGAGCCGCAGCTAAAGAGGTGGCGTGAAGCGTGAAGTGAAGGAGGCGTAGTCCACGGATGCACAGCATATTGTCAATTCGCTCCACTAGCTCCACTAGGTTCTGCTTCTCCTCCTCATCTCGCATTGATCCCCTCCTTCCACCCCACCCCCCTGATGTCAATGCCAAGGCTGCGTCTACTGAGAAGGTCCCTGGGTCGTCTACAACCATTGGTCAAGCATTGAACAAAAGACGATCATCAACCCCTGACACGCTTAAACTTCGTGGAGCAGGGCCACAAAGGGGAAAGTGGAAAGTGAGCCAGAGGAGGTCCATGCTCGGCAACATGTAGGGGGTTGTTGTGGGAGAGAGACCACATCAAGGGTCGCTTGGCCTCTCTCCCTTCTTTTTTCCACCAGGGTCTGCGGCAAGGTCTATCCATGGCTGAGCGTACCGCATCGCCCTTTGTCGCGCAATTGCTCTGTCACTTCACTTCTCTCACCTCCCCCCCTACTCCTGGACCACCTGCGACCTCCTTGTCCTCGATCTTTCTTCCTCCTTCTTTCTTTCTCTCGCTCTTTTTCCTGTCTAGACTGGGCTAGGCCTACTAGAGCTGGCTGGGCTGACCATAGTTGAGCAGGAGTAATAAAATTCAGGATTAGGCATGTCAGGACAGGACAGGTCAGGTCAGGTCAGGTCAGGGCAGGTCAAACAGGGGACTGCTGCCGCTGAAAGAAAAAACAAACATAAACTCAAAAAGACCAACAACATTTCCTTTAAAGGCCAGCAGGTGTTCGAGCGGGGCGACTGTCAATCCTTCTCTATTTGGTTTCCGTGTCGTCTTGGACCCAGCCAGAGAGCGGCCAGAGAGAGAGAGAGGAGATCGTATTTTAAATTCAACGAATGGCCATCGCCTGCGGGACCGTGTGGGGAGTCCCAAGAAAACTCCTTAACGAGAGTCGATCCTGTTTTGCGCAAAGCCTACTCGTCCCAGGGGAACAGCCCCGTCCTGCTGGAAACAGGACATTCTTCCATAGCCGCTCGCGCTGCCCACGTTCCTTTGGGTCTCCCTTTCTGAGCAGCCAGGAACCGGACAAAGCTAGCGACCAAGGTGAGAAACGTGCGTCGAGCAGCGCGTATTTGTTGAGAAAAAAAAAATAATAGAAAAAAAGAAGAGTCAGGGTGACCTCCCCCGCGCGTTTCCTGGAGTCGGACCGGGTCTCAGCAGGACTGCCTGCTTGCGACTGACTAGTGTGTACGAGTTGTTGCCCTCGGCACTTTTGGGAGACTGGGGGTATACGTGTCCTACAGTCAAGAGGGCATGAGTGAGCAAGAGGGGACGCGGCTGTCTTGTCGGCACCACCTGTTTCCCTAGGTCAGGCCCTTTGGCATGTGTCAAGCTGAAGGAACCTGTCTTTCCTCTGTGTTCCCGTGTGTGCCCAGGACCAGTCAAGACGAGACCCGACTGAAGCAAAGGAAAAGAAAAAGAAAAAAGAGAGGCAATTGACAGCCGGGTCCACCCGTTGAGTGACAACAACAACGAGTAGGGGCCTCTTCTTCCTTTTCGAATGAGCGCAAGCGATCACGACAAAAAAAGTAAAAAGGAAGCTCGAGTTTGTCATCTCTACAGTGAAGGCTCAATAGACGATTGAATTGATCCGCTTTTGTGGGAGAAAAGAAAGGGCCCCTTCCACAAAGACTGGGGGGAAAGGAGAGAAATGCTTGTCGAAAAAGGGAAAAAGGAACGACCGTACCACCGAACAGACAGACAGACAGACAGACAGACAATGCCCCGCCCATCCGCACCCTGCGCACTGTTGCTGCGCGAACCCGGATATATGTCTTTCTTTCCATTTCTTATGGGCCAAGACCGACAATTGAGGAGACACAACAACAATACAACACACAACAACAGAAGCCTGAAGAACTCGGTAGAACAACAGCCTGTCCAACATGACGACACGGATCACCAAGTAAGAAATGGAAAGTGCCCTGTCGTCATCCTTATTCATACCCCAGACAAAAAAAAAAAAAAAAAAAAAAACGCCTTGCACCCTGTACTCACCCAACCATTGCCAGCGGCTTTCGCTGCTGCCATCGCCAGGGTCGAGTTCATTTCTACAGCTCTGGCCTCTCCCTCCCTTCTATGTCCGCTCGCGTCTTAGTTCTAGTCTCACCGGGCCGCTCCAAAGAGTCTCGGTAGCAATCGACCCGACCCGTGGGCTGACTCGATGACTATCGCGCAAGGTGTACATGTGTATACTCCTTTCCTCTCTCTCCCTCATCCTTTGTCCCGAAAAACGGATGGGCACCCCTAGCTACTCTTTCTTCTGGAGCGGAAAAAATAATAATAATAGTAATAAAGAGAGATTTTTGATGATGAGAGCGGGCAGGGTGCATCGATGGATGTAGACTAGGGGTGGTATATGGAGAGCAAGCCCGAAAGCAACAGGGGTGGGATGGATGGACGGATGGATGAGAGGGACCCATGTCCTGTTTCGAAACTCAATTCTTAGAGCCGATCTTCCTCTTTTTCTTCTCCTACACGATGGACCATTGGTCCTTTGCTGTTGTTATTTTTTCTAATGCCCGGCTTGGCCGGAGGAAGAAGGGACATGCTGACCATAGAAATCCCCCACAGAAACAGACATGAAAAAAAAAAAAAAAAAAAAAAAAAATCAAAAAAATCAAAACAAAAACAAAACAGCAGACTGTGGATGCATGCAATCTCCAGAAATACTGAACCTAATAATTATTATTGGTCTTCTGGGTTCAAGCCATCTTTCCTCCCATCCGTGTAGGAGACCAAATGTTCCGCTTCATATGTGTAGTCCTAATGGGTATACTTTTTTTTTCGGCGGCAAGCATCCTACACCTCAAGCTCAGGTCCCTGACTATTTTTTATTTTTTTATTTTTTTTTTTATATTGCTGTGATTGTTGCTGCGATTGTTGTTGATGGTGATGGCTCTCTCCGCTTCACCTTCCACGCAGCATGTGCAAGTCGCCACGAGGCAAAATCGGGGGAAGGAGATTCTGGCCATGCAGCTCTCTGCAAAAGGAGAGATGGAGGAGAAAAAAAAAAAAGAGCTGCAAGAGAAGTGAGGTACCGTGATGGCGTGAAACGACGCCAGCACATGGAGGAAAGGGGTAGGGGAGGGGGGAAAGGATGGAAGGGAATGAGTCGGAAAGAATACTTTAATAAGGAGGAAAAGAGAGAGCATGTCAATGGACAACGTGTCTGTAGATTGCAGTTTAGAGATGTTCGGGTTGGACCATTTCTTTCTTAAGCAATCTCTTTTTGTTTCGACCCACCTGACCTTGAACTGAGCCGAGAGGGGAGAGTGTGAGGGAGAATGAGTAAGAGAGAGAGAGAGAGAGAGAGAGACTGAGAGAGAGAGAGGCAAAGGGCATGGGACGAGGAATGCTGAGCGTCGTTCGCAGTTGTCGCATTAGATGACGAAAACAGTCGAACAAACAACCACCAAAAAAAGAGATTGTCGCCACTCATGAGGAAAATCTCGCGACGGGGACACAGGCCCACCAGCGACGGGCCATGCACATGCATCCCACCGACCCTCGTGTGTCCAATGTTCACATTCAAGGGTAGAAGCACGAGCTCAAGTTGACGCTTTTTTTTTGTCCCTGTTTACTCCACATCCACAACATCGTAGCGTTATCTCTCATTGGGAGGCAATAGAATGGCCTGTTTGCAATACCTTTTCTTTTGCGATGGCGAATGTCTGCTCATTGGATGACACCTTTCTATCTTTTATATGCTGCTCTCTTGAGGGGAGGGAGGTGACAGTCTCCCTTTTCACCCCATGTGTATAAGCGTTTTAGGATGATATCGTCTTTCCTTGTGTCTCTTTGCCGTTGGACATATCGCAAGCACGTTATTAGGGAAAAGAACATGCGACCCTCTCCGTCGGTCGTGTTTGGTGTCTGTGCGGCCCGACCTCACTCTTTCTTTCTGTCTTTCCCTTTCGCACGCACACTATTCACATTAGCACGATAGACTAGTCTACACATTACCATTACGGTTACTTTCTTAAGAGGACGTCTACCCGATTGCGGCCTAGAAAGGATTGGGAGAAATGAGGACCCGACAGTCGTTTTGACTGGTTACGCGAGCCTCCAGTGTCTAGGATAATTCTCGGACGAATCTACGAACGAGACCAAGACTTTCACTTAGCCCCCCGCCTCACTGATGGAACCGCACAGCAGCCCTCCGCGGGAGATTGCAAAGGGAGTAATAGCGGGGCTGGGAGCTGGGGTTGGGGTTGGAGTGAAGGGGGTAGACAGTGGTAGTCCAGTGGTGTAGAAAGAAAAGCCAGCGCTTTGGCCAGACATCGTCCCATCTCTCCCCCTCCCTCCCCAGGTACCAGCGAGGGTCTGTTATTTGCCCAGTCGCTCTTTTTGCCCTCTCTCTCTCTCTCTCTATTCTCACTTTCACTTTCTCTAATGACCCCACATTCCGCCTCTTCTATAGTTTCGCAAACAGAGAGAGAGAGAGAGAGAGAGAGAGAGAGAGAGAGAGAGAGAGAGAGAGAGAGAAAATACGCGAGACCATCGGGGTGGGGATAACGAATCACAGCGGGGCCGGTCCAGGAATAACAACGCTCCAGGGGATAGAACTGTCTCTCCTACCCTCCCAATCTTCACTCTAATCCTCTTTCCCTTTCTCTTTCTCTCTTTCTTTCTTTCTTTCTCTCTCTCTCTCTCTCTCTCTCTCTCTCTCTCTCTCTTCTTTACTAGTAACGAGAGCAGGAACAGTACCAACCAATGACTCGTTGGCTTTCTCAGAAACTATGGGCAAACATTTTTTTTTAACCTCAAGGTTCTTGAGTCAAAACATGTTAGCCTTTCATATTGCAACTGGTTTTTTTTTCGATTTTGCCTTCTGCGCTCACCCCTTTGGCTCGCCAGAGAAAGATATCGAGAGAAAGAAAGAGAGAGAGAAAGAAGAATAAAGACCTGTTCAAAAGGGCAAACCGGCCAGAACACTGTGCTCTTTGCATTGGCCAACTTATCGATCTTGGGGAGAGAAGGAGAGAAGGAGAAAGAGAGAGTGAGTACCTGGGCTGTGTACACAGCTGCAATTTTAGAAGGCGGGGCCTGGATGGAGAAAATATGTCCGCTAAAAAAAACCCCCTCCCTTCCACTGGAAGACCTATAAAACTGGGACCAAGCCTGGTACTAAATACCCCTACCCGTGACCCGCTACCCAGTGGGAGCCGGGGTTTAGGATACTTTTTCTGTTTGTGTACATACATACCCTCTTCTTGCTTCCTAGGCCTTGTTTTTTGTTTACCCTAGAGGACTACCTACTTACCACACATACAACGACATCCAGGTCATCTCTCTCTCAATTCTACACGTCCTACTCTCCAATTTCTTGCTCCAATAGAATAAAACCCCCGGCAGTATCCACAAGCGAGCATCTTTTTTTTTTTTTTTTTTTTTTTTTTTTTCCTGCCAGGTAGTATAGAGACGGATGTCGAAGACATCCACTTCCAGATAATGCAGCGCCAAAAAAGTCGATGACAATGCCAATGTTTGCTTTCCTAAACTTCCTCGTAAGCCAAGAGAGCCACATATCATAAGGATGACATGACAAAAGATGCAGGAAAAAACAAAACAAAAAAAAAAAACATCTACCGAGATTGAGTTGGCAAAAGAGATATGCGGGCAGACGTAAGTGATCCCACATGGTTGACTCTTGGCACCCTGCATTGGACCAGACTGAACAGGAAAAAAAAAAAAAAAAAAAAAAAAACAGCCAGATCTCTCTGCTTTCAGCTCTGAAATATACCCGAACCAAGGGGGTTCGCTCCTGTGGTTTGGGCGATCTTTGAGATGGTGGAGAGGCTCCATCTCTTCAGGTGGCTCTCTCTCCGCTAGGTCCGCTTTGTGTCCTCCCCTTCCCCCTCCCCCAGTTTTTCCCATTCACATGGGGAATGGGAGGAAGAGGAAGAGGAGTCAGCATGCAAGAAGACTCGTTATTGGTCATGGCGCCTTGGCTCAATGCTGATCCTCTAATCTCCGTTCTTTGTCCGCTCAGCACTGCAACTCTCTTTTCTTGGGAGCAACTCCTTCCCCTCTTCGATATATGGTATGTATGCCTCAAATAGGAGTCCGAATGGTTTTTTGTCAATGGGCTGAGGTGAAGTTCTGGGTTCCCCTTTCTTCTATCTCCCTATCTCTCTCTGGTTGTACTTCAAGTACAATCAAGAGAGATCCTGGAAAGGCTGGATCTCTGGGCGACTCTTTTGATGATGCCATGTGCATGTGTATATGTATGTGTGGGCAAGTCCCTTTCTCCTTTAAAAAGCTGGATAGCCTGTGCTGCTGTGGAATGGTCATGAGGCAAGATGGCCAAGATAATGACCATTGGCTATTGGAATAAAAATCGTTGCACTGGAGGCAAGAGAGCGCCAAGATAGTAAGAAAGGGAGAGAGACGGAGAGAGCCAGGCTATCGGTAGGGCTTTGCTCTATCTTTAGGCTTCGCCCAGCCTGGAGAGAAGAAAAAGAGGCCTCAGGACACTAAATCCAAGATGTTTCACAAGACGGATGGCAGACGGACTTCCTGCTAGGCATTTCCATTCATTCTATCAAGTCTAGTCAACCCTGCTCATTCAGCGACAGCGACAATGCCAAGTCCTAGGCTGTTCAAAACAGTGTACCATTCCAGTGGACTAGTCTTACAACACCTAATACTCCCAGGCGAGGGATACAAAGTCATCGAGACTATCTGGGTTAGCCTGTGGGAAAAGGGAGCAGATTCTTATCGAGGAAGATTGCAGATGCTCAATTGGTTTTTCATATTAGGCCAAGTCCCTGTCTTCAAGATCCTAGAGAGCAAAGGTGTTGTATGACCTTCCTTTGAGTTACAACAATCCAAACATGCAGCAAAGTAAGAGAAAGGAACAATATGCGGCAGATTACATGATCTAGTCGATGGTTCCCCTCTCTCTATCTTCAATTAGATCCTTCTCTCAAGAGGACAAACAGAGGAAGAATGCCATAAGGCCCTGTTGAGTCTAGGACACCTTCATCTGGACCACTCTTTATATAAGAGCAGACAAACAGAAGGATCCCTACCAGACTCTTGCTGCAAGGTCATCATTAGCATTGAGAAATGGGAACAAATAATACGAAGAGGAAAAGACTGATGAGACAATTTTTTTTATACGGCACCTGCGGCACAGCCACAGCCACCTGTTTATCTTCTGAGCTTAAATATCATAAGAGTAACATCTGTTGCTGTGCAACAACCCCTCTAGTTTAAGGAAGGGGCAAAGACTACCTGATAGCACGATCACTGTGTCTTTGAACAAGAGAGTCTCTTTCTCCAGAATGTTTAAGCGACCGTGCCTCTCATAGACATCTGAGAGGAATCTATTATCTCGCTTCTCAGTCCTCTTTTGTTTGACAGAACTCTGGCTGATCACGCTACCACGAAATACAAGGGATATAGTTCAGCAGCCGCCTTTGATTAGTCCATACAATGATAAAGGACATTTGCGCTTTGAATCTCCAATCTCCTTAGTCTTGAACCCCCCCTTTCCCTCGAGGCCAGCAGTCAGAGTGAGAGTGTATAAGATAGAAAGGAAAAGTAAGAGATGGATGGAGATAAAGAAGTGAGTGAAAGGAGCAGGAACAAGGACCGGGTCTGGTGGCCTGAAATGACACAAGACTTGTGGAAGATGAATAAGAACATTACCAACAATCGAAATCCTGTAGCAACGCATCGAGCAGTGCACAACTTTGAAATGACAATGTTGTTGTGAGAGACGATCCATTAAACCCCACTCTTCAGGAAGAGTGGAGTACCTTGGATGGCAGTTGTCTTCAAAAAGCTCTCTCTGGCAAGAGAGCGGCTAGTGAGTGCGTGCACAACAGCCTTGGTGTTGTGGTGCGATATTAGCGTCAGGGTCAGTTCAGAGCTCTCTGCGACCCTCACTTGGACGGCGACAACAGCTAACGGCCGCCATAAAGCCAGTATCTGAAGTACATGAGAGATGGGATTCCAAGAGCGCACGGAGCAAAAGACGAATCGACGATCAAGGTAGGGGATGCCAAGGTGGTTCTACAAAAGTGCTTTGTCCAGTTAGTGAACTTTAGACTCAAGAAAGCGCGCGTATTGAGGCGGTTAGTAATCCCTTCCTACTGGCTACCTTGGCCAGCCCCTTTCTCCTTACTCTTTTCCATCGCAATAAGCAGCTTGAGACAGAGGAGGCCCTGATGAGTTCAGTAAACAAAGCTAAAGGGCGGAAAGATCAGAGTTTGAAAACAAGTATGCACCGAGGTCAGACCGTTATTCTCCTTTCCATGTCGATCCTGCCAATAGGAAGAACCTAATCGGCCTGTATTTGTCACGTCCGCACTGGCCATCCGAGATCGATCAAGTTGCAAATTTCTCTCACTCTACTCATACCACTGTGCTGGGTCCTACTTGATCCAGTATCGCACACTTGACCGCCCGATTGCCTGCTGTACTGTGTCCAGTCTGGCTGACCAAAGGGTCATCGTTTGTCTGTGTTTCAATATCGGTTTATTTTTACGTCAAGAGTAGCTGATAAGAAAAGAGAGCACGCGTCTTTATCCAGAAGGGAAGGAACACGAAACTGATTCGTTTGCGACCGAACTGGAGAGAGAGCATAAATGTCTACTGCTTTGGTGTCCCTTTTTTCTTTCTTTCTTTGAGTCCTCACAGAAAGAACAGAAAGAAAAAAAAATGCCCGATGTTCCTGCTTGGGTTCGTTTTTCTTGCGAATTGTATTTTGAGCGCAAATGCAGGCCCATTGAATCATTTGCCCAGACTGGAAAAAGATTTTCCTCCTTCTTCTCCTCCTCCTCTTCCTCCTCCTCACTCACCCCCTTAACCCCTCCATTTTGGAGTCCACTCCGGATCGTGTCTGGCCCACTAGGGTTCAGCTTTTTGAGAGGGGGGGGAGGGAGGGTTCAGACATTTTCCTATCCCCCCTCCCCTCTCTCTCCTCTAAGCACGGTCCGAGCATCCCCAGACAAGTGCGAGCAGAAGCTGCAGAGAAGGGGAAAAAAAAAATAGAGAATACGTCTATTATCCGACACGGGAAATATAAAAAGTTGAATGACCAGACATGACTGAGGAGGTCGCCTTTTGTTAGTATTGACGGGGGAAAGAGAGAGAAAGAGAGGCTGCGGACCAAATTACAAGACACTCTGGTGAGCCATGACGGATGCGATGCTCGCCGTATGAACAGCCACATCCAGAGGGGGCGTGCAGGAGTAGACAGGGAATGTATGGCATTGATGCATTCTTTCTCTCTTCCTCTGTGTGTATGTGTCTCTCACGTTCCTCCTCCCTATTGTAGGTAGAGAAAGCATCTGCCTCTCCAGCAGAGGCGACGGTCACTCTCCTCAACATGGCCAAGCATCTTGGGAGGAGAGAGAGACCGGAAAAAAGATCAGGAGTGAAGACAGATACATGGCCAGTGCTTGCTCCACCACGGCTCGCAGGGGAGGGAGAGCGCCCCGGCTCTGAGGACGGGGAAAAGGTGGTTGCCCGTACCAACCGATACGGGACCTTGGCGGAGGCGAAAAGAAAGGGAAAAGATATTTAAAAAAAGTGCGATGCGTGGCCACGAGCCTATGACAGTGAGGTCAATCCAGCACGGTGAATGGCGCGGATCCAGGCAGAGCAGTCCCGCGAGTGGCGGGTGTGCCTGAGGCACCGGGAGAGGGGAGCTATTTTTGACATGGATTCGATCATTCGAAGGCTCATGGAGCAATGGACAGGCGAGCGGATGGGAGAGAAGGAGAGAGTGTATGTGTGTGTGTGTGTCTGTGTAAGAGAGAGAAGAGAGAAGAGAGAGAGAGAGAGAGAGAGAGAGAGAGAGAGAGAGAGAGAGAGAGAGAGAGTTGTGAGAGAGAGGAGAGAACAACAGAAAAATAGTCTTCCTTCAAAGAGAGAGAGAGAGAGCAGAGCGCGACGCCTGTCCTGAGTCCTGAGAGTGTCCGTTTCATTTCGCAGCACACACACACACACAACAGACAGCAACAGCACAGAGCGCCTGTGCCCCTCACTCAACTCTCTCTCTCTTTCTTTCTTTCTCTCTCTCACAACTCTCTCTCTCTCTCTCCTCTCTCTCTCCTCTCTCTCTCACTCTCTCTTTCACTCACTCTCTCCCCGCCCCGACTCCGTCTCTTCTCCAATCGTCGTCCAATCGTCGTTTGTTCTCTCATTCGTTTCTTTCATTCATCCATCCATCCATCTATCCATCCTTCCATCCTTGACTTTGCTGCCTACCTGGTCCACCTACTGGGTCCTAAAACAAAAACAAAACAAAAAAAAAAAAACCACCATCCTCGTTGCGATCTGTCTCTCATTCTCTTCTTCTGCTCTCCTCATTCTTCCTCCTCCTCCTCCTCCTCTTCACCCACCAACCCATCTCACCCGTCCTTGTCTTTGGCATCAACTCGCCCAATCTTTCCTTTCTTTACAATTTAACCCACTGCTGCTGCCTTTTAGGCGAGTGGCCCAGTTGTTCCCACATCCCGTCTCTTCGACCCTGACTGCATCTTTTGCCCCGCAATGCTCTCCATCAACACGCGGCAACATGTCCGCTCCACATCTGGCGAGATGCTCAACGTTCCCGCAGGCTACTACCAGATCCCCCGGGGCGCTACCAGCATGTCCAACCTACGCGACAACACCTATCTCCCACCGCCTAATACGCGGCCGATGGGTGTAGCACACGACGTCCATCATCGCGGCCCCATCCCAAGTAAGCATTACTCCTACCTTTTATTATTATTTTTATATTTTTGCTTGACCATTCTTCATCCATCAAGCAATCACACATGCACACATGCACACATATATCTCTTGTTCTCTATCTCTTTCTCTTCTCTTTCTCTTACTTTTCTCTCTCTATCACTCCCACCGAGACATCAACCTGAATGCCTCGGGAGAGAGCAAAACGAACCCACAAAGTCATTTTATTCTCTCACAGTGTGGGCCTCTCCTCCTCCTGCTCCTCCTCCTCCTCCTCCTCCTCCTCCTCCTCCTCTTCCTCCTCCCCCCCCCCTCTCTCTCTCTCTCTCTCTCTCTCTCTCTCTCTCTCTCTTTCTCAGACAAGGCGCTGCAGCCTTTCTGCTCCCTGTTGTTTGTCCCTTCTGTCTACTGGATGGTTCGCCCCTTGGTCCTCTCTGATGCTAACCACCGCTGTTGCCTGTCTGCCCCGACCTGGTTACGCCATCCTCCTCCTCCTCCTCCCCCCCCCCCTCCTCTCTAGTGCACGAGCGATACGGCCCACACCCACACCCACACCCTCACCCACACCCACACTCGCATCCCCACCCGCTCTCGCATCCAGGTCCACATTCGCACCCAGGTCCACATCAGCTCAATAGCCCTGGTCCCGGTCCAGGTCCAGGTCCCGTCCCACACGCCGCTCCCCGACCGCGTCCCCAGAACCCGCTCACACCGCAGCCACCACCACCGCCACCATCATCAGGTACGGTCAAAAAGCTCCACGGGGTCTATATTTTTTTTTTTTGAAGGGTGCATCAGCGCAATATTCAATGTTCTCTGGGTTTGTTCTATTGTTGTGCGGAACAAGAATAGCCAAAGAGAGAGTGTTGTGTGTGTGAGAGAGAAAGCAAGCGAGAGAGAGAGAGAGAGAAGTCCATGGTGCTCACATCCGTCTTTTTTATATGTGTATATATATTTATATATACACCTGTGACAATATGCGGGCTATCTTAATATCGGGTTTCGATGGGGGATTGGAAAAACACACACACAAACACACACACACACACACACACCTCTCCTTCTCTAGCAGTGAACGATATACCATGGCGCCCCCAGAATAATATGCCCAACGTCGAGCGACCCCAAATTAATGCCGAAGAATTGGCAGGAAAGCAAATGTTGCCTCTGGAACCTCGGTCGATTCTGGAGCAGGCAGTGGACGATTCGACCATGACGCCAATGAGCCGATTCCAGAGTGTGATGGAGGTACTCCGATTCCGTGGCCTATACATGACAAATGCAAAGGCCTTTTCCGTGGTCGACATCAAGGGACGGGAGATTGCTTCATGGACATGGGAAAAGCTGCACGGGAGGGCCGAGAAAATTTGTCAGACGATCCTGGAAAAGACTCAATTGCGGCGCGGATCACGCGTGGCACTTGTGTACCGCAAATCAGAAATCATGGAGTTTTTGGCTGCATTCTACGGATGCATGATGGCGGGTATGACGGCAGTGCCGATCAATGTGATCGAAGAGTTTGCTGAAATGACCTATATCCTCAGCTACACAAAGTCCGAGCTCGCACTGACCACCGAATACAACCACAAGGCACTAAGCAAGGATCTAGCGATGCACAAGGGCGTTGACTGGCCCCTGGGCGTTACTTGGTGGAAAACCGACACGCTTGGAAGCTGGAATCCAAAGAAAAAGGATGGTTGGCCAGACATTGAGCTCCCGGACCTGGCCTATATCGAATACAGCAAATCACCCAATGGTGAACTCAAGGGCGTCGCCGTCAGTCACCGGACCGTCATTTCACAATGCCACGCCATCAAGCAATCACTTGGCGCTAACCCACACCGATATGGACTCGCACCTTCTTCACCAACTCCGTTCAGTGCCCGCTCCAATTCGGCTCCTGTAGATGCCATGACCCCATCCACACCCACCCACCCCTCCTCACCTTCCCGTCGTGCTAGCTCGACTCAGCTAGACGGACGAAAATCAGATGTTGTCTTGACATGGCTCGAGCCCCGTCAACAGGTCGGTCTTGTATTGGGTGGACTGTTGGGCGTCTACCGTGGCAGCCACACGATCTTTATCCACAGTGGTGTCACAGACACTCCAGGACTTTGGGCACATTGTGCTCAACGGTATCGTGCAACGATGGCTCTAGGCGATTACGAAGGTGTTCGAGAGTTGCTTCGATTCCGACCAGCCGAAGGGTCCAAGCGAGACACACCCCCTCTCAGCTGTCTTGATACATTTTTGATCGATACGGTGATGGTCAAACCCATGTTGGATCTCAAGTTTGCAAACGAATTTTTGGCAGATCTGGGAGTACCCTCGCCTCAGGAGGTGGTAGTGCCGATGTGTAGTTTGCCGGAGCATGGTGGTATGATTCTGAGCATGCGCGACTATTTGATTTATCCGAGAGGAGCGGATGTGATCGATTTTGGATTCGAGTACGAGATCCCTCGAGGACCTCCTCCTGAGCCGAGCACACGTCGTCGACCTCAGGGACATCCACCTATGTCCAACATGATCTGTCACTATCTTTTGGACCGAGGCGCTCTCAAAAGCAACATGATTCAGGTCCTTGCGACGGGCGAGGAGGCATTGATGCGGGCCTCTGAACGTGGCGTTGTACTGGTTGGAGCTTTTGGCTACGCCATGCCTCGTGGTATGTGTATTTTAAAAATGGTGTTTCTGGACAAAAAAAGAACCGTGCGGATGATTGTACAACAGCCTTGGGAGGACCACAAGACGCTGACTTTTTTTTTTTTTTTTTTTTTTTTTTTTTAGCCACATTGGCTATTGTTGACCCCGAGACAACTGCATTGTGTCAGCCAAACCGAGTCGGCGAGATTTGGATTGACTCTCCCTCGATCGCATTTGGGTTCTGGGAACTTCCAAAGCACTCTCAGGCTATCTTCCATGCTCTGCCATTGATTGTTCCTGTGGACACGATGATTCCTGAGGTCTATGACCCTGTACCGGCAGGATTCTTGAGGACAGGTTTGTTGGGCGGGTTGATTGAAGGTCGAGTGGTGATTTTTGGATTGTATGAGGACAGGATCCAGCAGGAGATTGTGGACCTGGTTCATCCAGAGATTGTCGAATTTGACTATCACTATACGGCCGATCTTTCCAACACTATCTTGGACAGGATTGTTGGCTTTACCGCCTGGTAAGAGCTCTTTTTTATTATTATTGTTGCTTTTGTTCCGAGACGAAAGAGAGAGAGAGAGAGAAAAGCAAGGTTTAGGTTTCTCATGTTTTTTTTTTTTTTTTTTTTCCTTTTTTTCCTTTTTTTCCTTCTAGCATTTCGTTCGAGGTCCTTATCAACAATGAGCACCTCCCGGTGATTTGTGCCGAGACACCACGGAGTCAGCGCAGTGACTTGGTCAAGTTGGCCGATTTTGCAAAGCAAGCCATGCTGGATTACCACGGACTGAGACTATACTGTATTGCGATTGCACCAACAGGAAGTCTACCACGGACCTTCAAGAACGGCAAACGGGTGTTGCACCCTGTTTTGTGCCGACGCATGTTTGAAATGGGTCGCTTGCGACTGACGCACATCCATACAGCCGTCGATGACACCATCTTTAATATCTCGTTTGGAGATGATACCGCCGGTGGCATTTGGGGTGTTGGTAGGTCTTTTGTCTTATTGCAAGTCATGTTATCCAATTGGGTCGGATAGGGAAAAAAAGACAAGGCCTAATCGGACTAATTGCTGTCAACCCTTTTACATTCTCCCACTTTCTCTCACTTTCCTTCTCTAGATGCGCTGGCTGTCCGAGAAGCGGCAATGCCTGCTCACGCTCGCATGGTCCAGTTCTCATGCTGTGACTATCCCAAGGAAGTGCTTGATGAAAAGACAAAGATCAATCTGTCTCAATTCTCCAGCTTGCCCGAGATCCTTGTCTGGCGAGCCCTGATGAATCAGGACGAAACAGCTTTTGTCGGAGTTGACAATCGAGGCAAGGATACCAAGGGTCTAACCTTTAGAAAGTTTGGTTCTAAGGTCGTCTCGATCGCACAATATATCGAGAAACGAGGAGGATTCAAGACAGGGGATAAGGTTGTCCTTCTCTTCCCGAATGGAGTCGAGTTTGCTGCGACAGTGTATGCCTGCTGGTTCTTGGGGCTGGTCCCTGTCCCGATTCAGTTGCCGGAACCTCAGCGATTGCATGAAGACATTGGACTCTTGATGGGACTCTTGGCAGAGCTCAAGACCTCTCAGCTGATCGGTAACACGGCGACGGATGAGCTGATGAAGCAAAAGACCACTCTAATTCATATCAAGGCCTGCATTGGGCCTCGACAGGACGCTACCTTACCCACGGTCTTTAATGTGTCCAAGGCACCCAAGGTGAGCAGGGTCCTGGGCAAAGAGTCGGGATACATTGCACCTCCTAGCGCTTGTTTGGTCAAGACAGCTCCTGCCATGATCTTTGTTCATTACTCGACAGACATGAGACGGACCTTGGTCAGGGTCAGTCACTCGGCCTTATTGTCACAGTGCCGAGCTCAAAAGGTGCAATGTCGGTTCAAGACGGGACGGCCAGTCGTTTCGTGTTACAAGTCGTTCTCGGGAATTGGATTGCTGTATTCATGTGCGCTTGGTGTTTATGTCGGTGCACCTACAATCATGATCCCGTATACGGACTTTACTTCAAACCCTCTGATATACTTTGAGGCACTTGAGAGACACAGAGGTAAGTTTCAGGAAAGGAGATGGGACCTCTATTATGCGTACTAAGGAGGAGGGAAAAAGGGATCATGCCAGGATATTGATCTAACTCTCTACTTCTCTCTCTCTCTCTCTCTCTCTCTCTCTCTCTCTCTTTCACTCTCTCTCTTTCTAGCAAGGGACGCGTTACTCAACTATGCCATGTTAGAGCAGGCACTGTCCACCTCGGAGCCAGTCTCTACGGCGACCTTCAACTTTACAGGAATGAAAAACTTTTTGTTGAATGCCGAAGGAAGACCCAGGTCCGAGGTGAACCAGGCGGTGGAGCGACGGTTTGCACAGTCGAGATTGGAAAAGTCGAGCATCAATTCCATGTTTGGACATATGATCAACCCAATGGTGAGCACACGATCCTACATGAACATTGAGCCTGTGCGACTCCACATTTCACTCAAGAGTCTTCGCCGAGGCGTTGTTCAGGTGACGACTGAGCAGGAGGATCCGACGGGTATCTGGATCGAGGACAGTGGTATTGTAAGTTGGACATGTGGTGTTTATTTGTATGGAATAGAATGAAGTGGATATGCGATTGTCTTTTGTGATTACCCCTGAGGAAAAAAAAAAAAAAAAAAAAAAAAAATAAGGCTCATCAGTTCGACGGTTGTACTAATCAATTATTGATCAATGATTTTTTTCTTCAGCCCATCTGTGGTACTACCGTTGCGATCGTTAATCCAGAGACGCGTGAGATTTGTCTTTCCCGAGAGATTGGTGAAATCTGGGTGTCTTCAGATTCTAATGTCCAGTCGTACCAGGGTCTTGCTCGAGAAGGAAGGAGTCTTTCCAACCCATCTCCACTTTCGGTCGAAGCATCCACAATCCCCGAACCAAGTGACCCCAACAAACCACCAACGACGCCTCATCCGGATGTGAACAGTCGATACAATGTGACAATTGCAGGAGGCAACTCGCAACACAGTTATGTTCGCACGGGTGAGATTGGGTTCTTGTGGAACTATTCCAAGGAGAGCTTCAATGGGGGTAAACCAACGAGCCTGTTGTTTGTCCTGGGCTCGATTGGTGAGACGTTTGAAGTGAATGGACTGATGCATTTCCCCAAGGATATCGAAGCGACAATTGAAAAGAGCCATCCTAGCATTGCGCCGAGTGGAAGGTAAGATAGATGCCTAATTCTCTTGGATCTTTTTCTCTCTCTCTCTCTCTCTCTCCCCTTTTACGTGAATCTAACATCGATTACCCCCTCTCCCTGTCTTCTTGACCCAATTAGCATTGTCTTCCAAGCGGATCAAGCTGTCGTGTGTGTGGTCCAAGTTCGGCAACCGGATGTGACAATTGTCAACTTGTCCTTGTCGATTATGCATCAGGTTCTGGAAAAGCACCAGTTTATGCCCGATGTGATTGCAATTGTTGGTGAGGGGATACTGACCAAGAACCGATATGGTGAAAAACAACGAGGCAAGATGCTCAGTCTTTTTATGAGCTCCAAGATGTAAGAACCTTGCTCAATAATGCCCGATCTTTTTTTCTTTCTTTCTTTCTATTTTTTGCTTCTTCCCTGATGAGCTAATTGAGCCTTTCCTCCCTCTGAACGATGAATAGGCCTCTTTTGTATATCCACTATCCCCGTGGGTCGCCCCCCAAGTGTCTCCCGGAACAGATGCAGCCCTCGGCACCTCTCACGCCAACCATGGGACGATTGCCAGCCCCTGGCTCTCCTTACAGTCCATCGGCCTCATCATCCGAGAACAAACCTAGCTCGATCCGATCCAATCGTTCACAGACATCGATGGCCTCAATGCGGTCGGTTCGATCTTTCTTGGGAACGATGTTCAACAATCTCAAGGCTGGAAACCATGGAAACAGTGGAGGCAATATCTCGCCTGGTCATGGATTTGGCTTTTCATCAGGACACCAGAGCAGTGGTAGCAATGGTAGCGGTAATGGCGCGTATCCTACAGGATATAACCATCATGCTCATGGAAGCACGAGCAGCATTGGTGGTGGACTGCATGGATCACGACCAGGGTCTGGGTCGTCTGTGGGATTGACCTCCTCGTTCACGGGAGTGATGCCTCCCACGAGTGCTACCGGTACTCCCACAGGATCATCCTCCTTTTCTGTGGCTTCTTCTCCCACTGCAGGCAAGTCTGGACCTGGTGGTGAAGGAGCCGTACGAAGCGCGAGCTCAGGCAGTGTCCCCCAGTTGAACGAGGGGTCTGGCAGTGGCGTCGAGTCATCAGCTACCCCGATTACTCCGTTGACACTGTCATTGACCCCATTGACGTTGAGCCCAGTTCTGGAAGATGTTCCAGTACCAATGATGACTATGACTGAGGATACGCCCAGCGCTGGGCTTTTACCAGCCGTGGAAGTGACGACAGCAGCAGCCACAACAGTCCTGACAAAGGTTAAGGAGCAGGAGGCTGTAGGAGGAGAAGCCGAGGCGGAGCAACAATCAGCACCTGTGCCAATTCCCAAAGTTGCGATCTCGGTTGAAGCCCCGACTGCGATGACTGCGGAGACCAACATTGCAGGCCAAGGGAGCAATATTCTTGTTGGCACGACCAACGTTCCCATTGAAAGCTTTCCTTGAACGAGGAAAGGAAAAGGAAAAAGAAGAAAAAGAAAAAAAAGAAAAGAATCAAAAAAACAAATAACAACAAACAAACAACAAACAAACAGAATGAGGGAGTTACCCTCGTTGTGAATTGGGATAAAGTCAAATAAGAAGGATGGGAGGGACGCCTCCCATCCAATCTCAATCGATATACTATACTATTATACACTTTCTTATACCGTACAGCCTTGCGCCCAAAGAAGATGGTACTAAGGCGATTTTTTTTTTTTTTTGCGAATATGAAGAGGATATATTATTATTATTATTATTATTATTTTAGTAGTAGTAGTCATAGTAGTAGTAGATATAGAAAAACTTGTACCCTTCCTCCCACATATGGACTCGGAAAAGCAACTCCATTTCTTTTCTTTTCTCTCTCTATTTTTTTTTTTTTTTTTTTTTTTTTTGTAAATAGCCTTCCCTATTCCTCATTTCTCTCTCTCTCTCTCTCTCTCTCTCTCTCTCTCTCTCTCTCTCTCTCTCTCTCTCTCTCTCTCTCTCTCTCTATTTCTCTCTATTTCTTTCATCCCAAAAAAAAAAAAAAAAAAAAAAAAAAAAAAAAGCAATTGCCTATGCCTATGCACTGTTGTGAGAGCAACAAGTGGTGGGAAGAGGATAGAGTTGAAAGTAGGAAAGAAAAAGGGGCTCATGTGCAGAGACAGAGTGTTTGTATCCGGCGGACCATACGGCAATTCCCCTATGAAAAACGCCTCATTCGATTCAATTGAAGTGCTTATAAATGTGTCTGGTTTGCCTCGATTTATTTCAGAGTGGAAATACGGATAGCCATTCGAGTCATTACTCGTATCTTCAGGTCATTGCTTGCAAGCAAACTCTCCATCTTTGATGCGAATTTTTCATTCGGGTATTCGGTCCTGAAAGACTTGAGGTCCTCCGAATCAACAGAGGAACTTCTCTCCCTTTCACTTTGCGGCTCAAATATACTTTTCTTCTTTGCCAGCTCCCCCCGAACTGCCTTTCTAATCTCTTCTCCCAAATCATGCTCGTCTCTTTGATTCTCGTCGAGGACGAAGCTGAACTTTTGGCTGTCTAAGGTTGTAGCAATAATGCGAAGGTAATGCTGCTTCGTTTGCTCCTTTTCCACCTCCACCACTAGTGGATATATGAGCTGACTCTCTCGGACATCCACTGATCTCTCTTCCAGGTTGTCAGACATAGACTTTGGGAGAACTTTCGTTGTGAGAAAGCAGTGTCTCAATGCCGAAGTCTTCACTTGTGACCATGCGTACGGGATCAATGTTCACACCTCGCCCTTAGAGATATTCTTGATGCTGTATCTCCTCGCAACTGCTTTGTTGATGAGTAACTCGATATAGCGCCGCTTGAAAACGCTGATCACACCAGTATCCAACGGCTGTGTAACGGATGTCGAGTTGGTGGAAGACGCATGAGACGAAGATGTACCAATGGACATCCTGTAACTGGGTCGATGTCGCTAATGCTGCAGTGTGCTCCACATGAATCAAAGAGCAAAAGACTTGGTTTTGAGAGACCAGTATCGAGCTGGTGGAGTCACTCTATAAAAAGTGGTTGAGTCATGTATCCACTTGCATGCCTCATTGAGACGATAGGGGTCTCTTTGACTTCTTCGATTCCTCGTGCTAGGTGCTCGCCTAAGGTATCGGATGTGGTCTAATGTTTAGTACTACTAAACAATCTATATTCACAAAATAGAACGACACAATTGTGTTGACTTATTGATAACGGGTGGTCGCACATTGATTTCATGCAACAGCGAAAATCCAGTAGCGTTGATACAGAAGAGAATGGATGCTCGAGTAGATGTGCCTCTTGTAGGCTTGAGGCCACTCATGAGCTCTGGAGTGGTGTAGGAACGATTGGACACTTCCAATAGATACATTCCCGTCTCGTCGCAGTTGTAAATGTCATCTGGATCACATTTTGAGCAAATCTTGCGTATCTCAACCATCCTTGGCTCAATTTCTTTTAGATCGACAGAACTCACTTCTCCTTTGAGGTTGAAACTTGCCACGCAGTAATCCTCCTTCATGTTCGTGCGCCTTGATGCTGTGAAAGCGATCGGACGACCAAGTGAGAGGTCATCAGGAGCAATATCATCGACCATGATATGGAACATGGTGTCAGCCGTGGCTTGAAGCTGACGACCGTTGACGATGTCGTTCCCCTTTAGCACCTCGATTAGCCACTGATAGACCGCCCGCCCGACCAAGAGCCGAATCAACGAAGGTGGGTCACTGGAAAGTGTGCACATGCTGCCTCGGCCATGGAGCATGTCGTACTTAATCCTATCGAGTCTCTGTAGATATCTTCTTTGACTAGTTTGTTAGAATTGGTGGGAATCGCTTTGGAGCCCTTTTTCTTGCGGAAGCATCGGTAAATCTCGACGAGCCCCATCTGATACCAAAGAGGGTACCCTTTCCCTCGTTTTGCGTGGGAGCCGGAGGTAATCAAAGGTTTGTACTCTTTGCCTCCCTTCACCTCTTCTATTGCTGCACGATGGCAGAGAGAATTTTCATCTCCAAACTACTCTCTGCAAGGAATACTTTTGTTATTGCTGTTAGAGATATCACGAAGAGGCAGACGCCTCAACTGTGAGTAGCGATTAGGACTAAGCTTAGTTGATGCGTGCTTTGGCATGCTGATGCATAGAGATGCTGAGATGCAACATTAGAAGACGACTAGGATTATTTGTAGGGAAATAAATCGAGGCAAACTAGTCACGTTTGTAAGGACTTTAATTGAATTGCGGGGTTTTTTATAAGGAAATCGCCCGTATCCAGAAAAAACTGCAGTAGGGCATTTACTGCAGCTTCGAAAGAAGGAAAGAAAAAAAGAAAAAGAGGCCTATTTGTGTGGCCCCTACATCACTCCCAGAGCAGACTACTGAAAGCTGGAAAAGGGAGGAGAGGACTTGTGTATTCTCCATTTCAGATATTTTTGTTTTTTCCATTCTTATTTTCGAGGATTATGCACAGTCCGTTGCACGGGGCTACTGCGAAGGGGCATGTTATTCTACAAATAAGCAACGCTAAATGAGGTCAAAAACATCTGAAATGGAGAATAGTGCTTTTTTACTTTGGCTAGTGGTGATAAGAGGAGGCTGCTAGGCGAGAAAAAGTACAATGTGTTGGCTGTAGCCAAGGCAAAAAAAAAAAAAAAAAAAAAAAGTACGTTAAGAGAAATATAATTAGTCCCTGGCCTGGAGGAGGGGGGTCTAGAGGCCAGTAACAGAGAGAGATTTCAGTCTTTCCTTCGCCATCTCCGTCCCGTCTGTGCGACCAGTTTTCCTTTCGAGCCAATAGACCACAGCTCTGTCCATGCTCTCGCTCTCTCGACCTTTTGAGGTCCCTCTCCTTTTTTTTTTTTTTTTACTCACTCCACTTTACATTGGCCCTGCAGTGCCAAAACCTGTTCGTCTAGTCTTTCATTCGTGCGGCCCTGTTTAGAGTGAACACAAAGGGCCAAGTTAGTGAGCCACTCGCTCGCTTTTTCCTGCTCCATTCATTCTCTTTTTCATCCTCTTTTCTCTTTTTCATTTCCTTTTTTCTCCTTTCTGCTCTTTCTTTCTCTCTTTTTTACTTCCTCTTCACCCCATCCTCCATCCATCTATTTTCAAGTCCTCAAAAGATTGTTCCTTCGGTACTCATCACCAAGGCACTTCTTTTTCCTTTAATATATTAATCTCGGCTTCCAAACCAAGAGGTAGTCAGCAGCAAGTCTTCTTCTTTCCTTTGCCGTCTCTCTCTCATGGCTCCTCTTCGAGCTATTCTCAGCTCTCGTGCCGTGGTGGCCGGTCTGGTCGCCCTTGGCTGTCTTGGACTCTTCTTCTCGACGCTCGATAATTCTCGTCACCCGGACTTGTCATGGAACCGCCCCAACAGTGCTCAACATAACAGCAATAACAATTGCCCTACCGTTAGCAAGTCTAATATTGATTGGCAGGATGCCACAATCCACTCCAAGGATGCTGCCCAGTCTTTGGCTGTCTACCCTGGACGTCGTCCTCCTACAAACCAGGCTTTGTTGGAGAAGGCCAAGATCTACTATGACCGGATTGTGAAGCAGCGCCATGATACCTTGAACCTATTTGGATATGGCAAGCCGTAAGTACTCTCTCTCTCTCTCTCTCTCTCTCTCTCTATTGCATGTGTGTGTGTGTGTGTGTGTGCACCTCTTTTTTTATTTGTCAACGTCTCATGTTGGTCTGAAAACATAAGGAAAGAGAAGTGAGAACAAGAGAAAAAGAAACCGGGACACTTGTATGCAATGCTTTGTTCTCCTCGGAAACAATGGAACAGGGGATAGAGAAAGGAGAGAAGCAGCATCTCTTCCTCTCTCTTTCCTCGTCCTTTCCCGCATACTATAAAAAGAAAGGTGGCACTGACAGCAATTGCTTATTTTTTTTATTTTTTTTTTCTTTGAATCTAGTGGTTTTGATCCTTGGCACGTTTTGATGTATTACTGGTGGTACTTCCCCGCCAGCTTCCAGTGCCCGCACGAGATTCAGCGTGTTGGACCTATCTCGGACGGAGGCAAATGGATCTGCGGTATGAGCTTGTACGAGGAGAAGCCTCGAGCCAAGTGTGTGATCTACTCATTCGGTATCAACCACGAAACCCGTTTCGAGGAGGAAATGCTTGACAGAACCGACTGTGTCATTTATGCTTATGATGCCTCGGTTGATGACATGGGTCCAGGTAAGAAATTTCTTTATTCCTCAGCCTCCAAGACCCTTTGCCCCCTCCCTTTGCCCCCTCGCCCCCTCCCTCTCTCTCTCTCTCTCTCTCTCTCTCTCTCTCTCTCTCCATCCCCTGCTCTCAACCCCCTTATTTGGCTCTGTTTTTTCTTCTCCGATCATGCTGCCGATGTTCCCAAGATGAAGATGGGGCAAAAAATACCATGGATGTACCCATGAGTTCGACTATCATTTGGATTCCGTGCTATCGTCTCAGTTCGTCCCTGGCGCTGACTTTGAACCGGCTCTCTTTTTTTCTTTTCTTTTCTTTTTCTCCGTCGGGTCGAATCACGAAATAGCTCTCCAGGGTCGTAGCAATGTTTACTTCAAGCGCTACTTTGTTGGTTCCGAAGATAAGGTGGATGCTCAGGGCAACACCTGGAGAACATTGAGGACGCTGATGAAGGAGAACGGACATGACTGGATTGATATCCTCAAGGTCGATATCGAGGGCAGCGAGTTCCCTACCTTCAATGCGATCATGAATGACTTTACCGATGTCTTGCCCTTCTCGCAATTGCAGATGGAGTTGCACGTTCGTGAGGATTTCATTTCATTCCCTGACTTTTTGAAGTGGTGGGAGCGTCTTGAATCCAGAGGTATCTTCCCCTGGTGGACCGAGATCAACTTGAACCCCGTTTACTCTGGTCAGAGGGCTTGGGCTTCCGAGTACTGCTTCATCAACATTCATGGAGGAGCCAAGAACCTTTTGATTCAGAACTACGAGTAATTTTGTTTTTTTCTTTTTCTTTTTTTTCTTTTGCAGAACCGGGAAGTTGGTATCCCACAGAGTTGTCCAACTTTGAGGGAAAAAAAAAAAAAAAAAAAAAAAAAAAAAGCTAGATAATCCTTGGTGTGTTACTTGTTACTATATATATGAAAAATTGGATGGACAGACCCATAGTAAATATGTTTATATATTAGAAGGTTCTAATGGGTTGATTATGTGATTATGTGATTAATGGGGAGTAGAGTAAACGAGATGAAGGGTAGAGTAGAGTAGAGAAAGGAGAAAGAGAGGGGGGGGGGTCATTGGTCCACATTCGAGATGTGGGTGTTGTATCTTTTCACTCTCTTTTGGTACTTTTCGAAAGGCAAGAGGGGAGCAGAGGATCTATTCGTCATGGTTATCCTCCTTGTCCTCATTATCCTCAGTATCCCCCGAGTACTTTTGGATCGCAGAACCAAGAGCGGTGCAACCGCCGGGCCGGTGGTTAGCATCCTTGGGAATCCAACTATTGCCCAAAAAAAAAAAAAAAAAAAAAAAAAAAAAAAAAAAAGTGGAGACTGGTGAGACATTTTTGTCTTGGGTTGGCTTGACAGGTATCATCATCATCATCATCATCACCATCATCTTGGCTACTATCTTTGTCACCATCACGTTTCAGGCTTTGTTCTCTTACCCTTGGTCAATGCCATCAAAGTAGGACCAGAGTGCGTTGGTCTCGGTCTTGAAATTCCAGTAGAACCAACCCATGCCTTGTTCAAAAGCATCCATCTGCGTCTGAGAAAACTCGAGGAGGAATTTTCGGTACTCTGGAGTGTACGTCTTGACATCGTTCTGGGCCTCACAGGAACAATACCCCTGGATCTGACTATTTTTACTCGGTTGACATGCAGGCTCATCCGAGGACATGGTACGACCTGCTTCAAGATCTTCGTCGGACAAGAAAGAGCCGTCCCAGCGAGACCCGACACCAATTCCGTTCAAGTACTTTGCACAATCATTGGTGGCTGAGGAAAACTCGCCCACAAGAGTCGGACCAAACTTGAGAGTGGATTGTTGGAGGTTACGAGACCAGACATTGCAGGGGAATCTGGCCTGCTCCTCACGACCGAGGCGGATCAAATAATGATCAAAAATCAAGTAGTTGTGGACATCTAGACTCCGCCAGAATTCAAGCATTTGATCGTCCCAAGGGTTAACGGCCTTTTTTTGGTGTCCAAAAAAAAAAAAAAAAAAAAAAAAGTCATTTTCTTTCCCAAACTTACCGAGGACGAGACGATCCGAATTGGGCATGAAGCCTTCCCACTCTGTCAATCCTAAGAACCCGTCATGAATAATGGCCCAAGGACCCGTGCCCGATCCTGTGACATTTCGCATCGCCGCAAACGCTTCCTTGTACCATCGATCCGTACGTTTCCGGACCAACATGAAAATCGCTGGCTCATTCAAAATTCCAAACAAAGGTGCCACTTTGTCCATTCCGGGGCCTTGGAGTAGCCGCAGCAGTTGGGTTACAATCTCAATCGTCCGACGACCATTCGTTTCTCCTTCGGGGGTTCCATCCAACCATCGAATCTTGCCCGCTCGACCAGAATGGTTCCATCCATTTTGGGATCCGGGGGCACCATGGAGCTCAACCATGACACGAAGACCATACTTGGCCGCCCAACGAAGTCCCTGCAAAAGGTAATCGAGAGATAGGTCTGGTACAAAGTATTCCTCGGGTCCAAGATTGCCCAAGGCCCAGTATCCGACAGGGATTCGAACATGGTTCAATCCAAGATCTCGGATCCGACGGAATGTGTCCTCAGTGACCCAGGTGGCGTAATGTTGTTGCAATAAAGCCTTGGCCTTGTCAGGCCCCAGATGACGCGTCAAAGAGTATTCATCCGTGACATTGAATTGAATGTAGGGCTCAAAGAGCGATGGAGTAATGAACGGCTCAAGTACCAACCAACCTCCCAAGTTGACACCCCGGATCGGTTGTTGACCATAAGGAAATGGTTGAGTTAGATCCGGAGTCAAATCATTGCATCGAATCTTGCTAGAGATTTCAACAACAGATTGAGCCGTGAATTTGGGTGGAGGTCCTCCTGTGGCAGGTCCCTTGCCGTTTCCTCCTTTCTGTCCTCCTCCTCCTCCTCCTCCCCCACCACCATTCGGATGACCTTGAGTGAGTTCTCCTTGAGTGCCTTTGTTGTAGCCATTGGAGGAAGATTCCCAAGGTCGAGTGGTCAATAGAGCCACCAAGAGTCCTACAATCCCCAACGTCATGAAAACGGATCCGACTAGGAGGACTTTACGATGTCGAGCAAAATAGGAGGGATGTCCTTGACCTCCTCCACCTCCTCCACCTCCATCTCGAGCCATGTTGGAACCATTGGTATTGAACCCGGAATCGTGGGCCGCTGTTCCTCCCGAGTAGAGATAGCCACTCTCCTTGAGCGAGAGATCCGGCTCAGAGTCGTTGTCGTTTGGATAGAGGCCTCCTCGATGGTTGGCCATTATTGCTGAGTGGGTAGAAAGGAGTGTGTCTTATCTGATGGGTCCAAAGAGATAGAAGGGGAAGGGGAGCAGCACACGCGAAGGGTTAGGGATTAGTGGCAAGGGGAAAGAGAGTGAAAGAAGAAGGAAGAGGATAAGATTGAGGGAGGATAGAAAAACCAAGTGCCGAGGCCAGGTCGACAGAGGGAGAACGAGCTAATTAAAAAGAGAACTCCAGAACGAGAGAGGGAGAGAGAAAAAGAAGGAGTGAGAACACAATTCAAAGTCTCCCCTGCCTTGGTCTGAATCCCAAATATCGGTGATCCACCCAACTTTACCGAGCATACAGTCTAGTAAGCATCGGAACCAGGCCTTTGCAATTGGCCCTGTCCGTGCCTTTTGGGAAGCCAGATAGAGGAGGGAGGAGGAGAGAGAAGGGAGAAAGGAGAAGAGGGCGAGAGAGTAAGTGAGAGAAAGGTAGATTGAATAGGAAAAAATCCTAGTGATAGGTTTTTTTTAAATTTTAAAATATATTACAAAATCGCCAGCCAGACTATATCCAAGTGTTTGCCGCTACTACTGATGTTTCTGCTTCGGCTTGCTACACGTGGCACTCTCGACTCTTTCCAAGAGTGCCCAGTATTATCGCTGCTATCCTCTCTCCTATTCTCTCTCACTCTCGCTCTCTCTTAAACCTAGTGCTTGTCCCGGTTATCCGCAGGCAACTTTGCTAGATACTGCTGAAGAGTATTAGTCGCAGCGAGGATCAGACCCAAAAACGGAGGGGAGGGCTTGAGAGGTCGAGTCAACAACTCGGGGTGGTATTGCACACCCACAAAATAGGGATGGTCAGGCAACTCAATCATTTCCATTCGCTGACCCGTCTCGTCCTTGCCCACAAACTTCATTCCCTTCTCCTCAAATCGGTCAATCAACTCGGGGTTCACTTCATACCGGTGACGATGACGCTCCAACACGGTTGATCCTCCTCCATACAACTTGCGAAGGACAGACGTATTCTCGGTTCCTGCCTGGAACTCGGTTGGACGGAGTCCCAGACGCATCGTACCACCAAGGTGTGTCTTGCTAATCTCAGGCATGTACACGACTACAGGCGTAGTCGTCTGCTCATCCAACTCGATCGAGTTGGCCTCGGGCATGTTGCAGATATGACGCGCAAACTCGATGACCGCAATCTGAAGTCCCAAACAGATACCCAGGTATGGAATACCTTGTTCACGAGCCCACTTGGCTGCCGCAATCTTGCCCTCCGTGCCTCGACTACCGAATCCACCAGGGACAAGGATACCCTGTGCGGCACACAGACCATGCCAGGCCTCGTGGTACTTGACTGGGTTGGTGGTACGGGTCTCGGCCTCGAGATCCGTTGCCTCGATCCACTGGATGGACAGCTTCTTGTGCAGAGCAAGCGTCGCATGCTCCAAGGCCTTGACGACGGACGCATACGAATCCTGAAGGTTCGTGTACTTGCCAACAAGAGCAATCACGACCCGATCCGTTTCATGAAGACGGTCTTGAGAGGTCGTCAAATCATTCCAACGCTTCCACATGTCGGTTCCTTTCTTTCTGAGTTCTGGAGAGATCGTGATCGACTTTTCAATGTTGAGACGTTTCCACAAAAAGTCGACCATACCCTGGTCTCGCAACAACTCGGGCACATGGTAGACAGAGTTGCAATCGCGGACTGCAAGGACTTGTTCGGGTCGGACATGGCAGAACATGGAGATCTTGTCGCGGATACCCTCGTCAAGACCCGTTCTCTCGCAACGGCAAGCAATCAGATCAGGTGAGAGTCCAAGACCACGGAGGTCACGGATCGAGGCCTGAGTGGGCTTGGTCTTTTGTTCACCCACGGAGCCGATGGTAGGGACAAGCGAGACGTGGATCAGGGCGAAATTGTCGTGACCGACTCGGAACTGGAACTGACGCATGGCCTCGACAAAGGGAGCCGACTCGATATCACCAACGGTGCCTCCGAGTTCGATAATGCAGACATCAGGTTCCTCACCCGAATCATCGACGGGGATGG
Source organism: Mortierella sp. BCC40632 (assembly GCA_011634665.1). NCBI lineage: Eukaryota > Fungi > Mortierellomycota > Mortierellomycetes > Mortierellales > Mortierellaceae > Mortierella > Mortierella sp. BCC40632. Next base: position 1,281,421 of record WAEK01000015.1, on the reverse strand, counting down.
TGGCGACATGCTCGACCCAATCTTGGATGGCATTGGTGATATGGGGCACGACTTGAACGGTCTTGCCAAGGTAATCACCCTTGCGTTCACGCTCGATGACATCGCGGTAGATCTTGCCAGTGGTGATGTTATTGGCACGGGTGAGGGTCACATCGAGGTACCGCTCGTAATTGCCAAGGTCCAGGTCGACCTCACCACCGTCGTTCAGGACAAAGACCTCACCTATGGGGGGATGGGAGATGGGGAGAATGGGGGTGTTTGCGTTAGGAGGTGGAGCAAGGACACAAAAAAAAAAAAATTTTTTTTCTCTCACTGGCTCAACCCCCTTGTGCGAGGAGACAACAGAGATGGCTTGCTTGCTACATGCAATGATGTATGTCTCATGTGATTGGCCTGGGAAATCGGCATTTCTTTACCATGGTCCAGAGGAGACAGCGTGCCAGCGTCAATGTTGAGGTAGGGATCAATCTTGATCGAGGTGACCTTGAGACCCATAGTCTTGAGTAGGAGACCCGTCGACGAGGCAATGATGCCCTTGCCGATGCCAGAGATGACACCACCCGAGACGAGAACGTACTTCTTGACCATGTTCAATAGCGTTGAGAGGAGGGAGAAGAGGTTGTTTTTTTTTTTTTTTTTGCCTTTGTCCTTTTCGTAGGAGAGAGAGCGAGAGTACGGCAAACAGAGAGAGACCACGAGAAGAATCGGCAAAGCTCGAATGGAATGGCGTAGGTTGGCTTAATAAGAAAGTTTATTGGTAGGAATGGAGGGTGCCCGTTTGGGAAAGAGACCATCTCCCCGGGGGACGTTCACCCTTTTATACTTTTCGCATCTTTTTTTTTTTTGACTCTCTTGCTACCTCTCAGCAAGCAGTCGTAGACTACAGCAGCCGTAGGCAGCAGCAGAACCAGAAAAAAAAAAAAAAAAAACTCAGGTGAGTGGCTTGCTGGAGAGAGAAGGCTGATTGGCCAGCTGGGATTGACAAAGTCTGAATCCCCGCCTACTCACACGCCGCATAGGATTCAAGGTGCCACCAATTTTGGGGGGAGGGGGTATCCCGCAGCACTTTTCTCTCTACTACAACCAACAATGGGTCATGTCTTCTTGTTCTCCTTCTCCCCCTATCCTCCTCCTCCTCCTCCTCCTCCTGCTAGGACGCTCGCTTACGAACTATAGATATCGTACTCATAGTGCGTGTTCAGCTCTGAATGCGCCACCACTCGAAACCCTTGCTTCTTGTAAATCTCGACCGCACTCGTCCAAGCATTCTCCGTCTCCACCAAAATCGTTTCAAATCCCTGTTGACGTGCTGACTCAATCAAGAACTGGATCAAAGCCTTGGCATAGCCCTGTCCACGACACGCTTTCGCCACTGAGAGTCGCATCATTCGACATTCCTTCCGCGGATGGTCGGTTGTCCTAGGAGGCTCTGCACACCATGTATCATAGACATCTTCTGCAGGTAGAGGAAGAAGGATTCCACAACCAACAATCGTTGTTGTTGTTGCTGTTGAAGCATGCTGGTTGTCTTCGCTGAATGAGGGGGGTGTCGTTGCCTCGAGCACGACTACGGTGGCATGGTGTCTCTGGACATAGTAACCCTCGATGTCGATCACGTCCTGGTTATAGGTCGGGTCAAACTCGTCTCCCCATCGTTCGGCCAGTCCTGCAAGGATTAGTTCCTTGACCCTTTCCTGATCTCGCTTTTCGAATGGACGAATCAACATTCTTTCCTTCTTTCTCTCTTTTTTTCTTTCTTTATTTTATTTTGATGGAATGGAATGTGGAATGAAAAGAGAAGAAAAAATAAGGCTAAAGGAAATGCATGGATTGGATGCATGAATGGATCGGACCAATTTTTATTTTTTGGGCTTTTTTGTTATTGTTGTTGTTGTTGTTGTTTCTCCTTCCAAGCGTCTGGGCAAACACGACCCTTACACAAACGCACGTTCTCATCCATCAACTCTACGTGTTCACGCCAATGCAACAGCAAAAGAAACATATACAAGGACAACACTCCGCCAAGTCCTTCAACACCATCCAACACTCTCCTCTCCTCGACGCTGCTCGTCCTCCATGTCGTCCTCCTCCATCCTCATACGAAAAATAATCCGAGTCGCTCTCTCCAAAACTCGCCGATCGTCCCTTCTTCTTCTTACGCCCTCGGTCTGCTGCCTCGGGATTAAACGCTCCTGCTTGGAACAAGATATCGTCCTCCGTCCTATCTCGATGCGATTGACGTTGTCCAGGCACCCAGAACGGTCCTCCTGGTCCCATTCGATCGTCCATACTATCCCGGTACCGGACCGTCGCTGCTGCTTGCGTTTCAAAATGAATCTCGTGATAATAGGGATTGGGCATCTCGCGGACCGTATACCGTGGGGGCTGCATTGCCATGGGCGGCGGTGGCATGTACTGAGGCAAGGGCGAAGTCGGAGGCAAGGATTCATCAATCGATGCAGGCCTTGGTCCCGGCACAGAGGTATGTTGCATTTGAGGAGTCCCCTGATAACCGCTTGAACGTACATCCTGCTGCTGCTGCTGCTGCTGCTGCTGCTGTTGTTGTTGTTGTGGAGATGATTGCTGTGGAGATGGTTGCTGTTGGAGGGGCACTTGTTGTTGCTGAAGAGGTGAGGGGTGCGGAGAGGGTGAATGGGGCGGTTGTTGGCTCAGGGTCGAGGCTCGGTGAGGATGAACAAACGAACTCCTGTCTGGTAGACCCGAATAAATGCGACTGCTCCGACGGGTCGAGGCAGCGACAGACATGGGGCGTGGAGGCGGTGGCAAGGAGGTCGGATAGATGACCTCACCGTCATCAAACTGTTGTTGCAACATCTGCAGTTGGATCGAATGCAGAGATCCTCTCTCACCAGCAGGACCAACACCACCATGGATATGACCACCACCAGCACCACCACCGCTATTGCTAGCATGTGTGTAATATCGGTTGCTACTACTGCTTGCTGCTGCCCCTGAGTTCAGGGCCATATCGTCTGGGTGGTGTGAGAGTGGTCGAGTGGAGATGGCCGGTAGTCGTGGGGTGGAGAAGGTAGACCGGGACGAGACAGCAGGGGAGGACGGATGGGACGGAGTGGAGGACCTGATCTCCTGAGAAGCGAAGGCAGGTCGCATTTGCTGCTGTAATCCTCCTCCTTCTGTTGCAGTTGCTGTTGCAGTTGCTGTTGCAGTTGCACCTCCTGTTCCGTCCAGGGACTGCAGGGAGAAATCGGTGTCGCACACCCTGGTCATTTTCGTCTTTCTCGAGGCCCTCGTTTGGTCCCTGTTTTATATTTATATGTCTGGGTATATTTGGTAAAAATACACGCCTTTTTTTTTTTTTTTTTTTTTGTCGGGGTCTTTGTCCGCTGGAGAGAAGAGAGGAGAAGGGGGGTGTCTGTGTGCTGAGAAAGAGAGAGAAAGAGAGAGAGAGAGAGAGAGAGAGAGAGAGAGGAGAGAGAGAGATGGTGGTTGAAGATAACGTACTGCTGGACTACTGGTGGGCAAGGTGTTTCGTGGGCTCTTTCTTCTGCAGAGTAGATGACTATTTAGCAGCGGATGGCCAAGGGCTTTTTTTTTTTTCCTATCTTGTTCTTTGTTGAACGTGACGGATTGGATTGGCGGAGAGAAAGAGAGAAAGAGAAAGAGAAAGAGAGAGAGAGCAGGAAGACAGACGAAGAGAGAGTATGTGTGTTCCTCTGAATCGAATAGAAGAAAAAAAGGTGCCTGGCGGTATGTGGGGAGGTCTACAAGATATATACAAGAGTGGTCATGAACATCCACCAATTGGATAATTGGGTAGGTTGGGCCGTTGGCTAGTGGAGTTGACTGGTTGGTTGGAGGGGGAGTGGGCGAATGAATGAATGAATGTATTTAATAATGAATGAATGAATTTAATGAATGTTGAAATTTAATGGATAAAATGAAATTGAGAAAGCAAAAGAAAGAGGGAGAGAGAGAAAGAGAGAAAGATAGAAAAAGTTATAGAAATGAAAGGGAAGAAGAGAGAGAAAGACAAAGAGAGAGAGGAGAGAGAGAGAGAGAGAGAGAGGGGAGAGAGAGAGAGAGAGAGAGGGAGAGAGGGAGACAAAAGAGATGGATGGGCGGATGGGTGAATGGATAGATAAATGGATGGATGAGCAGAAAGGATGCAATGCAGTCGAATTGGAATGGACTGGATTGGATGGAAGCAGCTAAAAACGAGAACAAGAAAGCGAGGAGAAGAGGAGAAGAAGAGAGAGAGAAAGAGAGAAGGAGAAGAGAGAGAAAAGAGTGGGCGCAAAAAGGGATAGTCGTAAATGCAGCTGGACTCTTCTTCTTCTCTCCAAGACAAAGAGGAAGAGGGCGCCCTGGTGAGAATCTCTCTCTTTCTCTCTTTCTTTTTTTCTTGTGATCACCGCAATAATTGCACTGCACTATTTCCAGAGAGAGGATGTGCCATCCAATTCTCTCACTCTCTTTTCCATCCCGTCTTTACAGCGGATCAAACGTCTCTCTCTCTCTCTCTCTTTCTCTCTCTTCTTTCTGTGAACTATGGGCAACCAACGCATGATCTATATCGAGCCCATCTTTTCTCTCTTTTGGCCATTTTTTTTTTTCATTCTCTTGCACACAGCCTGCGCGTTTCATCAGGCGCCTACCTGGTGGCAGAGAGCACGGGGAAGGAGTGGGGGGGGGGAAGAGGGAGAAGGAGATGGGGGAGAGAGACAGAGAAGAGTGGTGGGCATGCTGAGCATCGAGCTGGTTAGGCAGCTGGAAAAAAAAAATCTTTCATTCTCTCACTCAGATGAGACACACTCCGGACTCAGGCACACACACACAGGACTTGGGCGTGTGTTTCCTATTGATCAAATTGCAATTTCGCAAGCTCAACTGATAAAAGACAGAGGAAAAGGAAAAAATTCCGACCAAGGAATCCGCCCGGGGACACAAAAGGCGATGTATTGATTTGTATAAATACATTTAGTGCTGGATGGACTTGGAGACAAGAAGCAACTGATGCCTCTTGCCGTTGCTTCTTTGCAGAAGCGCCCTTGGCCATGCGGGTTACTCTTCTTCCCCTTCTCCACCTCCCCCTCCCCCTCTTCCTCCACCGCCAATCTACCCCGAACAATAAAGAACGCCCGATTTACCGCGTGCCTGGATAAACCTTCCTCTCCTCTCTCGTTCATTTCCTCCGGTCCGATTTGCGTGCGTTCTCGGTGGCCCTCTCTCCCCTCTCCGACCCTGGTCCCTGACTCTGATCCCCGTTCTTTCTGACACATAATACACACCCTCCCCCGCAAATTCAGGTACCTGTGTGGGTGCACTGCTGTAGGTACCCAGACCCCCCTCTCCTCTCACTCCCTTGCTTTTTTTAAAGAACCCCCAGGCTCAAGCCAGAATGGTACAGTTTTACCGGGCCGGGGGAAGAAAGGGGATTCAAACCATGCGTATGCGTATGCTGCCGCAAGAAGAAAGGTAGTCTAGGGGTAGTAGACAATGCGGATGCATTAAAAAAGTGCTGAGCTGCAGTAGAGAGTAATAGGCTCCCACCTGGCTTCTGCTCTCCGCGCCGCCTCGGCTCTATTTTTTTTTTTTTTTTTTTTTTGCGCAATTACACAGTGCAGCTGAAAAAGCTGAGCTATTTGCAAATGGGAGGGGAGGAGTGACCAGTACTAGGCTAGCTTCCAAGACGCCTGTCCTGCAATCTTTTAATTCGCCATAGAGTTGAGAGTCCTGTTACACGAAACGGACTCTTTTTTGACAGAGATTTCAGCCGTTTGTACATGACAATGATTTGCTGCAAAGATAGACGACGTAGCACAGATGAACATCTTGTTATCCAAATGGCGTTGGACACTGCAGCACGAACATGAAACTGCCCTTAATCCTGTCATAACGGTACCTTATATTTTTTTTTTTTATTCGGCCAAAGGAGGAAGGGAGGAGGGGAGGGTAAACGTGACCGAAAGAAGCTCATACTACAGCAATCGCTAGGTTTAGGCCTTGATATCGAGCCAGACATCCGAGTAAAGGTGCTTGCCGTTCAACGATGCAGGGAAGAAAACGGGTGTTCGAATCTCATCATTGATAATGATCTTGCCACTCTCAAATTCATCCAAACGAACATAAGCGGTGCACCACCATCCTGGAGAGACAACGCACTCCTGCTTCAACTTGCCAGCCTCGACATCGACACCAGAGACCTCAACCGTGTCAGTACCTCGGGTGACACTAGCCTTTGCAGAGATATTGGGAAGGGACTTGAACACCTTGGCGAGGTTGGCCTCCATACCAACTTGCAAACCCAAGTCATAGGCAGACTTTGATGTCTTTTCCAATTTGTAAGGACCTGACTTGACCTGCACCTGTGTGTATGCTGGGGCTACCGTGCATTTTTTAAAGTAGGTGACAAAACTGTACTCCTTGAACATTGACAGGTTGCTCTTTGATCCAGGGAACATTTTCTTGGCAACGACGCCACCGATGTAGCTCACAACACCATCTTCATCTGGCTTGGGGGACAGCTTGTTTGAATCTTGGACGAATTGGGCCAAGTCCTTGCAGCTGTCTTGTGGGGACGCGTAAGCCGCACCAGCGATGGCACTCAGAAAAAGAGCACAGGTGGCTGTCAAGAGTGTTGCTTTAACCATTTTTTTTTCTATATGTCTGTATGGATCTAATTGAGAGGGATGAGGTGTGGTGAGAATATTTTTGTTAGTTAAAAAAAAAAAAAAAAAAAAAAAAAAAAAAAAAAAAAAAAAAAGGAAGTAGCTTCTCCAGAAATCATGAAGATACCTTGGGAAAGAGAGAGGGAGATGAAGAGGGCGATGGTGAGGTTGGTCGAATTCTTGTCTTGGAGATGGCAGCTATTTAAATAGTAGAATTGTGGAGAGGAGGGGGAGGAGGAGGAGGAGGCGACAAAATCCATGCTGCAGGTTTTCGTCCCTCTCACAAAAGATCGCCAAAAGGGCATTTGGTCTTCTGCAGCCACATGTACTCGAGTCGAAGTAAATTTCGACACGTGCATAAGTCAAGTCATTGTCTACTTTTTAACACCTTGCTTTGCCCTCTTTCCCTTTTTTTCTTTTTTTTTCTTTTGCCAATCAACTACAACTTTCACTGAGTAACGTCGAGCCTTTTTTTATCCATGCTCTTATTGGCGGTCTCAACATACCAGTTGGTTGTTTACCCTTTTTTTTTTTTTTTTTTTTGACCCTTTGCTCTCATTTTCACACACCACCCTTTTCACAACCCGGTCACCATCACTTTGGAAAGAGGAAGGACTAGTGTCTGTCGGCATGAACTAAAATTGACAGTATACCTGTATCTTGATACCTGCCAGAACGGCGGCAAGGACCAGCATGGGGTACTGAAGTGTATGGGTAGACTAGGACACTTCCACATTGGACCGTGGGACACTGTAAGAGCGGTGTTTTTTTTTTTTTTCTTAAAAAAAAAAAAAAAAAATCAAAGTCAACATTTGGAACTCGGATGGGTGGTACTCAGTCTTACTGGACATGCCTTAAATCTCCTCTCCCTTCCCCTTTCCCTCCTCCCCCATCCAAGCTGTGAAGCATGGCGGCGGATCTTTAATATCTCTGGGGCTGCATGACGTGGGGGGAAGAGAGTCTTGGAAATGCTTATCAGATCTAAGAAGGAGACCATCAAGAAAGGAAAGACCGCATTGGCATTCTTGAGAAAAAGGAAATAAAAAAAAAAACTTTACTCTTTAAACTCGTCATCAGGGGGCAACCTAACGGCGTCAGAACAATCTGAAAGTAGAACTCCTTTCCTTGGCCCCCGCTCAGTCGGATGATTTGAACCTAATTGAGCAAGTCTCATCGTTATCTCAAAAGAGTCCACATTAGAAGACGTGAGACTGGGTTAACCAATATTCACCAATCATGGGAGTGTGGTGTAGCAAATAGAATCTATCAAAGAACTCCGTGGAATGAATGGCCCTGGACTCTTCCTTTTCCCTTCTAAAAGGAATGGCGGGTCCATTTCCCTTTGCTTAATCAAGCATTTGTGTATTACGTAGTACTTGTTGTTACTGCATTCAAGCTATTGACTGTAGCCAGATCCCGACCAAGATTGTGTTTTTCTACCTAAACATATTTGCTCTGTTTCCTTCGCGATTCCTTTGCGGGTGGGAGAGACAGGCGGAGAAAGAGCCAAATCATAGTAGACAGTGACTCCTCCCTCCCTTCTCCCTTTGAGGTGCAAGCATGGTACCTGGCCTCGAGCGGTGAAAAAAAATGGAACAAGGACGTCCCTGAATGATGGTTTCTTGACAGCCAGTCAACCTTGATTTCTCTTTGGATATGTTGATAAAGGCTGTAGGAACTCGTCTTAGTTTGATCCGCACTGGTTCTTTGCTGAAGTTCCTTTTTTCTTTCTTTCTTTTCTATTGACCGCCCTGTAAGCAGAAACTTGATCATTCAGGCTGCTCATATGTTCATGGTTTACAAATATTCAATTCATTCCCTCCACATATCTTCATAATTCCGCATTCCTACCTTGGTCATCTTGAAGAAAAAGAAGAAGAAAAAATATGGAGGAATGGATATTAATTGGAGAGAGTATCGTCACCAAGATACTACGCCGCATGGGGTCTGTACAAGGGAAAGTGAGAGCCGATACCTTTGGACTATGCTCAGAAACTTTAGGAAGTCCATGCCCAAAAAACAAGGTTTTCACCAAAAATTGGGGGGGGGGAGGTCACACGAAGACGATTGTGGCCTAACAAGTGTGATCATCCTTTCCGGTAGTTTGACCGAGAACAAAGAAGAAGGGAGAAGGGGGAGAAGGGTTCATCTCTGGATCTAAGAAAGGTAAAGGTGCCAGGGTTTCCCTAAGCTGGATACAATCTATAACGAACCAACTTTGAATAAAAGAGAGACACTTGTAAAGCCACAATGAAGACTACGGGCCGGGACGTCAAGGCTTGCGGTCCGCTACCGTTTTCTTTTCCCTTTTTCTTCTTTTGCGCGTGGTGGGGCGAGAAGAATGTGAACTAGTTATGCTTCGTGGAACACCAGAAAGCGAGGGAAAAAATGGAACTCAGAAACCATGTCATGGAGTCTAGACTCGCCTCAATAGGAATTATAGGGGCGGGAAGAATGAGGGCGATCCCTGTATTCTCTATTCCATCGGGTAACAAAAAAAGAGTGACGGGCTAGTCTACAAGGAATATAGGTTGAGTGCCGTGTGCACTAATGGCCCAATAGAGTTAGAAAAGTCAAGGTATTTCTGTGAACTGCTTAAATAGGATGAGACCGACCCAACCTCGAGAAGCATCTGAGCCTTCCTTACAAAAAAAAAAAAAAAAAAAAAAAAATCTCAGCTACACCATGCATTTCAAGCTTGTCTTCCTTGCAATTACTTTCGCGAGTACCTTTACGGCTGTTGCCGCAGATGTCAGAGAGCCTGAGGCGTCGGATCTACGTATCGAACATTCACCATGTGATGGTTTACAGGATATGGAAGCTGTTTGTAGGATAACGCCACGCGAATTCGAAGCGATTGTTGATGACGCCCTCGAGAGAATTCTGGAGGACATTCCTGAGTTTTTGGGAAGACCCGAGAACAACGACCCTGCCAATGTCATACTACAAGGCTGTACCTCGATCGGCTCAGACATGGCTGCACAAGGATTTTATGAAGATATCAAACGCTACTTCACAAACTACTGGAACAATATCAATCTGATTTTTAGTGGAAAATTTGATGAGGGCATATTTAACCAACTCAAGAACTCGGGATCCTGGTGCGAAGCTGATAGTATTATTGTGAAGCGTGCCAAGGAGTCCATCAATAAGATACTAAATGGGGGTATCTCCATTGTATGTGATTGTCTTTACCCTTTGATCAAGAAGTACAGCAGCTTCAAGGATCTTGTCAACAACATCAATAGCCAAGATTTTAGTGACTCTATGGCAAAATGCCCTGATCTAAGAGACGCCATCAAAAAGATATTGAAGAATAAATAAAAGCGGCACTCCCATATCGGTGCTTTCTGAACCTGAGAGAGACTTGACAGACTCGAACCGCTCTCCCAGAGAAAACTAGTCCTGGGTAAAATCGTGGACATTCCAAAGGGGCAGGGGTGGTTTTAGAGTTGATCATGACTTTTATCTCATACCAACTCTTTGGGAACCATAGATCTCAAGAAAAAACATACACCTGTCTTGTTCGTCTGATACTTGGCTGTCATCGACCATGAACAGTGCTTTCCAAGTTCCTTTCGTAACTTGATGCCACTGCGTCGAGCATGTCCATCTGTCCTTGACTTTTCGGCAGTTCCCGCTGCCCCTGCCCCTGCCCCCTCCCCCTGTTCCCCCCCTTTCCCACCAGCGGCGTTCTCGCCCACACTGAGCAAATCAATCGCTATTGGCTGATCCGTCACGGGAAGTACAAGAGGTCTTTACTTGGGACAAATTGCAACATGTTCAAAAAGGGCTAGTCCCTAAGTCCCCACGGAAGATGCTATCTTTGGCAAGCTACCGAAAAGTTTGCTCCTTGGTAATATACTGTCGATCCCATAAGGGACCCTCCAGGTCTACTTTACCTGACGTTTCTCAATCTTAATCTGGTTGTTGAACAAACCGTCACTCATTCGTTGTCAAGAATAGCTCACTCTCCTTTTCGTCTGCTGTTCCTGCGTTTGTCTAATTTTTTGTCTTTGAATGGAGAGAACGTCTGCAAAGGATCACACTGTCAGCGTTGGACTCATTGAGCCAATCCCCTTCTCTCCTATTCCCTGAACAGTCAGAGCGCGAGACATCCTGCCTCCTTTATTCTTCCACTAGCTGAATGGATTCCAAACTGCTCCATCTGCTCTCGTGTGTGTGTGTGTGTGTTTTTTCTCGGGCGCGCTGTGTGTTTTGTCGAGAATGTAATGCGTCCTGGCTGTTGTGGCCTTGTAAGACATTGACTACCTGAACTTTTTTTTTTCCCATGCTGTCCCTCTCCATGACTTTTGTGAGCTGGGAGCCGACATCCTTGTGTAGTCTCTTGTACCTCCGCTTTATCCAATCCCATTGGCATTGTGGTAGTACGTGTGCCTCCAATGGATTGCACGCTGATATTTCTTGAGTGAAAAGCTGATATCTCTCCTGTTGAAATCATGGTGGCGTCTATATCACCGTGCTCCTCCTCCTCCTCTTTTTTTCTTTTGCCTCTCTTTGCTCCTCTCTACTTGTACCTGTACCACACCAAAAAAAGAAAGAGAAAGAGAAAGAACGAACGAACGAGCGAAAGAGACAAAGAGAATCCGCTAAAACAGAGCGGGAGCAGCAAGGCCAAGACTGCACTCAAAAGTGTTTCGGGAGAACGTTGACTAAAGCTAGTACAGTTCATGGCGGAGATGGATGCGGCATTCAAAGTTCAAGGAGCTACAAGGAATGTCCTTATCTCGTTTCAGTACTCCCAGAAACCCCCATGGCTCCATGAGTTAAACTACTTGCATCCACGAAAAAAGAAAAAAAAAAAGACACAGGAAGAGGTCTCAGTAAGTGAACGAGAGACGACACGTCCAAGATCAAGCTCTATCACGTAATCGTAGGCAAAGTGAGGATACAGCAGACAAAGGCATAGAAGCTGATGTGAGCGTAAGGAGCACACGAGACGTGTCTTTGGAGGCATCGGAGTCGAACCCTTTGGTAAGAGTGAGAGCAGTGAATAAAAAGTTCCTCTGTCATAGGCATGACATGAATAGTGAAGACTGACATAGATACATTCTAGATGAATGGTACATTACATCGGTAGGAGTTATTGACATCCAGTCCGTTACCCCCAGGGAATATTCTATCCAAAAAAAAAAAAAAAAAAAAAAAAATCCCAGTGGTTTTGCATGGGGTAGCAGGGACAGGGGTAGGTAGCCGTATCGGCACTCCATGCCAGACAAGGAGACAAGATATGGGAACTGAGTTATCTCTCAGGAGTTCGAGGCACATCACACTATCAAGGGACGCGACAGTTTGTATTGCTTTTGCAGGACTATTGCAGTTATTCTCTCCAGAAAGATACGATCTGGGGCCTTTCGGCCGAGTAACCCGATCCGATATTAACACCAGTCCAGAGAGCTGGAGACAAGACACAAGTCTTCAACATCCAAGACTCTCGGTGGAATGTAATGATAGATTCCTGTGGAAACCATGGGAAAAGACCGCTTGCTTCTTTGAGCAGAGCACTTTGACTGTATCAATCGATAATGGTGGTCACCACTGTCTGACAATATCGGATGTCGGGCAGATTTGAAAGAAAGAGTGACATATCAAAGGAGTCGAAAGGAAGGTGAGAGAAGCAAAAGAAGTGGCAAAGACAATCAGGTCAATGCAAACTTCAGGAACACCACCTCCTTCGTCGACCCCTCCTCCCCCTCTTCTTTCCTGAAGCATCATTACTCTCACTTGGAGCGTATCTGTCGGCTTTGCCACGCCACCATCTGCGCATTCAAGCACTAATGACTCAGTGGCAACAGGTATCTTCCTGGATCGTGAGCCATTCGACCATGGTCTTCGGCTTGCCTAAAAAAAAGAGATACCTGGTCTGTCTCGAGTAGCAACCTTAAGTGGTAGCTACGACAAACAAAGACCAGTACTACGACCCACCTACGTACCCGCTATCTTTGTAGTTCCAATAGCCCGATGGCCATCGGGCACCCTTACCAGCCATTCACGAGATTGTGAGTTTTTCTTTTTTTTTTTTTTTTTTTTACTCCACTGGTGGATCAGTATAAATATCGGGCCTTTGCCCCTAAAATAAACCCCACACATTTTCATCTCACCTCAAGCCGCTGGTGCATCCAATATGGAATGCTAGCTAGAGAAACCATTGACTGCTCAACTATGCCTGGGTACTCCAATTCGACAACAGCGTCTTTTTTAGAAGAGGGTAAGAGGTAAAAAAAAAAAAAAAAAAAAAAAAAAACTGTCTCATGCTCTTAATGAACTTGGTAAACCAACTCAGTTTTCTTTTTTCAACTAAATTCTGCTTCAGTTATGGCAGGAAGAGTCCGAAATAGGAGGATCACTACTACCCCAAAATAAGCAAGCGTCGCGCTATGAAACACCTGGCTATCACAAGTCGATCACCGACACTACGACTACAATCGTAGTCACATACGCGCATACACACACACACACACACACACCGCCTCCAGCGCTTCTCCAATATAGGATATCACGCTCTGTGATACTAGGATTAGTCACTGGTACCAAGGATGCCTCAAATTAATCCTTAATCTTTGCCAGTGTTGTCTTGTCTCTCAGTAACACACTCGATGCGGAACTAGTGGGCTCTTGTTTGGGAGACTGAAAGGCATCACGCACACATGCACCCTTGTACTATCTCTTGGTTCTAGGAGACAGTAATGTCAGCGCAAGGATCCGCTCATGGCGACTGTTACTGGGTCTGATTGGCATTAGCAAAAAGGTAAAGGAGCATCAAAAGAAAGCCATCAAAGAAAGGTAAAGGGGCTGTAGGTTAGACATTGAACTGGGATCAGGAAGGCGTATCTATTCAAATCAAAATAGAAAATGATGCGATGGTCGAGGATTTCATGATACTTTGACAGAAAGGTCGATCCCTCGATTGTCGGACGCGGGATTTTGTCTCTAGTCAGCTCGGAGGTACCATGCTAGACATTTTTTTTTTTTTTTGAAACAGTCTTCCATTTGCTTGATTGTTTGAGAAAAAAGTACTCTATGCAGGTATGTAGAGCTTATAGATACCCAGGGTAGCTCATGCCACCCTATAGCTACTTGATGCTATGCAGGGTTTGCACCACACACATAAAAATCGCTTGAGCGGAGTTTTTTTTTTTGCGTTAAGGAGGATAGGATAGTTTTTCCTTTTATATGGGATTAGTAGGATAGGGGGAGAGAAAAGTATGAAGTGATCTATGGAGGAAAGAGATGTCTAAGAGGATAAAGATAAGAGGGAAAGAAAACAAAAAAAATGGCCGGGGGCTGAGTTCTTCACTGCAACCGAACAAACGTGTCGTTCTCGAAACGAATACAATCGTCTACTTGATTACACAAACGAATGCGGACCAAACTCAATTCGATTCACTTGTTGATAGATGCTGCCACACAAAGTCTAAAATGCAGAGAGAAAGAAGTAGGGGAAGGAGGGTTTGGCACATTGGAGGTAACTTCCTTTTTTTTCATTTGATTTTTCCGTTCTTAACCATGTTGCCATTACGAAGGTCAAAGATATCAATCATAGCTATCTGCTAGACGATACAGCCCGTGTTGTCACCACCTGGGTTAGAAGCCTTAAGCAGTAATAGTGAACACTGGTCCTAATGCGATGCAGGACGGAAAAAAAAAAAAAAAAAAAAAAAAAAAAAAAAGACCAATAGTAAAAGTAAAAACTTTGTCGAATATAAGAGGATTACAGGATGAGTTCTTTTAATAGTAGATTTTTTCTTTTCTTTGTTTTTTTAAAAGAGGGAATTGTTATTACAAGGGAGGATACACTATGTTTTTTCATTTTGGCTCCCAGTCCTGATAAAAGAAAGAGAGGGAGCCAAAAAAAAAAAAAAAAAAAGGGTGGTGCAAATAATGCAAAGGGGTATGTTACAGAAAGATGACAGGTGGCTCTAAAAAGAGAGAAGAAAAAAAAAAGCTCTAGTTGACAGCGGCGGCAGCGGCAGCCTTCTCAGCATACGTGTCATGGCCAGCCCAATTCTGGGAGACTCGAGGACACTGATCGATCGAGGATGGGTTGTTACCCCACCATTCAGGCATCTTGATATTATTGTTCTGGAGAGCGAAAAAGATCACCAGAGCTGAAATGGCCACACCAGCATCCAAGGCTGCCGACATGACATAGTTGTACTTGGACCACCATCCGAAATGTCTTCGCTTGATCACAAAGTTAAAGACAAAGCCGGTCAAGGCCCAAGTGGGCATGATCGAGGTACCGGCAGGAGGGAAAGGACCACCACCCAACATAAAAGCGGCCATGTTCACATTCTTGAACCAAGAGTTGGGGTACTTGCGGGTCAAGAAGAAGAAGGGCACGGGAACGAGGAAACCGGCAAAGAAGAACCACACAATTGGGTAGTACATCGATGAGGGAGCCAAGAACTTGAGAGGACCGACCACACCCCAGACAATGGACGAGGCACCAAACAACGAAGCAGAGGGGCAAGTGAAAGGATAGGCGGCCTCTGTGCAAATGTTTTCAATGTTGGTCATCAGGTATGTTGTCGTGCCCATTGAGACCAAAGCAGCGGTCATGGTGCCGACCATTTGGAAGATAAACATGTCACGGGGAGGGACCTTCATGTAATGACCCAACTTGAGATCCTGTGTAAAGAGAATCGCCTGCTGGACAGTGATAAAACCATAAGTCTTGAAGATCATGTTGCCGATGGGCTTGCCAGGAGAGATCACACCAAAGACCCACTCGGAGATCATGGAGATGGAGGGCGCCTGAGAAGTGATCGCAGTGAGGATACCGATGGGGAGGGTCCAGATGGCAGCAAGACCCATGGCAACCAGGACGTGCCACCAAGTCATATCACTCGAGGGAAAGAGTTCAACCGTCAGGATCGACAGACCGCAGGCAATAACAAAGGTGATGGCGTACCACCAATCGGGGCACTCGGAGTAGCTTTCCATCAGACGAACGTGGATATCATCATCGTTCTTGACATTACGGATACGCTGCCAAATGTCCTTGCCATGGTACAGGAGAGCATGCGAGACAATGGCACCGAGAACGGCAAGACCCTGACCATACATGGTGGCAAAGAAGGCTGTGATACGAACAGGCGAGTAATCATTGTACTTTTGCTCATCCAACGAGTTGTTGACCAAGACTCGGTTCAAGTCATAGGGCTGGCCAACATCATCGTATGTCTTGGTGTTGTAGATTGGGAAGAGCTTGCCATCGTACCGGTTGGTGTAGTACATGATTGGGATCAGGAACCAGATAAAGAAGGAGAAACCCGCCAACATGTTGGCCTGTGCCCAAAAGGGAATCGCCAGAGGCGAGGGCAACCAAGCCGACATCGAGGACCAATCCAGCGTAAAGGAACCATAACCAATGCCCTTGAGACCGGAACCGAGCTGGTTCAAAAGAAGAGAATCCCGGTTGATCCAGCAAACCCAGCTGATTGAGGTCAAGAGAGGGAAGATGTAACCAGGGAGCCAGTAGTAGGTGAACGAAGCCGAGGCAACGAGGAAGAAGAACATGTTGCGAGAGACCTTCCAGGAAGTACCCTCATCCAAGTTGGTACCCATGCGGAGGGCACCGTTGGCTGGGTTGTTGCGGTGCAGGGTATGGAAAAGAGTGGCATTGACCAGGTTGACGGGCCAGACCATGGATGCAGGTCGAACAAGGAATCGACGGAGGGCACCTGCAAAGCCATACCCAACAAACTGAGTTGAGATGACCAAGAGAAGACCTCCACCAAAGCCCCAGCTGTCGTTGTAGTAGAGTTGTTGGATGACGATAATGTCGATGGCAGCAAAGGTGGTAGCACCAGTGTTGGCCATGATAGTGATGAGGACGTGTTCTTTGATGTTGAAGGGACCAGGGTTGAGAGAGAATTTCCAGCCACAAAGGTTGAATGTGTGTGTGGGGAGAATACGAGCCAAGAGTGTGCCCAGTGGGTAGGCCAACAGCTGTGCGACCATGACACGGATGGTCAACGGATTGTCACGGAACCAAAAGAATTGGTTGACAAAGGCGAGAACGATTGTGAAAAAGATACCGAGGAACCATGCTCGGAAGGTGCGAGTGGGGAGTGAAGTGTCATCGACAGGTGGAACCGAAGCTCTGACTTCGAGGATAGGCTAAAAAAGAGAGAGCGTTCAAGTTGGTTAGCCTAAGGTTCGGAGCAAAAAGCATAGTCTGTACAGCGTCTGAATAAGCAGAGAAGAGAAGAGAAAGTTGCTTCCAAAGGACTTACAGAGTCCTCGATGACATCCTCATCCAAGCTGTCGCGGGAATGGGCCTTCTCTTGGAAAGCAATGGCCTCGCCCATGTCGGCAAATCCGGCCTTGCGCTCCTTTTCATTTACGGACGCAGCCATGTGTGTAAAGTTGGAAAGAGGGACAGGTGTATGGAAAGGGTATGTTCTGTCAGGAAAAGGGAGTGAGGAAGAATGCGATGACGGGCTAGCCAGGCCACCTTTGTTGTGGAGAAGGTCGAAGGACGGAAAGAGACAAAAGAAAGGATAGGAAAAACAAAAAAGACAAAGAAGTGTCAGAGATAGGACGGAGACAAAAGACCTTTTTATACAGGAAGAGGTCCTCTCCACGCGGCTTTTGGCGGAGAAAAGGGTGAGAGGAATAGAGGAGGTACCTCTCCTCAAGAGAGAGTCAAGCTTGCCCGAGATCAAGATAAAGGCAGAGGAAGAGAGACTCCACTCGTTCACAAGCACCGAAAGCGTATATGTTCCTGCCTCTTGTTTTTTTGTCGGACACAAAGTTCTCCCACAGGCAATTGGGCGATTTCTGCCTTCCACTCTGAAATGGGGTGCTGACATATCCAATGTAACGACTGGCCACAGCTGCAGCCCTGGGCTACATTTCCCCCCTCTACCTCAATCCCTCTCTCTGTACCTCTCTCTCTCTCTCTCTCACACACACACACTATCCTCTCTCATTGCACTTCCCACACTTTGCCATCTTGCAACAGTTATTGAAGTAGCTGCAGTGATAGCAGCGATCGGAGGAAGCGGGTGAGGAGAGAAGGAGAAAAGTAAGAAAGCCAGGACAGGCGGAGCCATCTTCGAGACAGCGGGTGGGGAATGTGTGCATGCTTGGATCGATTCAAATCCAGTGGAGTTTTTGACAGTTCGACAAGCGATCGCCGGTGCCCTGCTACGACGCTAGTTGGATGAGTTTCCTCCAAAAAGATTTTTTTATTCTCTCTTTCACTTCACTCGATTTTTTTTTTTTTTGTCCGCTTGTCCCTGACGGGCTACGATGGCGTGCTTTGGTGCCAGCAGGACCTTGCGATGATAACCCGGTCTGAGCCTGGTTTACGTCGTCCCCGATCTGTTCCAGAGGCCTCTCTTTTTACTTCCCCCCCTTCCCTGAAGAATTATTAATCGACCTCTGACTTGGAGACAGAATGGCGTGCTTAATTCATACTCCCCACGGCGCTTGTACACGGGCCTCGTTGACTGTCTTCTCACAGGGTATTCAATACGATGTATCTACCTTTGAGGTGGAGAGTAGAGTGGTAGAGTGGGGGGAAGACCGCCCTTTTTACGCTCCCGAGACTATCTACTCGCGACAGAAGGTGGGCGATGTCGTGATCGAGAAACCTTGTTGTTGTGGACAAGAGAAATGGGCGCGTGAAAGAAGGATGCCCATGGTTCGTACGAGGTCACCTTGTTCGGTATTGTCGTGTGCCCACGGCCAAAATGCCCGAGAGAAGGAATGTTCACTGCTTTCGCTATCGATTAGGGAGATAGTTCCCCGCTATCAAGAAAAAAAAAAAGAGAGCGGCAAAGTATAGTCCAGCCAATGACCAGTGGAATGTGTTTGTAAACGATCTTTCTGGAAGCATGTTTTGTGCAGGGCTTGATGGCATCATTTGTCGACAGCAAACAAAAAAAAAAGTCGATGGAATCTGCCCTGCGCTCCTTCTTCTTTGCTAGGCAAGCATCCTCTGCAAAGCACGCACAGTTGTGATGGCCAAAAAAAAGGAGAGGAAGGTAGTCCGACCTTCCTGGGAAAGAGACAATTGTGGGATTGGATGAGCCTGCGATAGCAGGCGACATCTAATCCCATGTGTACGAAGCATACAAAGGTATGCTGAGTAAAGGTGATACGGCCGTCTTTATTTGATTGCTAGCAAGTACTATAGATTTTTTTTTTTTTTTTATAAATAAATTTTTTCTCTGTGTCACTCCTTTCCTCTTTGGTCGTTTGATTGCTTGTTTTTTTTTTTTTTTTTTTGCGGAGGGTGGGTGGGCACCTTTTACTCAAACATACCTTTGTATGCTTCGTACACATGGGATTAGATGTCGCCTGCTATCGCAGGCTCATCCAATCCCACAAGTATACTTCGCATACGACAGTATGCTTCTTAAAGGTGATACTTCAGAGAGGCCCTTGATTCAATAACATCGATGTAAAGTTCGTCTTAGACATCCGGTATCTTCGGTAGAAAACTTCGAAGGTATTGGGTGATGCCCAATTGCCACGAGTAATAACGTCTTCTAGGGAGGCACCCTTCATGAGAGCATTGGAAGCGCCAGCGGATCGTGTTGCGTGGGCTGTGACCTTGAGACCCGAAAGTTGTCATAGTTGTCTTTATCCATCTTGCTATCGTTTGATCGGAGGCTTGATTGTACGGAGGGTCGGATGTTGTGAACAGTAAGTCTCGTGAGTTGATAGGACAGCCTCGTCTGTCTTCTCGTACGGTATTCAATGAAGCACGCTACCGGGCAGAGGGTGGAGTCATGGTGGGCATCCACGTGGAAGGGCTTGATAATGGGTCGGCCCCCTCGGCGTTCTTTAGGGGAAAGAATGCTACCTGTAAGAGTGTTCTTGGAGACTGAGAGGGATCTGGGATCGATACGGTGCAAGTCGGATGATCGTGAGAACGTGGTGATAGCTAGGAGCCATGCGAGCTTGCGGCGCAAGTTGTAGTCTGATAGGCCCTTGTTAGGACCCCACTGTGCCAAAGTCTTTAGGACAGGTGAGATATCCAAAGGTGCGGCAGTCAGTTCCTTCGGCGTTGCTTGAGATGAGGCAGAGGCAATGACCTTGGAGAGAATTGATGGGCTAGCCTTGGTCCTTGGCTGTAATTCTCTGACTGCCGAGAGGTAAAGCTTGATGGAGCTCGGGGGCGGAGCCATTGCTGGAGCGGTACGCGAGGTAGTTGGCTATGGAAACATCGGAAGCGTTGAAGGATCGACATTGTTGGATCTTGACCATGAGACCCAGGCTCTTTGGGCTGACTGATAGTTCCTATGTCTGCTAGTTGACAAGGAAGGGGTGATAATCAGGTCCTGAGTTGCTGCCTCCATGCCCAACTCTTGGAATTGATGCCTGAGATACGCCACGCGGTCAAACTCCACTTGTGATTCCTGAGAGGGTGTGCTTGAGACGATCGTGGGATCACCGCGCGTCGAGGAAGGCTCAAAGGCTGGTCGCAATTCATCTTGAGTAGTGTAGGGTACCACGGAGCCGAAGGCCAATCTGGGGTGATCAACGTTATTGTGGCGCGTTCTCTTCGCAGCTTTCTGAGAATTGTCGGGATCAGCGCCCACGGGGGGTTGGCATACGGGTTCTTCCACTGGCGCCATTTCTGCGTGAGAGCGTTTGAGGCGACTGCTGTTGGATCCGGACGCCACGAGTAATACAGGGGGAGCTGGTGGTTGATCCGGTCGGCGAATAGGTCGATGTCGTGTGAGCCCCATCGTTTCTCGATCATGTTGAACCACTGTCGGTGAAGCATCCACTGGTGTTTCTCTGGGGACATCCGTGATTGTCGGTCTGCTATCCCATTGTCTCGTCCTGGGATGTGCTCTGCAATGACTTTTATCCGTCTTTCGAGGGCCCAGTCCCATAGCTCCGTTGCTATGTTGGATAGAGATTGGGATCGAGTCCCTCCCATGTGATTGATATAAGCAATGGCAGTCGTGTTGTCGGAGCGGACCTTGATGGTGACATCCTTCAGGTGTGGGAGAGACTGGAGGGTGAGGTGGACTGCTAAGAGTTCTTTGTGGTTGATGAAGAAGGTCGGTCTCGTCGTCCCGCCAGTGGCCCCGAACTGGAGTTCCTTGTAATGGGCTCCCCCATCCCGTGTCCGAGGCATCCGTTGTGACAGTCTCTGAGGGATCGGCAGGAAGAAATGATCTCCCGTTCCAGCGTTGAAGGTTGTCGATCCACCATCGGAGCTCTTCCCGACTGGTCTCCGAGAGCTGGGTTTGGTAATCCCAATCCCGACTCGATCGAAGGTTCTGGATCTTCAAGAATAGTAGAGAACGCGTGCGGAGTTGGGCTGGGAATATGGCGCAGGTTGTTGAGTGAAGAAGACCGATCAAGGAAGCCAGTTGTCTCGTGGTCGCCGTGCCCTTGTCCAAGATGTGTTGAGCTGATCGAATCACGTTTCGAACCTTGTCGCGTGGGAGGCGGATCTCCATCGTTTTGGTGTTGATCACATATCCCAAGTGTTGCATCGTTTGAGAGGGGTTGAATGATGACTTCTCGGGGTTCACTCTGAGTCCTAGAGCCGCCATCTTCTCGCAGATGATTTTGGTGTTCTTGATCGCCTCTTCTCGAGATCGAGAGAGAATGATAAAAGTCGTCCAAGTATCCGTATATCCGAATGCCCTGCTTCCTTGCCCAGGTTAGTATCGGTTTTAGGACCTTTGAAAACACGATTGGAGAAGATGTTAGACCGAAAGGGAGCACTTTTGAACTGGTACTTCTTTCCTCCCCAGGTGAATTGGAGGTATTTCCGGCTCGTCGGGTGGATGTCGATGTGGAAAAAGGCGTCTTTCAAGTCGATGCTCGTCAGATAGTCGTCTCGTTGAATGCCTGCTACTACTACTGCTAACGATTCCATCTTGAAGGAGCGGTGTACTATGTGTTCGTTGAGCTTCCGGAGGTCGATCACGGGTCGTTGCTTCCCGTTCTTTTTGGGGACCAGAAAAATATCGGAGGTGAAACCGTCCTGAGAGGGATCTACCTCTTCTATCGCGTCCATGAGTTTTAAGTTGGTTAGCTCCGATTCGATGAGAGCTGTTTCGGGATCGTTGAATTGTCGGGGTCGTCTGAAGGTGGAGGAGGTTGGCGGTGGGTTGGTGAAGGTTAGCTGATAGCCGTCTCGAACGATGTCGAGGGCCCAGGAATTGTCGGTTAATTGTTGCCACTCTTGGAGATGAAGTGCGATCCTCCCTGTCCCCGCCAAGGCGGTCTTTCCGGGTTGGGGAGGCGATGTCTCTAAGCATCGTTCCGGCGATCCCTGGCTGCCGGTGCCATTGAAGTTTTTTGGTTTGTAATTGTTGTTGTTGCTGTTGTTGCTGTTGTTGTTGCTGTTGCTATTGTTGTATCCACCCTTTTTGAAGCGCGACTGGTTGTTGAAAGGTTTATTGCCTTGTTGGTTGGGTGGTCCAAATCTGCGGCGGTCGTTTGAGAACTCCTTGAATTTCTTCAGGGCTTTCATGTCGCTCTTGAGCTTCTCATCGCTCAGCGCCGATTGCTTGTCGTCGCGACTGAGGGGGGAGGTGGCTGTTGGCGAGTATGTTCGGTAGGCCTCTTCCAGGCGTACCTGCATGATATGCGATGTCGCGTCGCTGATAAGTGTCCTGGTCATAGTGGTCAGGAGGAGGAGTTCCTGGTAAGACTCGTCGTCAATCTTATCTTGTAATCGCCAAATTCTGGATGCCAAATAGTCCAGGGGGCGAGTGGTCATAGCGACTCTAGTGCCGATCTTTGCAAGGTCTTTGTCGGCTAGTCTACTCTTTTCGAGAGCTTTTGGTAAAGGACAGAGGGGATATCAGGGGCGTCGAAGCTGATTCCTTTTCTCTTGGGAGCAGTATCCCATATCGCGCTCTTGTCCTCTCGCGGGAGGATCCATTCCACGTCGTGAAGGGGGTCGGGGGAATAGTCCTCCAGGAAGTCTTTGGAAGGTTGCCATTCGCGACGTTCCCGGGTGAAGGTGTCTGTGTCGTCCTTGTCGATACTCATGTTGTCGCCCCTGATCGGTGAGATTGGTGTGTTGAATATGCTGTAGGATTTGTCGTAGTATATATTGTTGTCGAGGGTAAGGGGGGGGGGAGGTGTAGGGGTAGAGTTGTTTGAGTCCATTTTGGGAAATTTTGAAGCGGTAATCACCAGCAAGCAAGAAAAACGGCCAAAGAGGAAAGGAGTGACACAGAGAAAAAAATTTATTTATAAAAAAAAAAAAAAAAAAAAAAAAAAAAATCTATAGTACTTGCTAGCAATCAAATAAAGACGGCCGTATCACCTTTAAGAAGCATACTGTCGTATGCGAAGTATACCAGTAAATGATAATTTGCGCAGACATGGGCTGGTGAGGCTCGCTTTTTTTTTTTTTTTTATGCCTTACTCAGCAAAAGAACTCGAAGGAATACATGAGGTATGAGGTAGCCTATTCTTTATTCTGTCACCATCCCGGGGATTTACTTGTTCACTTCTCTACTCACTCACTCGCTCGCTTCACTCTCTTACTCACTCACTCCATAGTCCATACCAAACGAGGTGAATGGACAAGAGACTGAGGAAGAGAGAGAGACCGAGACCGTTTGAGTTGATCTCATTAAGGGGAGCAAGCCATAACCTGATCACGAGAGAGAAGACAGCCTAAAAATTTTCAGCGCGCTTCTCTTGCTCTCTCTCTCTTTCTCTCCTTTCCAGATCCACCACCGCTTCCACCTCCCCATTCCATTCATCTCTTTATACTCGCGTCTTTCTAGTGTCTTGAAATCAAAAGGTAAAAGAGGCACTCTGTCACCTTTATTATTTCTTTCCATCAACAGTGGATGAAATTAGATCAGCCTGAAAAAAAAAAAAAAAAAAAAAAAAAAAAAAATGGAGAAAGAGTAGGAGGTCCTGTCAGCTATGATGCTATAACGATTAGTCTTTATGACGCATACATGGATCCAACATACCCAATACCCTGAGCCAACAAAAAGAGCCTCCTCTCTTTCTCCTACTATGCCTTTGTGCACTTCTCTTATGCCCCTCCCCCCTCCCCCTATTCACAGCCAGCGCAGAGTTATTCATTGTAATCCAGGAGAACGTGTTATCTAACAAACACGCTTGTTTTTTTTTATCTCTTTGGACAGTTAGATCAAGGTCAGTTGTAGGGATACTCTATGATACAGAACAGTTGCATATCAATGGCGATAATAATAAAAAGAAAAAAAAATTATATGATAATGACTGTAGCATTTTGGGGGGAAAGAAACTTGAAGCTTTAGAAGAAGGATGACAATGGCATCAAAAGAGAATTTCTACGAGCTACGAAAAAAAACAAACAAACAAACAAACAAGTGAATAGTTTGGATAGGACATGGTCAAGTCCTAGAGAGAGACGGCGCACTCCAATTGTGTGAGAGAGAACAGTCATTTAACTTAGGAAAAGGGATGAGAGAGATAGAGAGGGTATCGACTTACAACTTTAATATTTAAAGTCGGACACGTAAAGTCGAAACCCACTTCAATTCTGAAGTGAACTACTACTGCGGGAGGTCGGATAGCACCGACCAAGGGGAACTGGTTCATCTTGGATGTCCTTCAGACAAGGACGGATGCGCGGACAAAATACACGAATGAGTGCTTTTTTTTTTTTTTTTCTAAAAAAAAAAAAAAACGTTTCGAAGTCCCTTCCATGATATGGAAATGCTTGTCAACTTTGTGATGTTGAATGGAGCCATTATCCTTGTAGGATTTAATTGACCAAAGAGATGTTTTGTCTAAGAGTCATAAAAAATGAATGCCCATCCAAGAATAAGTTCAAGGAGGAAGAAGGACCAGGTCCCCCCAAATAATAATAATAAAGAGAAATATAAAAGCGCTACAGCATACAAGGAGGAAAAAAAAAAAAAAAAAAGATGTATCTCTGGTAGGCCTGTGTTAACCGCGCCCTGTTCGCTCAAAAGTCAAATGGGATAACATTCCTCCATTTCCTAATATCAAAAGAATACACAGTACACAGTTAATACAGTACAGTAGATCTTTTGTAATGTCTATTGGGGCATCTAACAAAACAACGCAAAAAACAAATCCATCCCATGCATGGGGGGAATCTCAGAAACAGGCGCGAGAAGAAATTGAATTAGCTGGCTATGCATGGTAAGAAAGTACCACAACCGAGCAAACATCATTTTGAGGTACGTGCACTCGTGGTGGCAGGGATGCGGCCTGAGGACGTATGGAAATTGACTAATCAATTCGAGCGCGCACAAGAAGAAGGGTCCGTCAAGGTAACACCGAGTCTGCAAGAGCGCTCTTTACCCATGAAAATATACCAAAATATCGAATCCTTTCGAGTAAAGGGCATATGGAGATCATAACAGTGCGATTTGCTGATAGGAAGAGAGAGAGAGAGAGAGGAGAAAACCCAATCCTTTCCTTTGATGAGACACCATTTCACACACACACACACACACACACACACACACGCACGCACAAACACACAAATGCTCTGTCCTCAACATCAAGTGCTATAGGGATTAATGATGAAAAAAAAATAATGCTAATATTGTTTTAACGGAACTCGAAGGATCCAAAGGTATTTCTCTCAGTTACGTGCTTCAGTATCAGTTCCTGAAATCTAAAAAGCAAGACAAGATTGATGAAAAAAATAAATAATCGTCAGAACACACACGTTCCAGAAAGAAGATGCAAGAATCAAGGGAGGGGAGGGAGCAGGGAGCAGGGAGCACGGAGAGAAGCCAATACGATACGAGGGTGGGGGAAGGGAGAAGAGTAAAAAGCTTACTTTTCGCTGGACTTGTGCCAATAGTATCCGTTGATCTAGTTTAGAGAGAGAGAGAGAGAGAGAGAGATTCGTGCATTAGATTTCCCTTCCTCCTTTTTTTCCCTTCTTCACTCTCCCAGGTCTTGCAGAGGAAACAGGTGTTTATCTTTGTTGCGTGTGTGTGCGTATGCATGGCTTTTTTTTTTTTTTTTTTACCTCCCCAGTTCGCTTGTTATAGCAGATATAGTAGAATCCCGCAAAGCTTGCTCCATTGATACCTTGGACTCGATGGTCCGGAACCAGGAAATGCTCTTTCCATCGCATAAAGAGTACGTCGCTCTCTCGAAAGTTGGGCTGCGGAATCCCATTGGGATTCTGACCATGGGTTAGACCATAGCTCTTGGTCGTTGCTCCCTTGTCCGAGTCCAGCTCCATCCGTGTGCCCAGGCCAGTGGTAATGGTAGTGTTGTTGTTGTTGTTGTTGTTGTTGTTGTTGTTATTGCTGTTGGTAAGATGGGATCCATGGATGGTGGAAGGAACCCCTCCAGGCCAATAGGTATCACTGGTCACGCGCTCAAACGACTTGAATCTTGTCTACCACATCACACATGCACAACACAGACAGACAGCCATCATAAATTGGATGCACAATGAGAGAAGAGAGTGAGGGCGAGTGAGGATTTTGTGTTTCTTTACGGTTTAGGACGTCCGTCTTGATTTTTTTTTTTTTTTTTTTTACCCCAGCTTATGAACGCGGCTTGACATATTAAGCCAAAAAGGACGAAACATAGAAAAAAAGAAAAAGAAAAAGAAAAAGAAAAAAAAAAAAAGATGGCTTACCCAATGCTCTGCGTCAATCTCCTCGGTTGCATCCCATTTCCTGGTGAAAAACGAATGCTTGAGCCCGACGATCTCTGCATCGAAAAACGTCGTCAGCTCGGGGTACTCGGCTGTCAATCCTTTGATATGAAGGTATCCACAGAGTGTTGACTCGGCAAGGTCCACATGCTGCATTCAACAGTAAAGGAAAAAAAAAAAAAAAAAAAAAAAAAAAAAAAAAAAGAAAAGAAAAGGACAGACGTATTAGGACCAATGCTCATTTCGGGTATATCCAACAAGAGAAAGAGTCAGACACTCAAGCTCCCTGGGAACAGTCGCCGTTTCTCTCTCCGCCCGCTCCTCCCCCCCCCCTTTCCCCTTTCGGCTCCTACTATTGCTGCGGTGAAGACAATCCTACAAGCTTCAAAGGGTGCAAGGTGAAAGACTGAAAGTGGGAGTGCTTGCCTTGATATCCACCGAGACAACATAGCTGCTATGTCCCGAACATTGTTGACCCTCGAATCGGCTGCCTGGATAGAGATGAGAGGTTGTCGTAGGGATACGTCGAAGGCATGGGAAGGGTTCCATGGGCCTGAGACTCCGTGTCTTCTTCTGGAGCATCTGCCGTGTCCGTAAGCACCGTTGCTGAAGTCGTTTATACCGTGCGAGTGAGTCTCCAGAGAGGGGTCCCAGGGCCATTATCTCGAGGTCTTCAGAGTCAATGTCCTGGTTGTGGTCTTGGTCAGTGTGGAGGCTGTTCCTGGCATGAAGTGCACAGGAAGGGCGGTGCTGGTCAAATGGAGCTGGGCTGTTTCCGGGAACGATGCCGTCATCGCCACCGTCCAGCCCCGTGAACATGAGACATGTGCAGATGGGATCGCGGTCCATGGCTATAACGGGGATGGTCTCTGCAATAATTGGCATTGGAGAGTATGTTGAAGAGAAAAAGAGAGAGAAAGAGTATAAAGAGACGGTGTCTTTGTAGTCGTGTGCTCCGTTACAGAGTCGGCAGTCCCACAGAGGAAAAAAAAAAAAAAAAAAAAAAAAGAGTCGGTGTTCTTCTGGATTTGGGGTGTGGGGATGGATAGAGATGGTTCTTGGCCTGAAGAATAAAGAATGGCGTTGGCGTAGAGGGAGCAGGGGGAGCAGGAGGATAGGGAGTTGCTGATGCCTCAGGCGGATACTGGCACGAATGCGAATGCGAATGCAAATGTGAATGCGGATGCGGATGTACTAAAGAAAGAATGGCAAGAAGGAAGAGAGAGAGAAGAGAGAGTGAAAAGTGTGGGTGTGGGAGGACAAGGTTTAAGTATGTTTGAGCGTCTTGGGACCTCGCCCAAACTCTGTGCTGCTCTCTCTCTCTCTCTCTCTCTCTCTCTCTCATCTCCTTCCTCGCCCCTGTTCTGCTCAGCGTGGTCTGCCTGGGTGGACGACGGACAGACGACCGCTGTCCGTGTGTAGAGCACACTTCCACGTCTCTCCTCCCCCTGCACAGAGTCAAATTGAACAAGAAGAGAAGAAAGGGGAAGGACAGTAGTTGTCGTACGTTTTTTTTTTTTTTTTTTTTCTCTTCTTTTTCGTTCGCACTCTCCTTCCTCTGAATTCATTGGCAGAGAAAGAAAGAAAAAGAAAAAAAGACGTTGCCCCGACCTCTGGGACGGATCAGAATGCCAAGAATAAAACAGGGCCTGTGTTGTCGTCCATTTGTGTATTTTCCATCCTGTCGAAACGAACGCGTGGCAATCCTCTTTTTTTTTTTTTACTTGCCACTTCTTACTGTCCTTCCGACTGGCTGTCCATTATACTCCCGAGAAAATAAAAAGAAACTCGTCGAGTGTTCTTGGGAGCTCCACACGACCTGACTCTACTTTATTGGTCTTCATACTCTACAATGGCCAAAGCTCCATCCTGTCCCAGAGCAACGTCATGCACAATGACCTTGCCATGCTTCTCCTGTGGCATCACCACGCGCCTTGGCACAAAACAGTGCTCGAAATCTCCGTGTCCCAGACGCCCTGTCTTTCCACAGGTACCCCATGTGAAAAGTTCACCCTTGTCTAAAAAGGATGCAACGCGAGATGAAAGACCCCGGAAGTGTTAATACATCTCTGCCCCTATCTTCTCTCTCCTTTCTATTTCCTATTCCCGGGGCAAAAATAACACAAATTGCTCTCTAGAAAAAAAAGAACTTGCCGTTGATGGCTGCAGCATAGTCTGTGCTCGCAATGATCTTGCGGATCCCCGACAGAGACTCGATTTGCTCCGGCATCAAGATCTGTGTCTTGTCTGGACCAAGTCCTAGCGCTCCGTATCCACAGGTGTACACCTTCCCACTTTGTGTCAACAACAGACCAAAGGTGCCTCCTGCAGCAACAGATGCAATCACTTCATTGTCAGGGATCGGGTGAGGGATATGCATCGGCTCGAGAATCTAAAATTTGTACGTCGACGGACCCGCGGGGGGGGGACGAAGAAGCAAAGGGAAGGGAGGGGAGTGGTGACCATATTAGTGTCTCCCGTCAAGATCGATCTGGTTCACACAAAGTGCTCTGTCATTGACACAGGATGTGATAAGGAAGAGGAGAAAGGATGGGGGGAGAAGGAGAAAGAGAAGGAGAAAAAAACGGATAAGAGAGACTCACCCTGTCGATCTTCTTGTTGACCATGCACTGGCCATACTCTGCATTGCCCCAGATCCAAAGTTCATTGTTCTCCAAGAGAGCAAACGTAAAGTCGGTCGAAGACGAGATATCCTTGACGCGACCAAGAGCTTTTCCATTGCCTTTGGGACTCAATCGCTTGATCAGCGTAGGAGTTGCGCGATCAGAACTCGAGTCTGGTCCCAGTCCCAGCTGGCCATCTGCGCCCCATCCCATGGCATACAGGTTACCCTGATCTGAACGACGCACATCCCCCCATCCCGATCAGATGACATACAAGTTGAAAGACAGCAAACGAAACACGTTAATAGCCGCTGAAAGATCTGCCTTTTCTCATTTTTACACAGACAGGGGAGCCAGGGTGAGGCAAACAAAAAAAAAAAAAAAAAAAAAAAAAAAAAAAGAAAAAGAAAAGAATATATACCTGTGCGTACGACAGTATGGTCTAATCCACATTCTACCTGAACCACGCTCTCTGACTGGTCTGGCATCCCCACGGCTGTTGGGGAAGGCTCAAAGACGAATCCAGCAACGCCCTGGCCTGCAAGTTCCTCGGGTAGAGTATCTTTGGATCCCCCAAGACCCAATTGTCCATACATTGAATTTCCAAATCCAAAGAGGATTGTCTTGGAGGAGGCGGATGGTTGTGTCAGAGAGGAAGGGTCTTCGTATTGGGTTTTTGTCAACAACATGGAGTGTTCGCGTCCACAGGCCAAGCCGAGGATCGACATGCCTGAGGTATCGATGGCACTAAAAGTGGGCTTGTCGGATCGGGAGCCACTACCTAGCTGTCCACTGTGGTTCATGCCACTGCCCAAGATCCCAGCCTCACCCTCACCCGAGAGCGAGATCAGGCGATGGGAGGCACCAGCAGCGATCCAGGTCTTGTTTGGTCCCTAGGAACGTAAAAGATCGGGTTGATCAACAGGGATCGTATTGTATAGTTGGTCAATCAAGGGTAGGACGAGAGACACGAGTAAGGGAGGGAGGCGGAAGGGAAGGAGAAACAACGGTGGCTCCGCAGACCAGGAAGCACATGTGAAAGAAGGATTAAAGGCGCAAAGATCCCTTTTGTGCAGCAAAACGATCTTGGTTACCTCAGGGATGATAGAGTCGCTCTCAAAGGTATTAAGACTGGTCGATCCATAGCCCCATTCGACAATCGAGGCCTTTGCCTGGAATGCAGAGCTGTGGAATAGACGAGGGCGCAGGACCAGTGGCCTGACAATGTCTCGTTGGAGAGACAGGTGGATCAAGCGGGTGAATGACATTGATGAGCCTTTGAAAGAAAGAAAGGAAGAGTAAAAGACTTGTGAATGTGTGTGCAAGAGCATGAGCCCTTGTCAACGAGAATGTCGCTTGGGGGGGGGGACTGCTTCTTGAATCAAACCTCGTCGAGCAAGTCTTGCACCATCATGACGAGAAGGGCTCGATGAGGAGAGTCAAGGAGCAGACATCCTGCTGTCTTTTTTTTTTTTCTTTTTCTTTTTGTTTCTCTCAAAGGATCAAGTTGAGTCCATGCGCTCTACTGGGCAGCCAAGACACTTTGTCTGGACAACTAAAACACCCGTTTGCTGCTTGTTGCTGGACCTGCAGCAGCACTAGAACACGCGCACGGCCTAAAGAAGAGCCACTCTTCAAGAGACCTTTGCTTGGGTCTGTCTTTGGGTCACGATCTTATGGGGTCCTTCACCATGCTTTATTCGCATTACTCTGAATGCTGTGCCCGAGCCGAGGATGTCATTAGAGATCAGGATGGCCAGGATAAGAGGGCATGAGATGTGATGCATTCTTCCATCGCCATCCTCACAGACAGTGTCAAAAAGAAAAGGTCAAGCGCGCAGAAAAAACAGAGTGACTGCACTTGTGAGTGGTTCAGTGGCGAAAAGCGATCAAGTCAAACTTGAAGAGAGGATGCCGTCCTTTTTTTTTTTTTTTTTTGATCCTTTCCACCTCGTGAGGCTGCCGTCTTTCTCTCTTTCTTTGCTACATCCTCTATTTGCCTCACTCATGTCCCGCGTGGCCCATGCATCTCTTGGACACCATGAGACCCCTGCCACCGATGGACCCCCATCAGAGGCTCCATCCTCCTCATCCCCAGAGGCAGCAGCGTCTCCATCCAACGCCACCATTCTTGACCAGGACCAGGGACAGGACCAGGGACAGGGACAGGGACAGGGCCAGTGTCAGGGACAAGAGCAAGAAGCAGAAACGCCTTTGCCCGTGACCGAGGCGCGCGTTCCATCAGGCTCGTCCGATGCTCAGTCTACACCTGAAAAGACGCACGTGGAGGCTCCTCGAAAGCAAGTTTTCTCTCTCTTCCTTTCACCCGAAGAACGGAAAAAAAGACTCGAGGCCGAAGCAGCAGCATCAGACAGCTCGCGTAAACCCAACACCAGACCAACGAGGAGCAAGAAGCCAAAGGTCACCAATAAAGCCCAGACAGCGTCAACAGGCACTGGGTCAACATTGCCCTCGTCTTCGGAGACAACCTCTTCCGGACCATCGACTCCAACGTCCATTCCAGCCGCCATTGATCCCAACATCTCCAAGTCTGGCGAGACACATAGATTCTTCCAGGAGGTCAAAGCGGCATCCAAATTACGCACCTCTACTCAAGAGGCAGAAAGCGATCCTAGTGAGGGACCAAGACAACAAAGGCGCTACAGCACTACCTCCAGAGAATCGCTCTTTCCACATCAGCACCTACAATACCATGGATCAGAGACCCTAGAAGCAGTCAATGGAGTCGTTACCAGGATATGTGGCCTTGATCTCTCTTCTCCCAGAGTCGAAAAGTTTTGTGAAACCTGGAATAGCTATGCCAAATCGCCCATCCGACCCCAACACAGCCATTATGGATGGTATTCGTGCCGGTCCAAGTTTGATCTTGGAGCTCAATCGCCCGTATACAACTCAAAACCACGCGGTAAAGAATGTTGGACTCATTGGGGAAAGGAAAGAGATGTTACATGGAGGGCATTCCCAGACAGAATCGAGGCACGCCGACTGAACAAACCTACCAAAAAGGAAAAGGCTCTTCTAGCGACCCACTCGGACCCTAGTGAGTTTGTGTCGTGCCACCGGCTTGCAGAGAATCAAATGCTTTGGCAACAGACATGGGCATCCACGCTTCTTCAGTCAACCAAGATGGACAAGGATGGGTCGGATCAAACCATGCTGCCTACAGAAATCAAAGTTGGAGAACTTTGGACGGAAAAATACCGTCCTCGTCAAGGCATTGATGTTCTAGGAAATCGAGCTTATACAGAGTATTTGACAGAGTGGCTGAGAGGCCTCGAAGTCTCAGGCTGGTCCCTGAACCCAGAAGATTCATCCACCAACCATCCCAAGAAAGGTGGAGCCATTAATACAGAGCTTATAGGAGGTGTACGAAAACGAAGACCGACCAAAAAGGCGAAACGAAGGGACATGGATGATCTGGATGATTTTGTGGTGGACGATACTTATTACGATGAGGACGATTTTTATGGGGAGGAGACAGAGGGCGAAGGCGGGAATGAAGATTCTTTGTTCCCGAAACCCAGATCGTCTTCGTCGTTTCATCGACTAAGTCAGGCACCGGATTCATCCGCCTGGGGAAAAAATGGGGACGGCTACCTTGGAGAAGCAAGGGTACTGCCAAAGAAAGTAGAGATACGATCCAACACTATTTTGCTCAGTGGACCAACGGGATGCGGGAAAACAGCAGCAGTCTACGCGTGTGCAGAGGAATGTGGTTATGAAGTATTCGAAGTGAATCCTGGCCTGAGAAGAACAGGGAAAGAAGTATTAGGCCTCGTCGGTGAGATGGCCGAGAACCACCATGTTCATGTTGTCTCGGGAAAGACAGATATTAAAGAGGAGCTTCACGAAGTACTCACTAAGAGCCAGACCATTGGTACTCCCCAAGCGTCTACATCGGTTTCCGTCCCAGCATCAGCATCTCAGTCAACCACAGCTCCAGCAGCATCGAATACACTTTTCTCTTTTTTCCAGCCTAAAGCTCAACAGCCAGGTCCACAGGGACAAGAGGTTCCACCACAAGCTCAAGAATTACAGGATGTGGACATGGAGAGAGACGATGATGGAAATGAAGGGGCTGCTACGGATGAGGATATTGATATTGAAGGCACCGACGATGAGAGCGACGGGCGGATGTTTGTGTTGTCACTACCTACCGATGATACCCTTACGACAACAGGATCTGCCTCTGCCTCTTCTGAAGCCGTCAATAGTGCAAGTGGTGAAAATGCCCCGCAAGGGAGTGATATTGAATTGGATGCGAATCATGAAGATACTCTCTCGGATTTATATTCACTCTTGTCGACGACCAATCCACGGCAGTCGTTGATTCTCCTGGAGGAGGTCGATATTTTGTTTGAAGAAGACAAGGGATTCTGGACGAGTATTCTAGCTTTGCTCACAAAGAGCAAGCGCCCTATTGTCATGACTTGCAATGGTGAGTTTTTATTTGTTTTCGGGGAAAACAAATATCAAGGTCTCGTCCAAAGCAGTATGATTCTTAATAGTTTCTCTTGTGCAATACCAAAAAAAAAAAAAAAAAAAAAAAAAAAAATGACACTCGCTGGTTAGATACATCAAGGATACCGACAGATATGCTACGATTTCAGGAACACTTGGAGTTTTCTCGTCCCAGTTTACCCGAGATTCAGTATTATCTTTCATCTGTCTGCAGGATTGAAGGCTATATTTGTTCAGCCGAGTATTTAACAGGATTGATTAAACAGTGTCGATATGATCTTCGGAAATGTTTAATGCAACTCCAATACGACTCTGGAGTTGTTCGCAGGAAGAAAAAGACTATAGTAGAGTCCAATGGGACACACAAGGACGGCAACAACAGTGATATTCAGAGTCACCGAAGCAGTGGTGTCAGTTCAAGATCATCGTCTGCATCGCCTCAACCAACGGGCAGGAAAAAACCACAGCGATTGCTTCGGATTAGTGCCAAGGGAATCGTCCCAGCCTCAGCTCCAACGCCCAAGGTAGAACAGAGTCGAGCTCAACTTAATCCTGAACAGGAGCTGGAGCAAATGGACGTCCATGCTAATTATGCCGAGGCCATGTCTCTGATTGATTCCGGGCTTCGAATGAAATCAGATAGAGTTTTCCAGGTAAGCAGATCCCCCCCCCCCTATTCTGCCTATTTTAGAGACCAGTGTTTACTAAGAAGCCAATATATTTTTTGTTGGATCTATTCTAGGTGTATGATGTCGACCAATTTGAAGCAAGCAAGGATGACGTTTTGGCACCTTATCTTCCTATCTATAAGCGACCCTCTACAGGAAATGATCACTTGTCTATGGACCAGGCCCTGGCGAGTATTGTCGAGGCAGGATCAGAGTCGTTGTATTCACTCTTGTCCAATCAACACTATGCACGGGAAAATGGCGACGGTGGGAGGAATGAAAAGGAAGGGAGTGATCTCTACCGGGGACCTCTTCTTTTTTACGACGATGAAGGTTTTGTTCGAGAGGATTCTCCGTGGAGGTCTTTGGAGGATAACTATGTTCCTAAAAATGATGAGCTTTTCATGTAAGGCTTTTTTATGCCTGGAGTGAAGAATTATGTCCTCCCCCACAAACTCATTTCCTGTTTGCATTGTTTTCGAAACTAGGATTCTGCAACGGATGCGAGCAGCTCTGGAAGATACACTCTCACTTCAGAGTCTTCGGTTCAATCTGGATGTGGTCTTTGATACATATGCGCCTGCTTTACGAGCCATGATCCAAGCGGAGGAATTGAATACAGCTGTCCCAACGGGGAAGCGGGCCATGCGAAGTGGAGGTCATTTAAGACGTCATTTGCATATTCTGTCTGAACAAGATCGTCAATCGATGCTTCTGACCATGATGGAGTCTAGTCTATCAAGTTGAGTGAGTCTGATAAAGTGTTGGTAGAAGGAAAGAAAGAAAGCATTGACACCGATTGCAAAGTCCAGTGAAAGGGTGCACTCTACGGGGGGATGATTTACTGTCTAAAAAAAAACGATGAAATGGGACTGGTCTATAAGGATGAATGGGATATCATGAATCTCCACCTCTACAGATACTGGAGAGAGAAAGAGGGAGAATAGAGGAGAACAGGAAGAGAAATGGGAACGAATGGGAACTTTCTCTGAGATACACTTGAGCAAGGTTTAAAGCAAGAGCTCAACAAAGACGTTGTTGATCCAACGATCAAACTTGTATCCGTTGTCCCTGAAGGTACCCACCACGCGGAACCCAAACTCATCGGCGAGTTTGAGACTGCCGTCGTTTCCTTCACTGATACTCCCTAATGAAGCCAAAGGGAGAGAGAAAGAGATGAGTACATGTTTCCTCTTTCGGAGAAGCAAAAAACTGACGACATTTGAGAGGAAACGACGTCCTACCAATGATGGCACGGAATCCTCGGGCCTTGGCCTCGACCAGGAGGTCTCTAAGGAGCAAGCGTCCAAGGCCTCGTCTGCGATGGTCATGGTGGATATAGACCGAGTACTCTGCAGTGCTGTAGATCACATACATGACACAAGAAGAAGAAGAAAAACGAAATAGAGAATATGTTCTCGATTAGGGACTGGGTCTTTGTGCAGATCCTCGGAAAATCTACCTTAAAATAAAATAAAATAAAAAAGGGTCCCTGGGAACTGAGGGGGACAGGCGGGAGAAAGAGAGAGAGAGAGAGAGAGAGAGAGAGAGAGAGAGTCCTTACAAACGATAGCCATCCTTCTGTCTGAAGCTGCACAAGGACGAATATCCGCCTACAACCTCCTTGCCATCTTCTGCGAGGGTCGTGGCAACCAAGATTGGATAACCACCGTCAATGATGGATCGGAACCAGTCCAGACAGCCCTGCTCAGAGCGAGGACCATAGTTGAAGTTGCTGATCGAGTTGGCAATCTCGTAGTTGACAATCTCGTTGATCGCAGGGGCATCAGCCTCCGTGGCAGGGCGGATAGTGTAGACAGGGGAAGGGGTCATGGTGGTAGGAATGAGAGAGAAAGACTTGGTCGAATGGGTGATCAGAGAGGAGTGAGGAAATGAACTTTCAACGGACAAGAGAATGTAGAACGAGAGAGAGAGAATAAAAAAAAAGGGGGGGAGGAGGAGAAGAGAGGATTCTTTATAGTGAATGAAAAAGAAAGTGAGAGAGTGAGAGTTGGACGAATGACAGACGCTTCTCCTCTGACCGACACATTTCGACTCACAGGTTCGTCTTTATTTTTTTTTGAATCCTTTTCTTTATCATTCCGCCACTCCATTTCTTTCTCTCGCCCCTTTCACCATCCGACTCGATGCATGTCGACGACGGCCAATGGGCCTCCAAGCTGGCTCTCAAAGATAAGGCCCAAGCGACTGCCTCTGACTTTATCGCTGTCATCAAGGTAAGGTCACGCCCACACTCGCACTCTCTCTCTCTCTCTCTCTCTCTCTCTCTCTTTTTTTTTTTTGCCCCACTCTCACTTTCTCTCTTCTTTCTTACACTTTATCACTTTTTCTTTTTCTTTTTCTTTCTCTCTCTCTCTCTATCTCTCTATCTATCTCTGTTCCTTGTCTGGATTGGCGAGCCTTGGTGTGGTGTGGTGTGGCGTGTTTGTAGTGCAAAGAGACATGGTGGCATCCAACTTTTTTTTTTTTTTTTTTTTTTTTTTTTTTTTTTTATATGGCATACGCCTTTTTGTCTCGAGTCTATCAATCTCTCTAGTCGTCAATTGCCTATCATTTCCCAAGATAGTTGTGGAGAAAAATATCGGTCCACAGGAGTGGGAGCGGAGAGAGGCGCAGTGAGTCCGTGGTCGTGAGACTCCTTTTTTTTTTTTTCAGGACTGTAGTGAATTGCTCACACGATTCTCACTTTATCCTCTCCCTCTCTCCTGGTTGATCCGACTCTCACCTATCTTCACATGGCCATAACTCTAATGCTGGGAAAACTATCATACAAACTCTCTCTTTTCTTCCCACCCATGCAATCTGCTATCAAACGCTAGGCTGCTCACTTGGACTCGGAGATTCCAGAGGTATGGCAAACCTCATAGCAAACAAACAAAAAAAAAAAAAAAAAAAAAAAAAGACTTGATGATGCATATTCTTATCCTCCTATCGCTTTGTCAACGAGTCAGAATATATATTTACTATACTTTAAAAAAAGAATGGATAGGCAACTTTTCTATCTCTCCATCCGCTCATAGTCTTTACATCTATTTCTTTCTTTCTTTACTCCTATCTTTTCTTTTGTTCAAATAGAGTCTTACCGAAACTGCCCGTCAGTTTGCAACATTAGAAGGAACTATGAAGAGCACGCGTCAGGTGAGAGTAGTTAATAGAATCCCTCTTTAATCGATTTCTTTTTTTTTCTTTTTCCTTTAAGAGAGATAGGAGTCAGAAGAGAAAGATTGAATCAACAATGGTGCCTTTGACGGATGAACTCTGTTAATGTAGATCTATCTATATTTTCTCTATCTTTAGAATGTTGCCAAGTTGACACAGCTCTTGCGCCAAGTCCAAGATGTCAATTTTACACTTCTCGATAACCTTCGGGCTACAGATCAAGCATGCGAAAGCCTTCAATTGATCTCTCCCGCCGCCACCACCACCACTGTTCGAGATTAATCTCCTCTCCCTCTCCCTCTCCTTCCTTCCTCCTTCTCCTCTTCCTTTTCACCCTCAAATCATAGAGAATAAAAAGAAAAGAAAAGGCAAGAATTTCACCCTTGGACGAATTTCTTCCGATGACTTTTTTGGTTCCTTCTTTTGTTGGTCTAAGAGACTGGACTTGGTTTGAGATGTTGTTGTTGTTGTTGTTGTTGTTTTTTCTTTTTCTAAATAATACAAGGGTGTGTTTTCCAGCTTTAATGGTGGGAGGAGATTTTCTTTCTTTCTTTCTTTTCTTTCCCATCATCTCATGATGATAGTATGAATGTGTGTGTGTGTGTACTAGTTTTCTTTTAGTGTAGCTCTCTATAGTTTCTTGGGCGTAGATTTTGATGATAATGAAGAAGATGATGATGGCGAAGGAGGGTGAAGTATCCTGACAGCATCTTTGGTATACACATAAGAGGCACCACTCCAGATCGTTGTTGCTGCACATGTGTATCTATCATGAGGAAATAGAGGACAGCGATTTTTTTTTTTTTTTTTTATGGTCAATCTAAATGCATAGGATCAAGTAAAAAAAAAAAAAAAAAAAAAAATCCGAGTGGTCAAGTGGGAAGGTTTCCAACTTACCCTAGGTACTCTAGACCGACATGTCCCGTAAAGTCAAAGACAGGGGCCATGAGTGACAGACAGATATATGCCATTTGAATCGCAGTGTTGACTTTGCTGATCATCGTGGGTTTGACTTCGGCAGAGGGGATTGAAAAATCCCAGTATCGCTTAAAAGTCTTGGGCTCGGGAAGTGAAATATATCTATAATAGAAAGAGGCCAGGATCAACCCTGCGTCGCGACCAAGAATCACTGCTGCAATTGGGACTAGAGATAGAGAGAATAGGAAGAATGAATCATCAAGATAGAGAGGTAAAGAGT
Organism: Mortierella sp. BCC40632; assembly: GCA_011634665.1. Classification (NCBI taxonomy): domain Eukaryota; kingdom Fungi; phylum Mortierellomycota; class Mortierellomycetes; order Mortierellales; family Mortierellaceae; genus Mortierella; species Mortierella sp. BCC40632. The sequence goes on along the minus strand of WAEK01000015.1, from coordinate 1,242,995 downwards.
GAGAATCAGCTTTTCTTCTTTGGTTCTTGGATAGAACGAGGCAAAGAAGGATCATTCCAAAAATTAAAGAGTGGAGTGACTATCTCGACCTGACTTACAGGGTATCAGGTGTTGCATGGTAAGGGTGACGGTGAGGATGGTCATCAGTGTCTTGTCTGCCATGGGGTCTAGAATCGTTCCAACAATACTCTGCATATTGAATCGACGTGCAATCCACCCGTCCAACTAATAGATTGAGTTGTAAAAATAGTAAAACCAACCAGTAGAAGATGTCAGAAAAAGAAAAACGAAAAAAGAAAGAGCTCATTCCCATGACACCAAGAATGTTAAAAGAAAATAAGGTCATTGTTGATCCAGTCTGACTTACGGCATCTGTGACACAGGCAACACCAAAGAGAGCGCATGCACTGGTATAATCTCCTTGCAAGACCCAGTATCCGATGACGGGTGCTGATACTAGCCGTGTAAATGTAAGAAAGTTGGGCAATGTGTAGATGTTTTCATGGAGGAGTGCTTTCTAAAAGTGAATTATAAAATTTAAGAAAGGGTATAGATCTGGTGTCAGTTATTGGCCCCTGGTAAAACGTGTCATCAAGAGTATAGTTCATCCAGAAAGAGAGAGAGAGCAAAGGGATGGATCTGAAAGAATACCTTTTTGGTGGCTCCTGATTCAGTAGAGACCTCCTGAGTTTGATCCGACGAGGAAGGGTCCTTGGATGATGGGCCTGTTGAAAACGCCAGAGACTGGAAGCAGATCAATTGCTTTCTCTTGCCCGATCCCGTTATCCTGGCAAAGTCCAACGACACAGTGTTTGTTCTAGAGGGAAAAAAAATAGAGAGAGAGAAGAGCAGCTATTAGTAAGAAACAATGGTCAACCCTAAAAGTCGGATAGAATGGTCTGTACTATGTTGACAAAACAAGTCTAGTCTTGGTGTAGGCTTGCATTTGTTTACCTATTCCATGGCCTTTGGAGGACGGATCCAAACCGCGCCAAGGGTCGTGTGGATGTGAGCGTTGACCTGGCACAGAGCGACCCCCCGTCATATGTCATAGGAGATACCCGTGTTAGACGTTTAGGAAAGAGTAAAAAATAGGGAATCTTTCCGCGACTACATGAAGAAATGATGCATGGGGACGCCTTACATATGATGCATGCATGCATGTCTCTGCACTGCGGATCGCGCAGAGGTGATGGGCAGTGTGAGTACGCATGCTGATCCGATCCTGGGTTGAAGAGAGACTGCTTGAGAGTGGAGCCGGTGAACAAGACGCCATGGGGTTGAGGTAGCCATGGTGAAGAGAATGGCTATTGCCTGTAGGTTGTCTGTTGCAGAGACAAGAGGAAGGGGAGAAGAGAGGAGAGAGAGAGAGAAAGAGAAGTGAAAAGAGAGAAAGAGATGCAAGATTCGGAGAGAGGAGGAAAGACGAGAAGAAAAAAAGAAAAAAAGAGTGGCGATCCGGCGGATCCTTTGCGGCGGCCTGCAGCCGGGAACTGATTCACCCGCGTGGGTCTCTCTCCTTTCTTGGCCTTCCTTGTCAAACGAGAGCAAGAGTGCAGGAGAGAGAGAGAGAGAGAGAGAGAGAGAGAGAGAGAGAGAACGAGAGAGAGGAAAGTGGGCGTTACATATGCGACTCTGGAAGAAACTGATGACTCTCTTCTCTCTCTCGCTCTCGCTTCTCGCTCTGGCCAAGGGACGACAGACCTCCACGTTTGCATCATCTTTTCATCTTTCCATCTCTCATCCTTCTCATCTGCCTCCAGGAATTCCGCGCCTTGCCAGCACAACAGGAAACATCTGTAGACAGAACACCAAGGACAGGATATTCTGATTTGCATCCCCTACCAGGACCTCCCTACCCCTCTTTCCCATTTACCATCTCCACGCGGAACAAGAAAAGAAATATAGACTTGCCATCATGAACCCTTACGAGAACTCTGGAGGATTCACGCAACCTCAGCCAAGACACAATGCCCAGCATCATCAACAGCAGCAGCAGCAACAACAGCAGCAGCAGCAGAGCGGAGGCTACTACACCCCGCAAAAGTACACCCCAAACGCATACCAGCCTCAGCAGCAGCAGCCTCAACAGCAACAGTTCTTCCAGGGCGGTCCTCGAAACCACATGACATCGCCGCCGCCATTGCAACATCCTGTGCCAACGCATCCTCCTGTGCAGATGCGTGATCCCACAGGAACCCCCTCCCCCAGGATGAACTTTGCTCAAGCTCAAGGTGGACAATATAACCAGAACCAATACCGTGTTCAGCAGCAACAGCAACCACCTCAACAGCAACAGCACCTTCAACAGCGATCAAGCTTTGAACAGTCCTCCTCGACGACAGCGAATGCCTACAGTCACTCTCCAAGACAACAGTTCATGACGCCTCAGCATCACCAGCAGTCTCCACAGCACCAGCAGCATCATCAGCACCAGCAGCAACAGCAGCCTGGTATTCCTTCGTTCCCCTTCAATCTCAACGATGGTACAACACAGCTGGGCATGCAATTTGGCAAGTCTGCCGTGATGGCTGGTCAGGAATACGTGGAGCAGAACGTGAGTGAACTTTTTTCTTTTTTCTTTTTTTCTTTTTCTTTCTTTCTTTCTTTCTTATTACTTCGATTAGAAGGGTTTAAATGGCCTCACTCTATTTCAAAAGAGGACCAAGGTACTGACAGGGTTTGTCCTTTCTCTCTCTCTCTCTCTTTCTCTCTTTATTCCTTCCCTTCCTCTTCCCTAATCAGCTCAATAGATGGTTCAACCGCGCTGCATTGCAGCCTTACTTTAACGTCAGCAACTCGTATGTCATCAACAAACTGAGATTGTTGGTCTTTCCTTGGCGCCACAAGGTAAGCACAGCTAAAAAGCATATCTGTTTTTTTTTTTGTTGTTGTTGTTTGTTTGGTTTTTGAGTATCGTGTACACAGCGAGCAATTACCTCTCATTAACCCATGAATCTAATCTGTTTAAAAAAATAATAATAACAATAAAAAAAAAATAGACTTGGACACGCGTATTAAAGAGATCAGAGACGACAGCAGAGATGACCGGTTATATGCCTCCTCGGGATGACATCAACGCTCCCGACATGTATATCCCCGTCATGGCCTTTGTCACCTATATCTTGCTCATTGGTATCTCGGCAGGAACCACTGTCGGGTAAGATGAGAACTCTTTTTCTTTTCCTTGCTTTTTTTTTTTTTTTTTCTTCCTTCTTCCTTCTTTTTTGTCTCTAGTCTCTGATCAACTCTTTGTATCCATGTATTATTATTATTTTCTAAAATAGATTCAAGCCAGAGATCCTTGGACCTACGGCATCTTCAGCAATGGCGGTGGTGTTGATCGAGTTTTCGATGATCAAGTTGTTTATCTATCTTTTGAATATTTCGAGTGAAGTCTCTATGTTGGATCTTTTGGCGTACTCGGGTTACAAGTTTGTCGGGTATGCTTCAGTTCTCAAAAGGATGGAAACACTTTATATATATGTTTATTTGCATTTCGACTCTCTCCCTCTCTCTCTAACTCTTCTCATTTATTTTGTCTTTCTAGTATTATTGTATCAATGCTCTTCCAGCTCACGAACGCACCTCGATCACTTTTCTGGGCTGCCTTCTTGTATACGGGCGCTGCTACTGGCTTTTTCTTGGTAAGAGATATATATTTTATAGAAAAAAAGAAAAAGAAACGTTCCTCCAAATGGATCTATAAACTGCTAACTTTTTTTTTTTTTTTTTTTTTTAATTTCAATAGTTGCGCTCGCTGAGATATGTCATCTTGCCAGAATCAGCTGCTGGCACTGTTCAGGCTCCTCAGCGAAAGAGAAGGATCAACTTTTTGATCTGTCTGTCGGTTCTTCAGTTTGGATTCATGTGGATGCTTGTCTAGAGAGGAACCGAGAGGGGGGAGGGGGAGCAAGAAAGCGCTAGTTAATGATTTGTTACGAAGGGATGAGGAGGAGATGGGGGAGAAAGAAGGGAAGGTGCAGAAGGTAGATGAAGAAGTTCGAGAGGGAGAGAAAAAACCCCCCGTCTCTAAATGAACACACACAAACACACACAAACACACAAATATATTTCCACATACTACATTGACATTGTTTGAAATTCCAGCATGTAAACGACAATATCTTTGAAAGCTTGCTTTGTTTGATTTATCCTAGTCGGGCTATATCATGAACAGTCTTCAACAGCAAAAAAAAGGGGGGGTAGATCGTATTTACAAAGAAAGGAACAAAATGGGTGGAAAGAGACTTCTGAGGCTCATAGACCCACCCACAGGTCGAACCAAGATTTCTGGGGAGTAAGAGAGAGAGAGAGAGAGAGAGAGAGAGAGAAAGAAGGAGAAGAGAAGGAAAGTGTCCTTTAAGCGCCACGGTCCTGCTCCACATGGTCATCCACATTCTTGGTCTTTTTCTTAATCTTTGCAGCCGTATTCTTTCCATCGGTGCCCTCAATCGAGTTCTTGATCGACTCGACGTATTCGCCAACCTTTTCGGCCCCGGTCATGAACTGCTTTGTGATCGTTTCTTCTATATCATGAACCTGCCGTTGAAAGTCTTTTCCATATTCATTAAACTTGTCCGTGACCTCATGGATATGATGTTCCACGGTCTCTTCAAAGGCCTGGACTCGTTCTGGCTTGAGATCTTCCTTGAGGGCTTTGACAGATTCGCGTTGAAGTTCTTGAACATTGGGTGGTAAAGGTTCACGATCTGCCTTGATGTCCGCCTCACTTTCCGAGGCATTTTCTTCATTCCATCCGGGTGCACTCTTTAGCATGTCTTTCACGCGAGCTGCATTTATGAGGAAGTTTATAAAAATATATATCAGAAGGAGAGAAAGGCATTAGTATCTCTGCCCTTTTCAAGGTGTTATAGGGAGCAAAGCAAAGAAATGAAGTAGAAAACTTACTTTTCGGAGTGCTAAGATACGCAGTAATTGCCAGTGCAGTCAAATGCGAGAGAGAACAAGAAGAAGCACAAGAACTGGTTAATGGATAGTCCCTAGAATGATTTGATGGATAGAGAAAGAAAAGAAAAAAGACCGAATCTCTCTCCCCCACAGCGGTGGAACTGATGTCCGCTATCTAACCTTGAAAAATATCTTGACGCAACAACTGCAGTGGGTGCAGTGCCGAGAGTGCGAAGAAGAAAGAAGGACTTCTGCGTGGCCGAGATGATTAACGACATTGTCCTTGGTTTGTTGGTAAAATGAGAGAAAGAAGTCTGTTATTCCTGAGTCTGCTGTTTCGTGAGAATCTGTGTGAATGTTGATAGTGGAGGTGTGGGAAGAATGGGAAAAGAAAAAGGAAAAGAAAAAAAGAAGAAAGGAAAGAAAAAGAGAAACAAGACACCGTCAGGCAGAGCGACTCGGATGAGACGTGCCCGTCAGTCGATCAAGGGGCCCAGTCGATCCGTTGGCGTCATACCAACGCACTAGCGCAGTGCACTAGGGGTTTTTGGTTCAACCCCAATGAATGTAGGACAGAACAGGGTTGCACACACCTCAGACGAATTAACACTCACGCGTCGTAGAAAATAGAAAGAGTCACAGCGCCCGCCTCGGACAGACAGGCAAGAGTCACATTGGATCGGGTTCAACATCTTTCTTTCTTTCTTTGCTTCAGGATTCTCATTGCCTCGACCCACCAAACAGCACAAGCCAGGCATCTGCACAACACATCGCCCGCAGACCTCTTTTCGGCTTTAGGATCTCTCAATGTTTTCATTCCATTCTCATTCCGGCCAGTTTTGCATGCATGCCAAGGGCACGCTCGAACAAGTCGTCGAGTCAGCCGTTGCTCGCAACTTTACGACCTATGGTCTCTCTGAGCACATGCCTCGGTACAAGCCCGAGCAGCTCTATCCTGAGGAAGTAATCAAAACAAAGACTCCTCCTTATTCACTCTTTCTATTGCTATTGCTATTATGAATCGAGCGCTTCAACTGCACGATCATACTTCTTAATGCTCTGACTGCCTACTCTTTACCTCAACTAGTCGCATCTGACGGTTCAGGATTTAGAAAAGATGTATGATCAATTCCTCTTAGAGGCCTCACGTCTCCAGGGCAAATTCAAGTCCCAAATCTGTCTTTTGATCGGACTCGAGACAGAGTACTTTGATTCGCATTCCATTGACCTGGTCCGAGCACTCCGACAACCCAATCGACCATCCCTAGTATTGTCTGGATCGGCAGGAACTTCGGACCAAGGGACTCGATTGCCACAGGTCCAATACATTGTTGGATCAATGCATCATATTCGGGGTATTCCACTCGACTTCTCGGCAGAATTGTACCTTCAGGCGCTCGAGGTCGTTGGTCAAGGATCCTGGGAAAAGCTCTTTGAAGTTTACTTTGATACCCAGTATGAAATGTTGCAAGGACTGCAACCCGAAGTTGTCGGACATTTGGATCTTGTCAGGATCTTTTTTAGCGCCATCAAGCCTGGCCAACATGACCACCACCATCACCATCACCACCAAACTAGCCAGGGCATCGAGCATGAAAGTGGAAAAGAGATCCAGAATGGAGGAAACCGATTGACAGACAGTCTCTGGGCACTGGTGAAGCGTAACGTCGACTATGTCATCTCGTACGGAGGCTTGTTTGAACTCAATTCAAGAGCGTGGAAGAAGGGTCTCGCTGATGCCTATCCACAGCGCGATATTCTTGAGGTAACAGCAAGAGGTTGCTAAAGAGCTGCTTGGGCTTAACATCGAGTCGCTCTTCTCACTCTATTGTCATTTCCTTTCCTTCTCTTTTCCTATTGATTCTGGTTGATAGTATATTCTCTCGAAGGGTGGAAGAGTCACCCTGTCTGATGATTCCCATGGACCAGACGATGTTGGCATGTTTTACAACCCCGAATTGAAATTATATCTCGAGCGGATGAACGTCCAACAAGTCTACTATCTTGAGCCAACTTCAGAGCGTTCTGCAGAGAGTGGAAAAGATGATGTCAAAGGAACGCTGGATACGACAAATCAGATTTATCAGACAAATGCTCGTCCAGAGACTGGCTCCTTCCAGTATGTCCAAGTGCGATCCATCCCTACCCATACATTAAAATTTTGAGTGAAAATAAACATACGATAATAAGAAACGAATACCGCCGAGCTGCGGAGCAAATGGTTGATATTAGAAGGATCGCTGCGATGAAATCAGCAACGGTCAGTCACGAAGGAAAAAAAAAAAAAAAAACGTTTCTTTCCGTGAATAAAGTGCACTCGTTACTCTCTTTCTTCCTCTCCCCATCTCACTCTGCCCACTCCACTCTTGCTACTTTTGGTATCCACCTATGCCTAACCAAACTGTGCTTTCCGCCAATTCTAGCTTGGCCCTCACTTCACCCAACCCTGACGGACATACCGCAATCGAGCCCATGGACCAAGATGAGACCTTTACGTTGGTCGAGAATGACATGTCCGAGCTGGAGGACAGAGTCGTCAGAACAGTCCAAGTGACGTCCGGCGAGCAAGTCTCTTCTCTAGAGCAAAAGCACCATCACCACCACCACCATCACCACTACTATCATCCATCCCAAGGTCAAATAAGACGCTCTCCACGGTTTCGACCCCCATGTGAAGCAGAGGGATGTACTTTGCCTCGGTTTGGAGAGTTTCAACACTGTTCCAAATCTTGCTTCTGGCGATCCAAGGGAGTCATACTCCGACCCTGTGCACGTTCTCAGTGTTCATCCAGAGCCCATATTGACCCACGCAACATCAACATGGTGTACGACTATTGTTCACGCACCTGTTTCCATCAACAATCGGATCAGGTCACAGTGACGACTTTGGAGTTTATTGGTGCGGACAACAGGGATTATCAGGTTGCTGTTCAATCATTGGTCAAGGGAGGACTGAATGTGATCATTGCCGCAAGGATCATTTATCCAAAGGCATTGGCCAAGGCTCATCGAGACTTTGGAAAGAAAGGAAAATTCAAGTCGAGTCTCAAGTTCCATGGGACTCGCCTAGGATGCGAGTCGGTGATGACTACGGGTACACTATGCACGTCTATCACATGTGGAGTCTGTGGGATTCTGCGTCATGGATTCCTGAAAAACTATATCAAAAGCTGTAAGTGGGAGGGATATTGATGGTTAGACAAGGCTTGTGGCCGATAGGATCAGGTTTCTTCAAACTGTTACTCAACTCCATCTCCTCTCTCTCCTCTTCCTCTTCCTCTTATCTTAACTATTGGTTAAAAAAAAAAAAAAAAATAGATCCCCCTGGCTTTTACTTTGCCCCGGAAACAAGCACATCGCTAAATTTCTCGTCTCCGAATGCTACTGGAATGAGAGCAATGTTCCTTTGCAACGTGTTTGAACAAACGGTTACTAATACCGTTACTGTTTGCTCAGACTCCAAGGCCTCGCTGCCTCGATACATTGTCTTTTTCCGATGAGTGTGGAGTTTATCTTTTCCCTCCCTTTCTTTCTCTTTTTCTTTTGCTCTCCCCAAATCTCCAAATCCTTTCTTCCAACCAAGTTGCTTTTGACCCCGACTCTGTCAATCATGATTAGTTGCTTAATTGCGGACAAATAATTCAATAAACATGAATCAAAGCTGCTCTTGCAGGATCAATCATAACAATCGCTGCATGGGGAAGACGTTAATCTTTTTTTTTTTGTGTTCACAGAAAAACTTTATATGAAGAAAGAAAAAAGCAATGTATTAAAACTAATCCCACCAGGTTAAAAAGAAAAAAAAAAACGAAAGAAAGAAAAAGGGAAGGGCCTTGCAAAATTTTCTTTAAAAAAGAAAAAAGAAAAAAAGAATGGCCTCTTTTTTTTCCCTTATTCTTCTTAACGGAGCATGGCAGCCAACAAGAAGGGGTTCTCAACAACAGTCTTCCACTTTTGGCTGAAACGTGCTACGGTCGCACCATCAATCACACGGTGGTCCGCGCTCCAGCTCACGTTGACAATCTCTTGAGCGACCACACGCTCAACCTGCTTGCCCGTGGTCTCATCCTCCACCATCTTGAACCGAGGCACACGCTGCATCTTACCAACGGCCGCAATCGCCACCTCGGATGTTACCACGACAGGGTTCAAGTAGGTGCCTCCAATGTTACCCACATTCGAGAGGGACAGAGTACCATCCTTGAGATCGGCCAAGGGAATGGCATTCTTCTTACCGGCCTCCTGTAACCTCTTCAACTCTGCGGCAATCTCGAGAACAGACAAGTTCTGGACATTCTTGATGTTGGGCACCACCAATCCATTGGGAGTATCCATGGCCACACCAATGTTGTGGCTTGCACGGTACTTGAGCTTGGCGCTTGTGGCATCCTCACCATCCACAATGCAAGCGTTCATGATGGGGAAATCCTCCAAGGCCACGGAGAGGGCCTTGATAAAGATGGGCATGTATGACACCTTCTTGAACGTGTACTTTTCGGGGCTCTGAGCGACATGAGCGTTCAAAGAAGCACGGAAGGCAGTGGTATTGTCGAGAACAATCTCGTCAGCAAAGCCAAAGTGAGGGATGGACAATGACTTGGTCATTTGCTTGAACATGGCCTTTTGGATCATGCTCAAAGGAACCACCTTGTCCTCGCCTGCGGGGATAATGGCCTTGTTAGCAGCTCCAGTGCTGAGGGTAGTTTCCTTAGGGGTGGCTATTTTCATCGAGAGGTGGATATTAAAAAAGAAGAGGAGCCGTTAGTTATCCAGAACAGGAAAGGAGACAATGCATCATCATTATGAAAAAAGCACAAAAATAAAAAAAATAAAAAAAAATAGAAAAAGAAACACAAACGGTACCAGTTGACTGTCTGCCGTTGGCGAGGTAGGCCATGACATCCTCCTTCATAACACGGCCGCCCTTGCCAGATCCCTTGATCAAACGAATATCCACATTGTTCTCCTTGGCCACACGACGAACGGCAGGTGTAGCAAAAGTAAGAATGTGCTCCGCAATGGGGGTCTCCACCTTGCCAACAGGGCTATCCATCATAGCCGCCACTGCGTTCATGTCCTGAATGACGTTCGAATGACCACGGAGACCATCCTCGGGTGCTGGGGTGGCGGACTCGGTGCTCTTTGCCTCCTCGGCCACGGCGGCCTCCTCCACGACACCACCGTCAGCAGTCTCGATCTCGACCAAGGGTGTTCCGACCTTGGCCATGTCACCGACCTTGTACTTCAAGTTGGCGATCGTTCCTGTGAATCGGGATGTGATCTCCACTGATGCCTTGTCGGACTGAACTTCACAGAGTCTGTCAAACTCCTCGACCTTGTCACCCGCCTTGACGAACCTGTGCATGAATCAAGAATCCATTGTAGGAGGATGAGTATCAGATAGGGAGAACCAGAAGAGAAGAGAAGTTCTCACATTCCACCAGGGGGGGAAGGGTCAAGTGATGATTGCAAAACAGGGAACATTGGTGCAATTACCATTGAATGACCTCGCACTCTGTGATACCCTCACCAATATCTGCCAACAGGAAAGGAACCTTGGCATTGCTGACTGCCGAGAGATGGAAGCGACGGAAGTTCTGAGCGCCATAGATGGCCTGTGGGCGGACAGCCTTTGCGCAAAGCACTGGAGCAGCCTGAGAGAGAGAGAGAGAAATAGAGAGAAATAGAGAGAAACAATAACAACAATGGGTCAGGCAAGTCTCCTTTTTTTCTTCTTCTTTTTCTCCTTTGAAGGGATGATCAGCGCTCGGCCTTTTTTCTTCTTTATTCTCACCTTGGAGCAGACAGAGTATCGTAGCCTCTGGCCAGAGACCATGCGAGCAGAGGCAATGTATGTGGACTGGCCAACCTATGAAGGATCAAGAAAGAGATCAGTTGGTTGGTGTTAGTGGAGTCTGATCCAGGAGAGTGGGAGAAAAGAAAAGGAGAGGGGGGGGGGAAAGGAGGGTCGAGAGAAATAGATAGATAGATGGATAGAGAGAGAGAGAGAGAGAGAGAGAGAGAGGGAATGAACAATACCTTAGTCCTGAGTGCTTGGACAGTGGAACGAGTGACAGCGAACATGGTGTATGAATATATGGGGGTGGGTAGTGGAGGTGGGGTGTTGCGGAAAACTCTACCAAAGATGGAGTATCCAAAGAGAAAAAAAGAAAAAAAAAAAAAAAAAAAAAATAGCCCGGAGAAAAATGGGAGAAGGGTTAGTCTACTCAGATCTGGTTTCCCCTCTCTCTCTCTCCACAGACACACCCAGAAAAAGAGAGCGCTCTGCCGAAAAAGCCAGCCACCGTGGGAAAGTTACGATCATTTCTGCTCCAACTGTGTGCCACACACACTGAGAGAAGAGAAGGAAGAGAGGGAAATGGAGAAAGAGAAAGAGAGAGAGAGTGACAAAGCGTCCGTTGCTGTATTCGCTTTCCAGAAAAAAAAGTAGTCTTTGACAACGAATGAAAAAGATTTGACTCTTCTTTTTCTCTCTCCTACACTCATTCAGACAACAACCAGAAAAAGACCATGGGCTATGAGATGGGCCAGGGGGGACCCAAAAAAAAAAAAAGTGCGAATGAGAGTAGCGTCTTACATGTATGATGCAGATGCAGGATGAGAACAAGGCAGGACTAGCTGTGGAAGATGCACAAAAAAGCAATGGGAATGGAGTGGAGAGTGAGGGAGGAGTGGGATGGAGAGGAAAAGAAAACAAGGAGATGGGAAGAGGCAAGCACAACGGCAGGGACAGAACAGAGAAGGAGATGGACAGGAGAGAGAGACAGAAAAAGGGAGAGAGGACAAGCGTGGTAAAAAATGGGGAGCGGGGGTGTCGAAAATATTCCCACAATGGAAATAGCACATCTTTATTTCCTACAAAATACGTCAGTGCCATCTTTCTCTCTCATCCTCTTGGGGGTTGTATGGTATGCGAAGACGGATTCTAGGGGTGGAGTACAGAAGGATGCCCTGGCTATGGAGGAGACATGGGGAAGAAGGGCTATTTATACGCTGAGCTTGGCAGTCAAGTTGGCAAGTTCATCATCCACCTTCTTCTCCTTCTCTTCCTCTTCCTCCTTCTCCTCCTCCTCCTCCTCGTCGGAGGATGATCCGGACTCATCGTCCGACTCTGGCTCCTCCATGTCGTCCAAGTCGCCCAGAGCCTCGCCGTTATCGTGCTTGGCAAGAGCATCACGGATAGCATCGATGGCAGCACTGTCCTCCTCCACCTGGTTTCCGTTCAACTCGAGCTTGGTCAACTTGGAGAGGTGATCAGCAATGACGCTCGCCAACTCAAGGACGGCATCCTCCTTCATCTCGGCAAAAGTAAGGTCAAGGGACTCGAGCTTGGTGTTCTTGCCCTGAGCAAGAGCACGTGAAAGAAGGAGAGAACCCTTGTTGGACAACAAGCACTCTCCAAAGTTAAGCTCCTTCAATTCGGGCCACGAGGGCAGAGCAGCCGCAAAAGCACGGCATCCGCGCTTTGTGAAGGTGTTGTCCTGCAAGTTCAAGCTCTCCAATCCCTTGCATTTGGACAATCCTGCTGCAAGAGCCTCAATACCCTCCATACGAATTCCGTTCTGAGGCATCCAGACCTGAGTCAACGTTCCATGGGCAGCAAAGGCCTTTGCAAGATCAGGGGCGGATCCGTTCTCAATACGGTTACGTCCAACAATGACAACACGAAGAGACGAAGTTTTGTTCTCTGCGACGTTCTTCTCGTGCACGGTCATCAAAGCTGCGGCAAGGACCTTGCCTCCTGCAATGCCCAATCCATTGTTGTTCAACTTCAAAACCTGAAGGGTGCGGTTGGTGGTGAGGAAATCAACGAGGGGCTTGAGACCATCGGCACCAAAGGCGTTGTCACTGAGGTTGAGTTCGACGAGATGCTTCTTATCCTTGAGTGCTGCTCCAAAAGCATCGATACAGTCGGGAATCTCGGAGCGCAAGCGTCCAGTGAAAATATCCGAGAGGTTGGCGAGCTAGAGAGAAAAGAGCAGGGTCAGAAATAGCGAACATTCCTTTTGCAAAAATGACCTGATACAAAGAGAAGAAAAAAAAAAAAAAAAAAAAAAAAAAAAAAAAAAAAGGAAAGAAGAGACTAGCTATGTCTTCAGTTCGTTCCTGCAGCTCGATACCGAGACTAGGCACCGAGCACAGTCCAGAGCGGGCGGGGATAGAACAAAGTTGAAAAAAAAAAAAAAAAAGGTAAAGGGGGATGAGTCGAATATACCTTCAGAAGGGGCTTGTTGGCAAGAGCCTTGGCAAGAGCGCGGCAAGCTTCGACACCAAAGGTGTTTCCACTCAAGATGACGTTCTCGAGCTGGTCCATGCTGTTGATGGTGTCGACGAATTCCTGGACCTGCTCAGCAGTGTCGAGCTTGAGGCCGCGACCTTCGATGGTGAATGTGGTGGTAGTCATGGCCGAGACTAGTTGAATCGAGATGGATAGATGCAAATGTGAGGACAGGTTAGAATGGAGGCAGGGGTAGGGACAGGGGCAGAGACAACAACGATGGGACACGTACAACAGAGAGGATGACGAGGGGTAGAGAAGAGAAGAGAGAGAGAGAGAGAGAGAGAGAGAGAGAGAGAGAGAGAGAGAGAGAGAGAAAAGAGAGAAGGAAGAAAGAGAGAGAGAGAATCCTTGGACGGATCAACCGAACGGTTGAAAAAAAAAAAAAAAAAAAAATATCCTTCACGCAGAGAGACAAAAAGGTAAAAAGAGCCCTCTCTGCTCCATTCTGACAGGTGAGAGTGAGCGAGCGAGTACAGAAAAAAAAAAAAAAAAAGACTGCGAGTGGCTGAGTGATATTTTCTCTGCGCCCTGTTCGTTACTAGGAGAGAAAGATAGAGAGACGATGCTGTTCAGGCTCTAATTCTATGTTGCCCTTTCTCACCTCTCTCTCTCTCACACACACACACACTCTCTCTTCTCTCTCTTCTCTCTCCTCTTCTCTCTCTCCTCCACGACCGCGTCCCTTTCCCGTCTCGGCCGTCTTTGCAATCGACCCATCAACTACTCTTTTTCACCACAACTACCACAACTACTACTATAGCCCATCCTCCTTCATCCCATCCTTCCTCATCCTCACCCCATTTCTTCTCTTTGGCTTCTGCTTCATCCTCTCTCCCTTTCCTGTCCGACATTCTTCCCATCCTCTGTGCGCGTCAAAAACTGTCTGGCCCTATTATCTCCATCTCCTTCCTCGAGCCATGACGGACCTTGAGGCAAGGGAGAAGGTAGGTCGCCAAGACAGTAAAGAAAGAAAGAATGAAAGATAAAAAAAAAAAGAAAAGACTCGTCATGCAAATCAGTCAGTGCTGGACACTCACATTCATACATCTCACTCTCTTTACTCACTTTCCATCGCTCTTTTCTAGCGTCGCGGCCCACCACCCAAGCTGCAACCAGTCAGACCAGGACATCACCAGGATAAAGAAGCACACTTGGCAGACTACTTTGGTGACGATTGCTTACCTTTCAAGACCTCTTCTACCTCCGTCAAACCTACCCACCGATCTATCACTCACACTAAAGCCAGAGCCGGCTCGATCTCCAATAGCTCGACATCCTCCTCCACAAAATCTTCGAGGAATCCCTCCCCAGACCGGTCTGTAGTCTCCGTCACTATACCTTCATCTCTGGCGGCTCCACCAACGGCAACTACCTCACTCCCTTCTTCAATTCATGGAAATGGCTCTGCACAGACAAAGGCATGGAGGGGAGACTCTGACTCGAGTCGTTTGGAAGAAAGGACTGGATTATCGGATTCGGCCCCTCCACTGCCACAACCAGAGATCGCTGCTAGCAAAGCACAGCAAGATATCCCGAGGATGATGACAAGACTCCGATCCTCACCTAGGCTAGCTCAACATGCGCTCTCTCATCGCGGTCGACTTGGCTCACCTTCCTTGATCTTGGACTCTGCCACTGGCTCACCAACATCTGAAGCTCCAGCATCACCCAAGGTATGTGCTCGTCCTTTTCCACCAAATGAAACCTTCTCCTGGATTTGATCCGCACCCAGTTTTCCCACCAAGACAGTGCCCTGATTCATTTGGAGAGAGAAACAACTATATCTTGGATATTTAAAAGAGATGGCGCTAAGACGACGACTCCCAATACTTTCTAGATTGCACCGGCACATAACTCTCCTCCGTTGCGACCGACAAGGGTTTCTTCAGGAAAAGAGAACCATCTTCCGCTTACAAGCGGGCGACAAAAGGGTGTCAAACCATTGTCTGTGCGCTCTGCAGGTCCTCGATTTCAAGGACTAGGATGGGGCAAGTCTATTGATGGGTGGATGATTGCGCATACTAAATTCCAATTCTCTAGCGTTAATGTGTGCTAACAAGTTTTGTTGTACCCTCTATTTCAGGCCTTCCCAAACGAGATGGCGATACAGAGACTGAGGAAAACACAAATGCCTCTGTGGACAATACTAGTATGTGCAAGGACCCCCCCTCTCTCTCTTCCCCTTTTTCATGCCCTACAGCATTGAACGTTGTACTACAAATCCCCTAGATTCCACATTAACCGCAAAAATGGGGTCGCTCTTTTTAGATTCGGACGTGCAAAGTCCAGTCGAGAGTGTTGGGGAAGTAGATTTACTTGCAATGCCGGGATCAGACCATTCTTCCAAGCCCTTTAAAGGTGTCATCTCCATTCCTTTAGTTCGCCCAGCGACCTCGACCTCGACGACGACGCAGCTCTTGGGAAGGAGAGACAGCCAATCAGAACCCCCAGGAACACGCTCGGACAACAAGCGCTGCAGTGATGGCCCAATTGCAATGGCAAAAAGAGTGAGGCGTGATCCGTCGCCTCTACCATCCTTTCCGGGTTCGGTGGCTGTTGAACAGGAACGGTGTTTGTCACCGGTATGGCATTCAATGATTGGCATGGACAAGCACTAGCTTTTTTTTTTTTTTTTTTTTCCTGCTAACTATGTTCTTTTCTCGTTTAATCAGTTTGTCGAGAACCGGGAAAGCAAAGCACGAAAGAGATCACTGTCGATACTTCAAGCAGAGTTGATCAAGGCAGTATCCATGCCCCCACTGCCTGATTATGTGTCAGCCGTGCTAAGCACTTCACCTTCAAAACAACGACTCAATTCAGCAGAGACCTCGAATCCAAACCCGAGCAACACAACCGAGACAGTGGATCCCTCTCTTAAATCATCTCGATCATCCAATTCCCCTGTCCAATCAGCCACTCCTGCGGCATCCTCTTCACCACGTCTCTCGAAATCTTTGGCGCTTCCACAGCGTTCAACATCTCAATTGGAAGGAATCGCCTCGATTGCTCAGAGTTTAGCTGTCGGATCGACAAGAGGCCCAAGACCGCTCTCCAACCCTCCAGAGACGAGCCATCGAGTAGGAGCAGGGTCTGTACCAGCAGGGTCCTTGGGAATCCCTCAGCCTTCTTCTAGACAGGGAGCAAGTGTCGCCACAGGTGCACCTACAAATGGATCCACTACAGCAGTGACACTCGGAAGACCAGAGCTTGGAGATCGACCCGTCTTTATGGTAAATCACTCTAATTTTATCTCCTTTTCGCGTTTTTTCTTTCTCGGTCTTTCTCGTTCTTTCTCTCTAGAAAGTTAATTAGCAACTAATATAAGATGCTTGTTTGGACGCACACTTTTTTAATCTCTCTCTCTAGGTGAACAATAGACCGTATACGCGACTGAAGCAGGTTGGCTCGGGAGGCAGCTCCAGAGTGTATATGGTCTTGACCCCGACCTCGAATATTTTGGCGCTCAAAAAGGTGTCCTTTGAGGGCGCCGGTAAAACCACCATCAACGGATTTGTGAATGAAGTGAATCTGTTGACGCGACTCGCCAATAGTCAACGTATTGTCCGACTGTTTGATGCTGAAATCAGCTATGCAAAGGGAACTCTTTATCTGGTAAAGAAAATATCTGTCGAGGACCAATGCGAGAAAAAAAAAAAAGAAAAAGAAGAGAAATAGAGGTATCAAGTCGAAAATGCTATTACTGAACTACTTTGTTTCATCTATCATTTAGGTCATGGAGTATGGTGAGACAGATCTTGCTCGCATGCTCATTAGTCAGCGAGAGCAACCTTTTGATATTCACTTTGTTGGCCTTTACTGGCGTCAGGTACTGAGACTTGTGTGGATTGTGATCCCAAGTGTCTGGCATTACATCTTTTCTTTTTCTTTTCCGATAAGAAAAAAAAGAAAACACGCACCAATAATTTACCGTTTTTTCTTAAATAGATGCTAGAGGCTGTCCAGATCATCCACGAAGAAAAAATCATTCATTCGGATCTCAAGCCAGCCAACTTTCTACTAGTTGAGGGAGCACTCAAGTTGATCGACTTTGGAATCTCGAGTGCGATTGGGAACGATACAACTAATCTTCATCGGGAACTACATCTTGGTACAGCCAATTACATGTCCCCCGAGGCTATCACTGTCAACCCTTCACCCCCTTCTCGTTTGACCAATCCGACTTCCTCCTCTTCCTCGACCAATGCAACAGCACCAGAGTCTGCCTCTGTTAATGGTTCAACGTCAACATGTACTACGAATAATCAACCATCAGGGGTTGCCAATGGCAACACACCCGACTCAACGCGTACGGATGCCCCCACACCAGCAAAGCCGATTGTGACAGGTCCCGGCTGGCGGAAATTGGGTCGAGCAAGTGATGTCTGGTCTTTGGGATGCATCCTTTATCAAATGGTGTATGGAAAGACCCCCTTTTCGGATATTACTCGGTTTATCCCCAAAATGACGGCAATTGCGAGTGAACAACATGAGATCCCCTTTCCAGAGACGAGACTTTCACCATTGCTTCTCCCTCGAGCGAATGGATCCTCTTCATCCTCTGCTGGAGCCTCCACATTGAACAATAGTCGGGAAGATCTTTTAAAAGCAGCCAACCCCCAAACAAGTCAATCCTCTCCCAACTTGAGTAATAATCAGAATAATACTTCAGCCAAAGTTCGACAAACTCGAGTTCGCGTGGATCCGGATTTGATCCGATGTATGCAAGGTTGTCTTAGGCGACCACCACAAGAGCGAATGACAATTTCTCAACTCTTGGAGGATCCGTTCCTGAGACCATGGCGAAATCCGACACATAGTGCCACTACTGCTACGGTTGCTGCCACTACCGCAACAGAGGAGTCTAAAGTCGAAGTTGGAGCCAAGTCGATCAGCCCTTCCTCTTCCTCTTCCTCTTCCTCTACACAGACAATGCGAGAAAGTTCATCGACCTCGACTCGATCCGAGACAGTAACCGTGGATATGGAAACATTACGGCAGGTGGTGAAGGCATCCATGGTTCTGGGTGCTCAAAACGGATCTTCCACTGTTACGAATACAACCCATGACAGGGCATCAGGCACGACTAGTAGCAAAGAAAATGGACACTCTGGACCGTCAACAAGCCTTGATGGCGAATTTGTGGACAAGGCAGCGAGAGAAATGATGACCAGACTCCAGAGACGTGCCTCCAAGTAATTCTCGCACACACGCACACACACACACACTCTCTCTCTCGCCATCTCTCTCTTCCTTTCTTTCCTTTCTTTTTCATCGTTGTATTTAACTCGCTCCTTTATTCCTTTGGCTGGCCACAGGACTCTCTATTTGAGGGTTTGATTACCAAAAAAAAAAAAAAAAAAAAAAAAAAGAGCCCCTCTTTACCAGCGAAATGGCAACAAACCAAGCTCTTGTTTTCTTTCCTACTTTGGCTATTTTGGCAGCTTTCTCCTCCTTCCTCCTCTTCCTCCTCTTCCTCCTCTTCCTCCTCCTCTTTCCTCCTCTTCATCACTCATATAGAGTCCTGTTGTGATATACCAAGAACGTAATGTACGATACTATCTATTCTTTCCTTCTCCTCCTTCTTCTTCTTCTCCTCACACACGTTTTAATAAACTTCTCGCTCTTTTTTTCGAAGAAGAAGAAAAGTGTCATTTCATAGCAAAGCATACACTTCAAATGACCCTTTTCATTGCCAAACACAAAGATATTGTATTCAAGACTAAGAGCTGCAAAGGGTAGGGAGAGAGTATAAAAAAACTATGCACAAGAGAGAGGGAGAGATTGTCAAACTAGCTATCAACTCGTAGACATTTTTTTTTTTTTTTTTCCAAACGATCTAGTTTGATCGACATGTCAAAACGAAATTCAAGCGTGAAGAGCCTTGATACCATTTGCCACGGCAGCAAAGGCAAGAACTCCCCATGAAAGATAACACCCCACATCATTCCCCGATGTATGCACTCCATCCACAATCGCCAACGAGGTCATGGCCTTGTTCAAAAATCCTCCTTGCATCACCTGTGCCGTGATCAACCCAACAAAGAGTGTATGCAATCCAACTCGATTGAATCCTGCCCACTCAAGAAGCGTCAAGAGTAAAAGTGTCACCGGTACCATGGACGTGAACTGGATCAGAATATGATGGAAGGAACTACGCTCTAGCTCCAGTTCATCTTCAACTGCACGTCGAGTCTTGTGGGTGGACAACTTTGGAGTCGAAGGTTCCTCAGGAACAATTCCTCCTAAGGGAAAGAAAGAAAGAAGAGAGAAGAATAGCAATGTCAGATTCGTTTGCTATTGTTCTCTCATTATTGTGGGCATGGGGGGGAGGGTACTCTCTCTCTCTCTCTCCCCACAAATAACCCCTCCTCCCCCAACTTACCCTGTTTCCAACTACGCAGATAATGCCCCGAAGGATGTTCTCCATTCGCATAAACTCCATTACCCTGAGCCTCGGAACGGCCGTCTTGAACAACACTATACGTCATCTCGGTCGGATCTTGCATCGTTCTCAATCGCCGAGTGGCCCAAATTCGATACGACAAGAACAAAAAATAAATGGCCAAAATCGCACCATATACTGAGCTCGCATTCAATTCCTTTCTCTCCAGTCCAGACTCGTTATCAAACAAATTGGATTTCACTCCGTCCAACATTCGATGATAAGAGGTTTGGAATGGATGAGACTGTGGTGTGGCCGATCCCCAGATCGAACTCATCGTTGAAGAAGCCCTTTCATATCCAGATCGAACATTGGCTGTCGCTGTTCGGTACTGGTTCTCAACCGCTTCTTCAGCACCCTTGATCTTTTGTTTCGTATCCTTGATATGGTCCTTGGCTTCTTTGGTGACTTGACTCGCTACCGAGGACATGGACTTGGAAGCTCGATCCTTGGCCGACTCTCCTGTTTTGGAGGCCAGATAAGACAATGAATGGGCCGATTTCGAGGCCTCGGCAATGGCATGATCAAGTTTGGCTTGAAGTTGAGCCTCCTCTTGATAAAAGGCCTCAAGAGCCAGGTCGTATGCATGTTTGGGCGTGTTCCGGATCCTAGTATCCGCCTCTCGAATGATCCTAACAAACGACTCGACAGCATCTCGGACCGCATTATGTGCCATGGACGTATCCGCCTTGTCCTTGGCAGTTTGGATGGCATGCTTCAGATTGTTCCGAGAGGCATCAACAGTCTTTTGAAGGGATTGGATCAAAGAGTTGTAAATCTCGTTGCGAGTTTTCTGAACGGATCGAAGGGTCTTTTTAAAGACCTTTTGGTAATGCTCCTTGGCACCTCCTGCATTGTCGATCACAGCATTCCATTGCGCTGTCAACCAAGCATCGGTATGCTCTTCATAGTACTTGACTTCGTTCAACCTGGCCTTGATCTTGTCTGTAAACAAGTCCAGTTCTCTTTGGGCGGATTGGTCATTCCGAACAACTCGGTCAAGAAGCGCCTGGTATTGATCTCGGATAGGCTTGAGTCCCTGTTCGAACGAGGATGCAGACGGAGCATGCTTGGCCTTGGCGGCTGCCTGGGAATAAAAATTTGTCAGGGTGTCATGAAGTTTCTCGGGGGAGACGATCTTTTTGGGCAGACTCTTGAATGTTTGAGATAGAGGTTGTTGAGGATGGTCTCTGTCATCTCCAAAAAAGTGAAGTCCACGGGTTGAAGAAAGATCCCCCCGAGAACGGTCCCAGATCTCACGACAGTCCCAACCCGAGTCTGCCGCTGGGTTCTGACGTGAGAACCAATACTGAGATGAAGGAGAACATCCGTACTTGGGAGGATTAAAGATGAGTGAATCCACAGCAGACTTGAATCGACTCCAAGTCTCGTGTAGGACCTCATTTGTCTCGTCCTTGACTTCCTTGACCTCCTTCTCGGTCGTGTCCACGGCTTGGAACCATTTCGATTTTGCGGACTCTAGTGCTTCTTCATGAACTCGTTCTGCATTTGCTAGGGCGTCCTTGTATTTTTTCTCGGCCACCTCGAGCGCTTCTCGCGCTTCCCGCTTGAATCCAAAGTAGGCCCAACGGGCTTCGTCTGCAGCCTTGTCCCGAGCTTCCCTGGCCTCGATGACAAGCTTCTTGGCTCGTTCGTCTGCATCCACCGTTAATGATCTCCAATAGTCGTAAGCTCGGCGTAAGATGCTATTGGGTTTGAGAAGTAGAGGATGCTTGTGTTCACTGTCATGAGAGTGATCATCTTCGATCTCATGGTCTTCTGGAGGATCGTTGTGTTGAGAAGGGAACCAGTAGTCGCGCAGAGTGCTTCGCACTCCTCCGACGAGGCCATGGGGTGTATCTTGTTCGGAAGGCTCGGACAGGATCTCCTTGTGTTCCTCGACGATAGTAGTAGTCCGGGAGACGATGGTGGTGGTGACACCATCCTTGACAGTGTGTGTGGTGATTGTTTCTACTCCCATGGTAGAATTCCCGAGGTGGTGTTGCTTGAGGTGAAAGGCTTGTTAAAAACTGTGGGAAAAGAGAAGAAATCGAGAAAGGAAGAGTCGAGAGAGAGAGAAGAGAGAGAGAAAAGAAAAAAAGAGATGTCAAACAGGCGAGGGGTAGGAGGGATGAGTGACAGGAGCAGGTGAGAGCTAGGAGACAAGGTAAGGGAGAGAGAGCGAGAGAGAAAAAAAAAAAAAAGAAAAAAGCATACAGGCCAACAACACGTCCAAGGGGCACGCGTCCCTTATACCTTGGGCGCCAGGACAAGTCACGAGACCTAGAGATCCGTAGTCCACATCATTATATCATGGTGATTAACACCCCTCCAGACAGACACATATACTCCGAACTAGTTAAGCTAAACCCACATCATTACGCCATCACCTGTTTCTTGTCTTTTGCTTTATTCACCGCCACATCCGCTTATCAAGCCTACTAAAGAGTCCAAGTGCAAAAGGGACCAAAAGGGCGCTGGCTTAGGGCCATGCCATCAATGACGCCAGTACCGCTGCGCCGAGCCATGCTACGATTGGTACAATCACTGTACTCGGCAGCAAGGGCGGCGATGATACTGACGTCGAGGAGCTTGAACTTGATAATAACGTTGGTTCGGACGTGGGTTCTTCTGTTCGGGTCACAGTCATGGTCTTGGTCATCGTAATCAAGGTCGTCTGCGCAACAGAGAAGCTCTTACTACAATAGGCTTCAAGACTTGACTTGGAAGGTGTGGAGGCACCAGCGCCACCAAAAACACGACCCAGCTGGCCCGTCTCCGTAAAGCATTCAACACAAGTTGTATAAAGCGACAAAAAGGAGTTGGAACATTGACAGCTGGCCAAAGTAGAGTTGGAGATTGAACCTATGGATGACTTGGCAATGGAGCCCAAGATCTGTTGACAAGCTGGGCTCGAAAATGCCGGCTCGCAAGCAAGACAGGCAGGCGAATCTTTTGGGAACTGGATTCCAGAAACATCTCCTTCGGGAGGCAGGGAACGGACTGGGATTGGTAAATACACCACTAGGCACAAAAGGCACAGCACGGCCGCACGAGGGAGATGTTCGATATTCAGGAACATTTGTGTTTTTGTTGGAATAGAGAGTGCAGAGGATGATTGGTTTAGTGGGAGAGAGAGAGAGAAAGAAAACAAGAAAGAAAAACGAGGTCTCTCTTTTGTGGATGCAAGTCAAGATTTCCTCCCTTCCTGATGGAACATACTCCCAGCAGAATGCTGATGGCCCATCGGTAAAGACATGTTGATGGATACGGGGGTTTTTCTTCTTTCTCTCCCTCTCCCTCCTGTTCAGTATGACAATCAGGATGTAGCTCAGCAAGGATGGAGACCTCAACATCATATGTGTGCCTGAGGATGAGTGAAGCGATCAGTTCGTGACATCAAGCCAAGTCTCTTGCTGGCTTCGTGTGGGTGGGCTCAACAGCATATCAAGGATATCACCATCCACTCTCAGGAAGGGAAGAGAAAGGGAAAGGGAAAAAAGGAAGGGGAGAGAAGGCTTTTCCTTGGTCAAGAAAGGGGAGGCTTTTTTTTTTTTTTTTTTTTTTTTTTTTTTTTTTGCCTTCCACAGTAGAGAAAAAGGTGAATGCAAGGGAGACTCCTTGGATCATGGGAGTACAGAGATGAGATTCGTTGTCAACCCTAGTAATGCTTGTATAACCCGATATGTGGAGCGAATTAGTGATCATTCCAGGGCTGTTTCTTTCGGCGTGGCACAAGATACGCCAGACAAAACAGCACTACTATGGTCCTCAATCGAATCCGCAGAATTAATCGGAGCGTTGGATTTCTTTCGAATGTAACCCGTCGTCTATATTTGCCTCGTGAATTTTCATGCTGCCGCTGTCGCTGCTGCTGCTGCCGCTGCTGCTTCTCGTCTATTCTATCGCCACAGATGCCCAGATGAACGGCATCAATTGAAACCAGTAGAGTTTACTACGACTGACCGAGCGGACTGGTCTGAGAAATAAAAAAGTTACCGAGCTGGAGGAAGCAGAAGCATAGGAACAATCTTTTTTATTGCTTTTGTAGGATGAACAAAGTTGGTCCGCGCCTGGTCTCTTTCTCTTTCTCGAGGAACAAGGCCACTACCATTCGACCGCAGCTCGTCATTATGCGGCTTGTTCTAGCCGATGACAGGAGAGGCAACGATGGAATGACCGGATGGGTACGCCTGGCGGTAGTGGAGGGGGAGAACTGGTGCCACGATTTTTCAATTTCAGTTGGAGGCACCTGCAAACAAAAAGAGCATTGAGCCCGTATTGGCTGGGCACAAGGCCATGCTCGGTGCCTTGTCTGCAAGGATCGTTGGGTGGGTGGTCAAAATACATTGGCCATTGACATTAGAGAAAGTTTGTACCTTTGGCATATATTTTTGTACCAATGCGGAGAGTGGGTCAACAACCGATCGGATCCTTCCGCACACACACACACATACACACACACACACACACACACACACACACACATACAGCGCACACTCAAGACAATCAATTAAACAGCCAGACAGGCCGATGTACGGTACGGTGGCTGCCTGCGAAGCAACCTTGTTTTCCGGGACTCTGACAATGGTACCATTGTAAGAGCAGTCTTTCCTCATACCCTCTTTCTTTCCTTTTTATCCTTTCTTTTCACACGCGCCAACATCTCTTCTTCTTCTTCCTCTTTTTCCTCTTCTTTTGTTTTTCCCCTCCTTTCAATTTTCCTTTTCTCTTCTTCCTCTACCCGTCTTTCACTTCCACTCTCTCACTTTAAACACAGATCATGTCCCGAGCACCCTCCATTGCCTCGACCGCAACCTCATCCGCGGCTTCTTACTTGCCCAGCAGAGCACCCACCCCATCCCCCAATGCCCCTCGCCCGACAGCATGCACCAAATCGACAGTGACAAAAGCTCGTATTCTGATTGTTGGCGCCGGTATCGGTGGTATCATGTTGGGCGCTCTTTTGGAACGTGCCGGAATTGAATACCACATCTTTGAGCGAGCAGCCAAAGTGAAGCCACTTGGATCTGCCCTCAGCATCGGTGCCAATGTCATGCCCCTCTTTGCTCAACTCGGTGTTTTGGATGATGTCTTGAAGGCTGCCAAGTCCTTTAGCTTTTCCACCGGCTATAACGAATTGCGTGAAGTGACCAGGACCCTGGATTACAGCCCTGCAGAGAAAATGTAATGCTGGTCAAAGTTCTCAGAGAGAGAGAGAGAGAGAGAGAGAGAGAGGAAGAGGGAGAGTACCTTTTGAAGTACCATCTGTGGAGACCCTGGCCGCTTTGTCTTTTTTTTTTTCCCCCTTGCTGACCGGACCTCTCCATTTATCTGCCCATGCGCAACTACATTATCTATTTTATCACTACTAGTGGAGGGTTCTTGCCACACATTATCTCTCGTCCGATTCTTGTCGACATCTTGATGAAGTTGGTTCCTACAAGCAAAATCTCTTATAGCAAAAAGATTCTCTCGTGTCGTCAGAGCTCCACTGAGGCCCCTCATGTCGTGATCCAATGCTCGGATAACTCGACCTATGAGGGTGAGATCCTGGTCGGTGCCGATGGAGCCTACTCGGGTGTGCGACAGAACTTGTACAAGCAACTCAAGATCGACGGTGATCTTCCCAAGTCGGATTTGGCCGAGTTGCCCTTCAATAGTGTTTGTCTTGTGGGACAAACCGAGACCCTGGATCCTGAAGTGTATACTCACTTGAAGGATAGCCATACCTGGTTCGAGACGACCGTTGTTGAGGGCAATCCATATGCTGTAAGTGTTTGATGCCTTCCTCCCTTCTCTCTCCTCTCACTCACTCACTCTCTCACACACACACTCTCTCTCTATCTCTCTCACACTCTCTTCTTTGCGGTGTTCCAATCCTCATCGGGAGGAGAATCTGTTCTTCCCACTTATCGACCAACATTCCCTTTTCTCTCTCTCTCTCTCTTAAACCCTTTTTGGTAGTGGATCACATTCACAACAAAGTTCAACACGATCTGTTGGATGGTCCTCCGCCATCTGGACGAAAAGTCATCGCGTGAGAATGAATCCTCGTTCAGGAACTCTGAATGGGGTCCCGAGGCAGCCGAGGCCATGTGTAACGAGGTCAAGGATTTCCCTGTGCCACGTAACAACATGGTTTTAGGAGATCTGATTGCCAAAACGCCAAAGGAGTACATTTCCAAGGTGATGTTGGAAGAGAAGTTGTTTGACACCTGGTATGGTGGTCGTATGGTTCTACTTGGTGACGGTAAGAAATTAGATATCCATCTCTGCTTTACTTGTCCTTCTGAGTTTATTCCGCCAATGCTGGACCCAGTTACCTCTCTCTCTCTCTCTCTCTCTCTCTCTCTCTCTCTCTCTCTCTCTCAATTTCTGACCGTTATGAGAATGTTCCTTTTCTTCCTTCTGTTATGCTTCTGTTTTCGCCTGATTGCCTCTTTAAGCTTGCCACAAGGTAAGAAATGACAGCCAACATGAAGTGGGCTTTCACTTGATAGGAAGTGCTTGTCGGGTTCAATAGCTAAAGAAGAGGGAATAGGGACATGCAGAGTCTAGATTGGCATTGAAGAACGATCGTGGCGGGCTTTATTTACATTTGGGGCAACAAGGCAACGGCGACAGCGGCAACAAAAGTCGGCTTTGAGAGGGAGAGGGAGAGGGAGAGGGAGAGAAAGAAAGCGAGAGAGAAAGTGAGGAGGGAGCGCCCTACTATTCCTCTTCCTCCCTCTCGCTCTCTATCTCTATCTCTTCACTCTCTCTCTCTCTCTCTCTCTCTTTTTGCTCCCGCTCTCACTCACATGCCTAAGCTCTGCATCCTGGCAGGAAAATGAAAAAGAATCCGTTGCTCACCCCATGCTGACTTAATTTCACCGTTCGATCGATTTCTCTCTCTCTCTCTCACCCCTTCTATCCCCTCTCTCTCCCACCTTCCCATCCTCATTCTTCATGCTCTCTCTCTCTCTATCTCTATCTCTTTGGCCTGGATAGATGTTCCCGGCGGCAGGTCTTGGTGAGTAAACATTTTTTTATATTGTGTTCGTTCTGCTTTTCCATGCATGGGCAACCCATTGAGAGCCTTAGCATTGGTTGCGGTTGGTAACACTACTCCACACACATACCATCCACACATACACATTCACACACACAAACGCACTAACATTCTGCCGAATATATCGATCTGCTCTTCCCGGTTCTACCCTTCCTTCCTTTTTCCTTTTTTTTTTTTATAGGTGCTGTGAGTGCAATGCAAGATGCGGTCTGTCTGGCCAATTGCTTGTATGAGCTGTCAGAAAACCCAACGACCGAAGAAATCACTGCAGCTTTTGCTCATTACCAAGACGAGCGATACCCGATGGCCAAGAATGCCTATGATACTAGTCATCGCCTTGGCAACGTTGTTGGCTCCGTAAGTTGGTTTTCCTTCTCACGCATCATCACACGCATACACACATGCTCTCTCTCTCTCTCTCTCTTTCTCTCTCTTTCCATCTTTCCATTTTTTTTTTTTTTTTTTTTTTTTGTCAGAAAAAAAAAAACAACCTCACAAAAAAAATAATGAGCTTAACTAACAACCCTATCTCTATTTCTTCTCTCTCCTTCTCTCCTCCTCCTCCTCCTCTTCTTCCTTCCTTCTTCCTTCCTCCTTTCCTTCCCTCCTTCCTCTGGGATTCAAACAGAGATGGTATAACCGTATGTTGCGCACGGTGATGAACTATCTTCCCAAGAGCATCTTTACTCGTTCTTTGGTCGTCATGTACTCTTATCGTCCTCAGGTCTCCTTCTTGGATCCCTTTGACGATCGTGGTCTCGTCCCTGCTACCTCTCAACCTTCTCTTGAACGTGCTCGTGCAAGAGCTGCGAGTGAGTCTGGATCAGAGACTCAAGCTCTTTAAAAAAAAAAACTAAAAACTAAAAACTAAAACAAAAACAAAAAAAAAACCCCCCAGCTTCCATTTATTGTACTTTAATTGAATAAACTTTATTGAGTCAAAAAAGAAAGGAAAAAAAAAAGTGTAAAAAGTGATAGTGGGTGGTCGTCGATGTGATGTGATGTTATAGTTGGTTGGTTAAGTCATTGAATTATCGGGTCGCCGTTTGGGTGATCACAAACTTTGTATTTGGTCGATCAAAAAAAGGTAGAAATGTTCTGTATTGTGTCTGTTTCTCTTTGTACGTGTGGGTCATTAAAAGTTGCGGTTGAACTGTCCATTGTTGTTCATCGTGTTCATGTTGTTCATACCCGTCATCTGTGGGTTCATACCCATCATCTGAGGGTTCATACCCATCATCTGAGGATTCATACCCGTCATCTGGGGGTTCAATCCTTGTCCTACACCCATGCCTCCCATACCCCCGGCCATGCTGCTTCCACCCATAGACATGCCCATGTTCATGCCTCCTGCGTTCATACCTCCCATACCCGTCATATTGGCGTTGTTGTTACCCATGGTGCCCATGGTGCCCATATTACCCATATTACCCATATTACCCATGGAACCCATGGTACCCATGTTGCCCATGCCAGTATTCATCGTGTTCATGCCAGTCATGCCAGTCATTTGGGGTGTAAGTCCACCCATACCAACTCCTGTGTTGCCAGACAGACTTCCCATACCCATGCTTGTGCTAGTGTTTAATCCACCCATGCCAGTGTTGGTGTTCAGTCCGCCCATGCCAGTCATCTGGTTGTTCATTCCGAATCCTGTCATCTGGCTGTTCATACCACCCATGCTGCCCATACCACCTACTCCTCCAAGTGTGCTTCCTCCCATAGAAGTCGGGGGCCGCATGTAGGACGATGCCATTGGAAGATGACCGGTTGGCTGTGCTTGCAAGGGTGTCATTCCTCCAGCTCCACTGGTTCCCATATTGTTGGCACCAAGACCACTGCCGAGACCGCTGCCGAGACCACTACCAAGGTTGCTGTTGGTGTTGCTGCCAAGTCCTCCACTCAGACCTCCAAAGCTGCTCGAGGACATGTTGGACTGAAGGACTCTGGACTGACCCATGGGAGACGAGGAAGCAAAGCTGTTCGACAACGAAGGGGATCTGTTGAACATACTTCCTGTAGCATTGCTGTTCAGGGTGTTCATACCCGTCATGTTGTTATTCACTCCGAATCCAGTAGCGCCCGTGTTCATGCTGCTCATGCTGTTCATGCTGTTCATGTTGTTCATGTTGTTCATGCTGCCCATGCTGCCCATGTTGCCCATGCTGCCCATGTTATTCATGCCTGTCATCATCGACGCCTGAAGTTGAGGACTGTTCTTGAAAGAGTTCATGGTGTTGGCATTGCTAGCGAGGCTGTTCAATGTGGGTCCGCTGCTGGTCATGCCTGTCAAGGCAGGGGTCTGGAACTGAGGTGTCGTCTGCATCGGTTGCGAGACCATGGGCGAAGAGTTGGCCATGGACATGCCGGTCATATTGACTCCAACACCAGTGTTCATCGACATCATGGCATTGTTGTTGAAACCTGTGGCCATGCTGCTCTGCATTGGGGGTGGGGGTGGGGGTGGAGCCTGGCTCATAGCACGGTTAATAAATGGCGCTGGGACAGGAGGCGCCGAGCGAGCGGCAATAATGCCCTGGACAGGTCGCACTGGCACTGGTCCTGTAGGGTTGACTGTGATGGCTCCAAGTCCAAACGGGTTTTGTGGGGCTATTCAAGATCCAATGGAAAACATGTGCACGTGCACAAAGACAAAAAAAAAAAAAAAAAAACTCTTGTCAGTGGAATAATTCCTTGTCAAAGTTAACAAGACAATAGCAAGGCAATAGTAGAAGGTTAACTTACAAGAGTTGGCCCAGTTGGCTTTGCCAGTGGCCTGAGAGGCGATCGACTGCATTCCAGTCATCTGTGGGTTGACTCCAGTCATCATCTGCTGCTGGACAGAGGGGAGTCCCATCGAGGATGTGTTGTAGGTAGGAGGAGGAGGAGGAGGAGCCTGTCCTGTAGGGTGCGTAGGAATAAATCGAGGAGGTCCCGTAGGGTTGACAGGCACCAAGGGGGCTGGGAGCCTCGACGACACTGGGGGTGGAGGGGCCATACGACGGATCGTAGTAGCCAACTGCTGGTTTTGGTTGGCCAGTTGCTGGTTCTGGTTGGCCTGTTGAACAAGAGCCTGCTGGAGCAAATGTTGCTGTGCCTTGACCTGCTCCAATTCTCTCTGGAAACTCTCTTTCTCTTGCTGATTCTTGGCCTTCTCCTGTTGTTCCTTGATCTTGGCAATTTGCTGCTTGACCTTCTCGGCCTCTTCTTCCTGTGTCAACTTCAGGGCATTCAATGAACCAGGAGCTGGGGGCGAGGCCGCAGCCTTGGCGGGCAGGGCTGGTGAAGAAGGAGTGAGGGGAATGGCCAGTCCAAGAGAGCTCAAAGAGTTGTTGCTATCAGTCCTGTTGGGAGCACCTGGTCTTGGGCGTCCAGCAGGCGTAGAAGAAGAAGCCTCAGCCTCCTTGGGCTTGGGAGAAGGCACCTTCTCAGGAGTTTCCACTTCCTCCGTCTTGGGCGCTGTTGTCGATGCAAACTTGGCGATCCACTCATCCTCGTTATCACGGTTCTGAACCTTCCAGTTATCGTAGTCAAAAGGAAGCGACTTTGGATCACGGACCTCCCAAGCGTCGTCATCAAATGCCAAGTCGACAGCCGATGGCATTGGCTTGGAGGCTGAGCTCTGCTTGTTCTTGCTTGATGAGGACAAAGAGGAGCTAGGAGTGCCTGTGAGTCTAGTTCCAATCTTTGTAAACTCTGCTGCGTCAATGCTGGTTGGTGCAACGGTCGAGGCCTTTGGTCGAGTGTTCTTGCGCTGAGGTGTGTCATCCTTCTTCTTTCCAAAGACAGGGACACGGTTGGTAGAATTCTCACGATCTTGAAGCTCACGCGCAAACTTTTCATCCGCCAACTCTTGCTGTCGGCGCTGCTCCGCCAAGGAGGCACCCGAGAGTCGCGCGGCACTCACTTCGTCCGCCTGGAGTTTCCTTGCCAACTCCTGATCACTCATCGAGCCCTCGACATTCACAGGGGTGCTGGCGAAGCTAACTGATTTTTTGGGCTTTGGTGTGCTGGATTCAGGCGAGGACGTTCCAGCTCCAGAACCGCCAATGGCTTTGAAAATACGAATGATGTCGCCCTCCTTGACATTGAGTCCCTTGAGCACATCGCGGCTCAAATCTGGCAAAATACTGGCGTCCATCTTTTCGGTGCGGAAGACGGTCGAGTAACGAAGCGAGTCCTCTGTTGCAATACCTGCTTTGATAAAGAAATCATACCAATCAAAGCCAGACTCTGAAATCTTCATACCAGTCGCCTTTTCAACGTAGTCAATGTCTTCTTGTGACATCTCTCGGACTGGAACTGCAATCTTGACTCCATTCAGCTTGTGCAAGCTAATCTTGCCATCGTGGAACCCAAGGTATTCGGCCTCCACCTTGTACTTTCCTGAGCGATCTGTCCACATGCGAGTATTTTGTGGTTCTAGTGCGCCCATAGAGAACAGATGACCAACAAAAAAAAAAAAAAAAAAAAAAAAAAAAAAAGATTAACAAGTTATACATAAAATGAAGCCGCCATTGACTCTGTCGCCAATTTTGAAGTCATACTTTTAAGAGTGGGCTGTTCCTGCACTGGCGCTGGGGGTGGAGCCGAAGTTGAGGCTGCAGGTGTCGCGACGGGTGTTGCTGGGACTGCTCGTTTGACAGGCTCGGCAGCCTTGGGAACAGGAACAGCGACTGGGACTAATAGATGTTTCAAGGACAGACTTTGTAAGCAACCAAACAGGATTCCCATCACGATCCAAAATAAATCCAAGTGTTTTTTCTGACTTTCAAAGACACTTACTAGCAGGAACAGCGCGCGCTTGAACAGGAGCAGGCTCGGGTTCTTCGTAATGAACAGGCTCTTCAACATGTGCCTCTTCTTGAACCATCTCGTCCGCAAACTAGTCATTCGGAGGGAATGCCACAAGCAGTGTCAGTGCCTCTATTCAATTACATAGACTGTCGACGCCATTTGATACACAAGACAATGACTTTATAATGAAAGACACTTACTTGAAGGTATGAAGCAGGTACAATGCCGACCTGATCTCCAATCTGACACCTCCACCATTCTTCGCTGCTGACATAATCCGTGACCCAGACCTCGTCTCCTTCGCGCATCGTGATTTCTTCCTCAGTCTCTGGCTGGAACTCGTAGAGAGCGATGGCCCAGCGACCTTCGCAAACAGGTTCAGGCTCGACATGTTGCTGTTGCTGTGGCGGTTCCTCTTCATACGCCGGCTCCTCGTACTCAGGTTCCTGCTGGTAATGAGAGACGGTTGCTGCGGCCGCACTGGGCGACCCTTGAGCAGTCTGATAAGTTGATGTCGACACGACCGAGTCCCGAACAGAGGGTGGTGTGGAGGTAGTGGGGGTGGTGGCTGTGGCAGGGCGGGTGATCCGTGACTTTTGCTTGGACTCTTGGATTTTGTTAAAGATGGCCTCGGCCTCTTGCTTAGACGAGGCTTGGAAGTCAAAGGATGCAGGTGTGGTGCCTCCCAGGTCCAGGTACACATGCTTCTTTTCCTGTCTGACCTTGTCCACGTCCTTGATCGACCATTGGCGGACAGGAGACTATTTGAGAAAGAAACAAACGACGTATCAGCTTGGCTGCATTGGGCTGCTGTTGCTGCTGCTGTGATGGCAACACAACGTTGTTTCCGTTGGCTCGTGTGGGCTGTGGCATAACATCCACACACAAAAAGTCGAAAAAGAAAAACAAAGGCGGTCCTTTACCTTGTCCTCCTCGCTGCCGAAAAAGATTGTAAGATTACCGACGCCTAGATTTCCTTTCTTCTTTTTCTTTTTCTTGTCGACCTCCTGGTATGAGCCAAAGGGGGTGCCCGAGGGCAGTAACAGGTTAGACGAGAGCAGAAAGAGACAGATGATACCGCATGGCATTGGCAAAAGAAGATAGCCACACGATGTAGCAAAGGGGGTGGTCGTTATTCGTTGTACTCTGCTTGCAGTTGGTTGAGAAGGAGCGTTTTGAACTTACGTTCACAGACCAGAACTTGAGGTCGTCCTTTTCTGCGGGGGCCGATGCGGCAACAGCACCGCCATTGGATTGAGGCGTGGCCTCAGACTGGGCGTCGTGTTCATAGGCAGTCTGGTCATCGTACTGCTCCGCGGAATAGTCTTCCGGGTGCTGCTCCTGTGTATGTTCTTGTGCCTGCGCTTGTCCGTCCTGTCCTGCAGTAACCTGTTGCGGGTGGGCACAGTCAAGAGCGGAAATGTCAGATTGGATTGCGGGTTGAAGAGGGAGGATGCATGCATGGCTGAAGGAGGAAGGAAGAAGGTTGAATGAACTCATGGGGCTACACGACTTACTTCGACATAGTTGCTTGGCACAAAGCCAGACTGCTTGCTGTTGCCGACCAGGAACCAGTCAGGGTCGTCTTGTTCGTACAGCACAAGCACGTCGCCCTCATCGAATGTCAGCTCTTCTTCTGTTGTTGCCTCGTATCTATACAGACCCACCGCGGAGCCCAATGTGGGATGCTATCGAATAAAGAGGTGAAGAAAAGTAGAGAGAGAAGAGAAAGAGAAATAGAAAGAATAGCAAGAACATGGATCGTTAGTTAAATCGACATTTGAGATGGATTCATTTCCTCTCACAAAAAGATCCGCACCAAAAAGTCCAAAGTCGTTCAAGGGCGCCATGTCTAATCATGGAGCCAAAGCTCTCGCGCTCGATGGACTGCCCGCTCCGCATTCCATGTATATTAAGCCTGTAGAGCCTGCGTTGCGGAGTGTGTGTGAGAAAGAGAGGCAGCATCAGATGCACATGGTCCTCTCTGTGCCCCGACGGGGCAGTCCATGATGTCATAGCTGGCTGGAAGGTTGCTGGCTAGGAGGAAAAAACGATGGAGAGAGAGAGAGAGAGAGAGAGAGAGAGAGAGAGAGAGAGAGAGAGAGAGAGAGAGAGGGAGGGAGGGAGAGAGAGAAAGTCTTACGGGTTCAACATAGTTGCTGGGTATAAGACCAACACGGAGCTCGTTAGGATCGGCAGTCTTGAGCTTTGCCTTCCACCACTCGGGATCGTCGTCTTCTAAGATGTAGAGAACATCGTCCTCCTTGATGGTCATCTCCTCATCCGTGTTGGCATCATAGTCATAGAGAGCCTTGCAGATCTTTAAGAATGGCATGGCGGGATGATGCGTTCGGTAACAGTGGCGAGGAACAGGGTCAGAGAGCGGGGCAACGGGGCCAAGGGTAGGGGAGAGAGAGAGAGAGAGAGAGAGAGAAAGAGAGAGGAGGAGGACGAGACGCGAAGTGATTCGGTTGGGACGGACGATAGAGATGGGTTGGTTGGCTGGTGGTGAAAAGGAGTGAGAGTGAGAGAAGGAGAGAAAGAAAGAGAAGAGACAGAGAGAGAGAGAGAGAGACAGGCGGACAGAGGAAGAAAAAGAAGAAGAAGAAGAGAAGGAGGAGGAGAAGTGAAGTAATGTGGAAAATGGATGGGAAAAAAGGAGACGGCGCAGATGGAATGAAATTGCTAGAAAAGATAGAAAAAGAGAAAAGAGAGAAGAGAAAGAAAAGAAATGGATCACCCGCTGCAAGAATACACGACAACTCTGTCGACTCTCTCTCTCTCTCTCTCTCTCTGGGAACGCTCATTGATTCAATTCATCGAACCGATCGCCCATCCCTTTCAGCCCGCCCGATGAGAGCCGCAATCACATTACACAGGGCTCGGTTGTTCTACCCACTGTAACTTGTCTTTTCTCTGTCTGTCTTGTCTGTCTTGTCTGTCTGTCTGTCTGTCTGTCTGTCTGTCTGTCTGTCTGTCTGTCTGTCTGTCTGTCTGACTATCTGTCTTATCTTGTCTTTTTGCGCGTTTCTAACATTCCCAGGCCTTCTTTCTCTCTAATCATCCATTCATTCATCCATTCATCTTCAGGTCCCCCCCTTCCTCTCCTTTCCCTTTGTCTCGATTGCCCCCACTGCACCTGGGCCTGGACCAGGTGACATGCTGGCCTGTCCTTGTGTCCCCGTTGTCGCCGCTCGGTCTCTCTAGCCTGCATTATCAAGGCTGTCCTAGATAGTAGACCGTGCTCCTCCTCATTTTCGGCCTCTCCATACCAAACCACTGGCGGGAACCTCCCCCGCCCCCGCCCCTGAGAAGCATGTTAAAGGGTCCAAAAAGATATGATGCGCAGGACCAGATGATCTCTCCTCTCCCCGCCCACTTCCTTCACAAGGACAGATCTGGACTAACGATGATCAGAGCCAGCCCTTCTTGTAGCCCTTCTTGTGTTTCCCGCTCCAATTCTTCCGGCGCCCATTCACCGCGTCGGCCTATCTGCCCTTCCCTGCTGTGTCACCATCGTACGAATCAGAGGGCCCCAGAATGAGGTCTAGCTACTATTTTAAGGGCAGGCCTTGGGTCTATCCAGCGCTGACAAGGTTTGTCTGTAGAGTCTAGTCGTCTTTGACTTGAAATTGCGCTGCCGTGACTGTCAGGATTTGTTCAAACAACATTCAAGACACACACACAACACACATTTAAAAAAAAAAAAAAAAAAAAGACAAACTCATTGCATTAATCCAAGTCCAGTTCTCCCCATGTCCGACTCAAAATCAAAGCGGCCCAGTGTGCCCAAGCCAGACAAGAAGGCCAAGCTCGTAGCTGAACCACAGTCACCCGGCTCCGACACAGAAGCAAACACAGGAACCGGCTCGACCACAGATAACACGCCCCTCATCGACATCCCAGCCGTGAAAAAGAAGAAGGAGCGTCATGTAAAGACAGATGCTCAGATACAGGCAAAGCTAGAACGCAAACGCCTCCGTAGGGAGGCCGAGGAGGCCAAAAAGAAGGCCACGAAAGAGGCTGCCAACCAAAAGAGTGCTATTCAGAACAAGACTCACAAGTGGAAGCAATTCCTAAAGACCTCAGAAGATGACAATGCTGAGCAATTGAAGGATACCTCGTACCAAGTCAAGGGTGACAACGGATCGGATAATGACAGCAGCAGTAGCAGCGACAGCGAGGACGAGTCGGACAAAAAGAAGGAAAAGAAATCAAAGCGCAAGTCTAGTTCAGACAGCAAGGAGAAGCCATCTAAAAAGTCCAAGAAGAATACCACTGAAGAAGACGCTCAGCTCAAGACTCTTGATACTTCAACGCCAGGTAATGATGACTTTATTCAGTGGAATGAGGACTTTTCTTTTCTTTGATTTCTGTGCAAGCATCTGGCTCACCTTCAATCGAACCGATTTTTCTTCTTCTTCTGTGGAAACAAAGGCCTTGCATACTTGGTAGAATGGAAGCGATCTCGGGAGACATGGAAGTTTCAGAAGCTTAAGCAGGTCTGGCTCCTGAGCAACATTTACAATGACAAGCTTTTGCCCAGCACGCATTGGAGTGTCTTTTTGGATTACATTCATGACCTCAAGGGTGCTGCTAGATCAGTATGTTTAATTGTTATTTGGATTTTTTTTTCCTTTCTATTTGACTCTTTTATTTCATGTAACCACAATCATTGATCGTCAACTATGCCTATTCAAAAAAAAAAAAAAAAAAAAAAAAAAAAGGATCTACTCCCCACTTATCATGTAATACTCTGTTTTCTATTAAATGAAATAGGCCACGCTTCTGGAGGCTAAAAAGATTGTCGAGGAGCCAGAGCCTGAAGAGCCAAAGCAAGATCAAGATCAGGAGATGAAGGAGCCAGAGTCGGGATCGGGATCAGGATCAGGATCAGAGTCAGAGTCAGAGTCAGAGTCAAGCACACCTGTTAATGAAGAAGAAAAGGCTGCTCAAGAGGCTGCAGAAGCAGAAAAGGAAGAGGCCAAGCGGGTAGCTGAAGTCAAGGCTGCTAGGGCCTTGGAAGTTCTCCGCGTCCTTGGATAAAAAAAAAAGTTGAATTAAAATTTTCGCATACTCTCTTTTATTTCTCTTCTTCTTCATTTGGTTCTCCCCCTCTCACGCCCCGCACACACACACACACACACAATCAGCTTTCGTAATATTCAATTGCACAGATAGACATCGACCATTAAACGGATCTTCAAATCCTATCCATATTTTTTTTTTCCGTGGCCACCATTGATTCTCTGTGATATTGCGGCGGTCCGTGCCACGTCGTGGTGTATCTCCAGCGCGATCAAAACAACGTGGCAGTCACACACACACACACACACAAAAAAAAAGAAAAAAAGCCTGAACTTCGTTCATTCCATTTCCTCAACAAAGACTCGCTCACAGGCAACCAACTTCAATCAACTATTAAAAAGATGGATCGAAAGCGTGTCCCAGGACCTGAACTCAGCGTTCCCCCACTTGTCGAATATGCTCTCGACCAAAAGAGATGGTCACCTCAGGAAGAACGCCGTCATGATGCCAACAGACAGCCAGAAGACATTCGACTCATTTGTAAGTTTCCTCCTTCCTCGCACTCTACTAGCACTTTAACGCGAGGAGAGGAAAAAGGGAGAGAGAGGGGTACACAACTGTCTCTATTGCGTAGGCTGGAAATGCTGAAGCTGTACTGCAGATGGGAAATACAGGAGAATACTACAAAAAAAGTTCCGTGTTCGATACTATTGAAAATCATGGACGGTCACCTACTCATGAGGGCGTCGGGAGTTTGACAAAGGACAACCTGAACCGCAGTTATGAGCTAGACTGCTCTGAGCTAGAGGACTTTTTCTTTTGTTCACGATACCTCGATCCGCTGTCAGCTCTTTAACTTTTGGGTTCTCAAGAGCACCTACAGGATTCTCTATCAGTTGGAACTGACCACCACTGTTTATCTCTATTAACTTGTACGCCTGGCTGGTAGACCTCAAGACAGGATTGATCAGTCAAGCAAACGGCTCGGCCTATATTGAATTGGAAAAGACCAAGATTGCCTGTGGCGTGTAAGGGTGGCTACTTGTCTCATCATCTGTCCTCCTGTTGGTTCTTTCCTTGCATGTCAACGGAACTGGCCTCATTATTATTATTATTATTATTCTCAAGATGCTGTTGATACTGACTTCTTCCTTCTTCCTCTTCCACTCTTGGTGATCACTTTTTTGGGGGATGATCTAGGTATGGACCCCGTCCTATCAAGAAGAGTGGATATGGATTCAGTGGAACAGGAACCTTGAACTGTGAATTCAAGTTTGCGACATTTGCCTGTGTGAAACGCAGAAACCATATCAGAGTAATGATCCGCCTATTGTCATACCCACAACCACAACTACTTTCACTACCGTCACTACCACTACCATCAGCCTTCACAATTCCATCTTTTTTATTTATCGCGACCCGTTCAAGACTTTGCTCATTCTCCCCATGAAAAGAAGCAACACACACACACACACACACACACACACACAAAAACCGTTTCCTAATCGCTCATGTCTGGAATATTTGATGACTCTTTCCTATTAGGATCCACAAGAGCGCGAGCTTTCCATGATCTTGACACAAGCCCTAACTCCCGCCGTACGACTAGAACTTCTTCCAAAGTCTGCAATTGATGTCTATATCACTGTTCTCGAATGCGATGGTCTTTCCTCTTGCTTTGCCGCTGCCATTACAGCAGCATCGGTTGCCCTTGCTCATGCAGGCATTGAGATGGTTGATTTGGTCGCTGCTTGTTCCGCCTCCTATGTGATCATGGATCGTACTTTTACTTCTTCAGATTCGAACTCTTCTGCAGCGGTATCATTAAGGACACCACAGATTCTTATGGATGCAGATTTGGAAGAAGAGAAATTTGAGGAGGGTTCGATCATGGTTGCTTACATGCCTTCGTTGAACGAGGTCACACATGTGCTCCAGAACGGAAAGGTGGATCGCTCGGTTGTGTCTCAGGTAAGAATTTGGGGAGGGGGAGGAAGGGCTATAGATTGATTTATTTATTTATTACTATTATTATTCATGTCATTTTTCGTTTTCGTCGGTCTGGTCACCTGTACTCTTGTTGTCGCTTTTTATCCTGATCTGGATTCTTTCTTTCTTTTTGTCCGCATCTATTTTCTGTTTTCTAGTCTGTTGAGCATTGCATAGAAGCATGCAACAAGATCTATGCTGTCATGCGCCATGCTCTGATCGAGTCTATCGATGAGAAGGAAACGCGGTAATCGAGACAAGAAAAGACTCGAAAAAAAAAATGGCTCAGGAGTTTGTCGATCCCTACAGGAAAGAAAGGGGAAAGAGAGAAATAATAATAATAAATTCACAAAAACACACACGCACACACACACACACACAAAAAAAAAAAAAAAAGTTCGAGTACACACTACCTCGGATCTTTCTTTATTCCACCGAAGAAGGGCCTGGTGTTTATTGATTTATGACTCTATGGGGGGTTGCAAGATACTGGCCATGCCTCAATTTTTTTTTTTTTTTTTTTTTTTTCTTTTCTTTTTGTTCTCCTAACTCACCGAGCCTCGTCATTACTTGGCTGTGTTTTCTCATCTCCAGCAGTTGTTGTTGTTGCAGTTGTTGGTTGCTCTTGGTTGGAATCAATAGAGGCTATGTTGATTTTGCTCTGCTGCTCCTGCTCCTGCTCCTGCTCCTGCTCCTGCCCCTGTTGAGGTGGACTCGGATCTACCTCTTGCGTTGCATGATCCCCTTCTAGGTCACTCTCAACACTTGGACAGCTACCGATCAAATACCGCATAATGTCTGACAAACTGACAATTCCCTGAAGTTTGTTTCCACTATCCACCACAATCAATCGATGGACCTGAGACTTGCGTATCGTTCCAAAGATGGAGGATAGACTGTCATTGAGGGTACAGGTGTGAACTCCTGCAAAATCATCCGGCCTTCGATGGAGAGCATCTGCGACACACATGTCAAGATCCCGATAGGCCCCAAGCTTCACTAAGGACTATTTCAGAGTACGACAATGGCACCAACCAAGAAAAATGGTGATTATTAGTGTGCTTGGCTTGGTTGTCATTTCTGGTCTATAGGAGAAAATACTCGACTGTCTTGACATACCATCACATCCACCGTCTCAAATACGTTCAAGACAACGCCTGTAATAACAAAGAGAAGAGGGGAGGGAAGGATGGTGGTGGTGGGGAAGGATGTCAGTCAAAAGAGGGAGTTCTTCTATTTTCTCTTTTTTTTTTTTTTTTTTTTTTTTTGGGGGGGCACTTACCATCTTCGTCCACAATAGGAACAGACGAAATCTTTCGCTTGACAAACATGTTGATCACATCAATCACAGGAGTGGACAGATCTGCTACGGCAAGGTCCGTGTACACTCCGATCTTGAGCTCCGACAAGGGTTGGCGAAGTGTCTTCTCATCAGGAAACTACCAGTGTATCCCCCCCCAAAAAAAAATGCGGGAACAATTTTTTGTTTTTTGTTTTTGTTAACGGCAAAATTCCCTGCTGTAGGCCTCTTCGCCCTTTTTCGTCTGCTAGTCCATGTGGCAGAAAAAGTCTTCCAGTCCAAAAACACTTACATTCATCGCTATAAACTTGAGAATGCGGTACTGTGTCAAGCAAGACACAATCATCTCTTCACCAGACTCAGAGTCCATATCCACTAACGGAAGTCGGTGTGCTCTAGACTCCACCAGTAGCTGACAGGCATCATAAAGAGACTGGAGTGGGTGAAGCGAAAAGAGCTCTGGAGGCGGTACCCCAATCACCTTTTCTACATCTAATGTCAAGGACACAACAGATCAAAGCCAAACATGTTATGATAGAACGTATTCCTCCTGGCAATCTTTTTCAAGGCGTCAGATATAAAATAAAGATATTGAAAGCAAGAGAGGAGGACCCTATGAATATGCGTAGCAGTGTTATGCCTACAGCCAAGTACCTCGTAGTTGGGAGATTTGAAATTGATCCATCTCACGAATGGCAGCACTGTAAGACGAATGTTGGTAGTAAAACTGGATCAAGTTGATAAAATCCGTCGCTGTCAACATGCCGGCAAACTTTCGATTGGTCGAATCCCAGAGCGGTGCTGATACAACATCTATAAAACACCGCCCCAAAAAAACAGCAGTTTAGAGACTTTTTTTTTTTTTTTTTTTTTTTGAGATTCACTACCTGCTCCGTAGAAGCATTCGAGTAGTTAATCATCTCTCATGTCAGACATCCAGAGGTGTTAGGCTGCCTTACTGTACTGAATCAAGACACTCAGAGCTTTCTTAACCAACAAAGTAGTGTCAAGGACAATCTGTCGATAACTAACAGGGAGAACATCGTAGGCTGAATGTTGCTTCAAGAAAGATTCCATTAACGTCTGAGTTCCTTGTACTGACTCTGTATCTCGTTTCTTCCGCCAGGCTGAGTAAGAGGCCACAGGATCAATCGTCTCTGTCACCTGTTCCTTGCCCTTGCCTCCTGGTCCTGTAATTGCCGATGCCTGCTTTTTATGAGTGGTCTCTCCAGCTTTAGCAAGTTGTGAGGGCGATCCTGATATAGACGATGTCGAAGACGGTTCTGACTGAAAAGGTGTGGAAACTGAATGATTCGAAGCAGGAGTGGCTGTTGCCTATTGTAGACTGGATGAATTAGCTAGTGCGACCATGTGTTGCTGCAGAGGAAACGCTCTCTCTCCCGAATCCAAGGACATGCATATGGTACCGACCTTTGAAAGAGGCTCAGATAGTGTAAGTAATGGTATTGGTGTTGATGTATTCGAATCAGGAGCTAGTTGCACCCCAAGAGTGGCAGAGTCGAGAAAAGAGACAAAAAGTTGAGGGTTCAGACATTTTTGACCGCAAGACTTTATCGTTTCCAACTGAAGGTGGCAACAATGACTCATACTGTAGGTTGGTCTTCCAGAGTTATTACCATCATTGCTGACTACTGTAGGTTCAGAGCGAGGTCGAGGTGGGTATTCTGTCTCTTTGACCGCCGCTTGATAGACGGCTGCGCCCTCGGTATTGTTGCCAAGAGAGTCTGTCGTGGGCAGTGCAGAGAGTGTAGCCATAGAAGTTCTCTTTTGGCCATTCCCAGGGCCTGTGGTCATATCTTGGACAGTTTCCTCAGTTTGTGGTGTCGCATTTGTCTGTAATGTGGATGAAGTAGCCATCAGTTCCGACGCTTGTTGTGAGGCATTTGTCGCAGTGTTGCCCTGACCTGCGCCATCTGCTTCACTCATTTGTCCACAATGTCCAATCCTGTTTTGTTGGTGTTAGCTGATAGAAAGCACTTGTCTTTGAAGTCCGTTGACAGAGCTTTATCTTTTTTCTTTTTTTTCTTTTTTTTTACGTCAGAAAAGAGAAGAACAAGCTGATTCAATGGTCAGGAGCCTGCTTGCGAAAGAGTGCATTTTTTTTCTTTTTTTTTGAATGCGCGAATCTCTTACCCAACCAATTTTAAGCTCGCACCACCACCCACCCACCAAAAAAAAAAAAAAAAAAAACGTGACTGTCACGCGTTTTATTAACCATATGCAATGCGGCGGGTATAGTTTACCACCAGAACAAATCTAGGTGGAACTCTTGCTTGGGGAACA
This sequence comes from Mortierella sp. BCC40632, assembly GCA_011634665.1. Lineage (NCBI taxonomy): Eukaryota > Fungi > Mortierellomycota > Mortierellomycetes > Mortierellales > Mortierellaceae > Mortierella > Mortierella sp. BCC40632. Next base: position 1,200,868 of record WAEK01000015.1, on the reverse strand, counting down.
AGATGTTAAGCATCTGTTTAGCCTCCTTGCCCTCAACCTCGCAGTCTGTGTAAAAGTCAAGCATCTCGTCAATGCTCAAGTCACCCACCACCAAACGAGTGAACGACTTGGGTGCAAAGCTAGCCTTAAACACCAAAGGCTTCTTATCCGGACGACCCTCCTCCTTAGCCAGAGCAATCCTCGCTCGAGCAGCCTCCATTACTGCCTGTGGAGAAGGTGGAACCCAGTCTTCGGCTTTGACAAGCTTGCCATTCTCAAATACAAGCTCCACGCCACGACCCGTGCAGCCAACAATACGACGATAGAAATCAAGATGCATCGTAACTGAGATTCCTGCAAAGCACGACTTGGCAAGACGCTCCTCAAGGGTGGATCGAACCTTGAGCAAGAAGGCTGGGTAGGAGTTGATGCGAGTATAGATTCGGAAACGGTTTGGCTCTGGATCGAGATCTGCGTTGACCAGCTGCATAGCAGGATGCTGAGAGTCCAGCATGATGCCAACCGTGTTGATCTTCTTATCTTCCGGCTCCTTCGACTCGGCATCTTGTTCTTCCTTGTTCTCTTTCGTTTCATCGGCTTGCTCTGAGTCCTTTGCAGCCTTGGCATTCTCGGCATCAATACGAAGCTCCCATTCTTGAGGCTTCTTTGCATACTCGATCAACAGTCTTAGAGCAGAGTGGAAAGAGTCACGGTAAGAGTAGCCTTCGTTCAAGGTAAAGAGGTTGACCACAAGAATGTTGGTTCTGAAAATGGCCATGATAACTCCAGCATCCTTGCCAGTCTTTTCGTCTACAACAATCCGGACAATTCGCTCAAAGTCCTGCTTGGTCTTTGCAGTCCTGGGTCCAACATCGGCCACGTACTCCCAAAAGTCTTGGTCATAGATCATTCCAATCCCAGCCTTGTTATACATCTTTTCGTATGTGCTGAGACCAAGCAATGCTGGGACATCCTCCAGAGTGGGTGCACGAAGGTAGAAGGGCTCCTTTGTTTCATGTTCTGGCAACTTGGGGATCTGCTTCTCATAATCGCGGTAGAAACCTCTCTTTCTGATGCCGAGCGCGTACTCATATCCGAACTGGAGATAGAAATGGGGGATACCAGGGACAAATTGAATCACATCTCCTCGAGCCTCGGACGCCGGGTGAATCATATCGAGGAAAATGTGGCGAATCAGACCCTTTGAGCGAAACTCTGGAAAGAGAGGAGGAAAAAAAAAAAATAATCAGCAGACCACTCGATTTCTTGTCTTCGTCAAAAGAGACCTACAAGGTCGCCTCAGAGTTTCATCATTCCTACCTGGGAGAGATCCGACAGCCTCTGGCTTGCCAAAGGTAATCGGGGTGCTGCCATAGTACCCATTGACAATTTGAAGACACACAGCGGCCACAATGCGATGCTGGTCTGGCTTGGCAAGTGTGTTCTCGACCACGGCATAGTCGTATGGCGTCATAACCCTGCTGTTTCCACTCATCAAACGCATCTAGAGAAGAAAAAGAAAATAAAGGAAACGACAGTGTTGAGTTGATTCGTTTCCTTGAAAGAGGGGAGAGGGGGTCTCTTTCCGGGAATAGATCCAGAGCAGATCAAGGTAGAAATTACATACCACACCAGTCCTGACCCATTCGTTTGGCTCTGGGTGCTCATGATCCTCAAAATTGATACCCAATCTAATCCACTATGTATCAGAAAAGAGCGTTAAAGATCAATCACAATGCCTCAAAAATGCCAGGTCCAGCTTTGATCAAGTTATTCCGCATTAATAGAGTACGAGTCAGATCCTCAGATCCTTACGCGGAATGCTTCGCCAAGACATTTGGCAATGTCTTCGGCATCTTCGGGAACGGACCAGCGCAACAACAGTCCATCACCAAGGTCAATGTTGTTGGGTCTCTTGGTAGTCTCGAGGAATGCTTCAGTCACCATGATGTCTTGTTCGGAACGTGGAGGAGGATTTAGAAAAAGATTGACAGTTTGTCGTTGGATAGGAGTTGCAGAAAAGGAATTGTGAAGAAGATGATGAGAAAAAAAAATAAAAATAAGGAAAAAGGATCGTCTCTGTATTTAAATGAAAAGAATCTGGCTTCCGGTAGGGTTACTGTTCTCAGCAAGAGAAAGAGACGCTTGAGGCTGAGAGAGGATACAAAATCCCCTTACGTACCAGAAAAGAAGGTTATCCATCCCGCAACCTTACTTTCCTGATCCGTCCTCAACATCAGACAACTTGGCAAAAAGGAAGAAAGCTCCCTCACGCATCGCCGCCCAAACCTCTCCGTGGGAATCAACCAGTCGATGGCCTACCTAGGCGAACTCTGAATGAAATAGAGGGTTCCCTCCTCTCGAACCCGCAGTGTGTCCGCAGCAAACATTTAGAGCACATGGACTGTGGAATTGGCCCCCGACCTAACCATACCGAATTTGTACTCGATTTGCTCTTTTTTTTTTCTCAAAGGAATCTGTGACTGGTGAAGCGCCTCATATTGTTTGTGGGCGCATTGGAGCAAGCTGTCTTTATTTTTCGCGCCAAGAACACTCAACGCCGTCATTCTTTCTCGCGGAGAATTTCAGACTACCACCAGAAAACGTCAAAGTCGAACACAGATTTGGGAAACAACACCTGAAGCATCATCTTGGCTTCTTTACTCCCCACTTTACAATCCGTGTAGAGATGCAACATTTCATCGATGCTTAGATCCCCCACCACCAAACGTGTGAACGTCAGGGGTGCAAACCCGGCTGTGAAGACAAGAGGTTTCTTATCGGGACGACCTTCCGCCTTGGCTTGTGCAATCCTTGCTTTGGCTTTTCGCATAGTGACCTCGGGCAAAGGTGGGACCCAGTCCTGAGCCAAGACAATTTTGCCCTTTTCAAACACAATCTCAAGTCCTCGTCCAGTACATCCGATCGTCTTGCTGTAAAAATCGATATTCCATGTGACATCGATCCCTGCTAGACCTGACTTGGCTAAACGATCTTCAAGTGTTGGGGCAATCTTGAGAAGAAATGCAGGGTATGAATTGATCCGTGTGAAGAACCGGTCATTCTCTGGTTCGTATTGGAATGATGAGGCCAAGAGTTGATGAACAGGATGACTGGGTTGGAGTGAATGAATCAGTTCCTGGATCTTTTTGGGAGTCTCTGTTCCTTTGGCCTTGACTCCTTCCCCTGACTGGTCCTTGTCCGTTAGTTCATTTTCAACTATTACTGATTCGTCGACTTGTTCGTCTTTCTTTGGAGTGACCTGAAGTTCCTGGAATCGCTGAATGAATTCGTCGGGTAAAGGCGCCTCTGCCAGCTCGATCAATTGCCTCAAGACTGGAAAGAGGGCATCTCTGTAGGATCGACCACTCTCCAACGTAAAGAGTTTCAAGTAAACACGAGGTTCAAAGACCATGGCCATGACGATCCCAATATCTTGATTTGTTTTGGTATCGACAATGATCCCCGTGACTCTGCTAAGATCCAGTTCTGACTCGGCCGTCTCGAACACATCATTGATGGTATATTGCCAGTAACCTTGGTCGTAAAACATGCCAACACCATTTTGGATAAAGCATTTCTCTGGAGTACTCATCTCGATAAGGTAGGGGATGTCGTCCAAGGTTGGGAGTCGAAGGTACACAGGGTCTTCTGTTCCTTCTTCTGATTTTGGGATGAGTTTTGAAAAATCGAGGCACTTGAAATCGGGTTGATGTCCCAGAGCTTGCTCGTATCCAAACTTGCGATAAAAGTATGGGATACCGGGAATCATTTGGATGAGATCTCCACGACCGTCGGACGCAGGATGGATCATCTCGAGTATCAAGCGGCCCACAAAGCCTCTGCCACGGAAATCTAAGTAAAAAAAAAAAAAAAAAAAAAAAAAAAAGATACATGCATAGTGCGTGTAGGATAAAGATGAGTAGATACTCAACAACTGCATCGCCACCAAACACCCCCTTTTTTTTTTTTTTTTCTGCATACCCTTCTAGTTGTGGATCATTTGGACTTGGATATATTTTTTTTTCTTTGTGTGTGTGTGCGTGTGAAATTTTTACCTGGATGAGTTCCGATGATTTCGGGTTTGCCAAATTGAAGACAAGTTTTGCCGTAATAACCAGGTGAATATTGAAGGGCAACACAAGCAACGATTGGATTTTGACCAGGCTTGGCAAGCGTGTTTTCGACAAGGGCATAGTCATATTCGCTCATTACTTGACTATTTCCTCGGAGGAGTCGTTTCTATTGCAGAGAGTAGTAGTGGCGGTATTGTAGATGAAAGGTTAGGGGTAGAGTTCGGGGTGAGCCTCGGAAAAAAAAATTAAGAGAAAATGAGACAGAGAGAGAACTTACAGCTCCTGCTGACATGATCGCATTCGGTCCAGGATACTCGTCTTCTTCGGGCTCGGGTCCAAAGGCTACCCACTAGTTGTAGTTAGGAATACGCGTCAATAGAAAATTGAGGTTAATGCGGTTAAAGTTTTTTTCCCAATAGAATATCTATCCTCTTCTCTTATGAAGAATGTCATACTCGAAAAGCCTCTCCAATGCAGTCTGCCACATTCTGAGCATCTGCACTAGTGGACCAGCGCATGACGAATCCATCCCCAATGTTGATCCTCTGGGATCTCGAGTCCTGGTTTTCCACAGTCATTTGCTAGGGTAGGAGACGGGGGGTGTTCTTTTGGTAAGTACAGAGGAGTAAGGGAGGATGTATGAAAGGGTGGTTTAAGATCTTCTTTTTTTCTGTGATTTGTGATGCAAAGTCGGCAAATCTGGGGGGCACCGAGTTCCTTATGTAGGCTTTAAAAAAAAACTCTTGCTATGAGGATGACTCGACATGCGCCAAATCCATCTTGAATTCTTTGGACTAACCACATCCTTTCAATGTCATACAAAGAACCAACAAAAAGAGATTGTACGGTTCTTTTTTTCCAAGCTGGATCTGGTTTTGGCAAAGATTGGTCCATCAAACATTGTAAACCTTTTTTGTGATGTATGTGGAGGGGAGAGGGAGGGAGGAAGGGTAGCCCTCGAGGACACATATTTTCAAAGGTAGGACAAAGCGCCTTAAAACTCTCTCCTTTTCCCACGTAATACATTCCAACAGCCCAAACCGTTGCTCTTGCTGTTGTCTGGAAACAAATGGCTGTAATGCCACAGCCATCATCAGCCTCTCCATACAAAAGAAAATCGTTAAGCAACAAACAAAGACCTGAACAGCCAATAGCCCAATTACAAAAGAGACTTGTTCTCACGTTTTTCGAATTCCCGGAAATCAGCTCCCCTATTCAAGGAGTTGCAGTGCAGAGTCAGTGGTTCATGTTACAATGGAGCTCGTGTTGCAGTGGAGCTCATGTTGCAATGGAGCTCTTTTTAGGAATCTTTCCTGAACAACACACTAAGCACTCTTACTTGGACCCGATCCTTCAAGATCTACCCTCATCTTCGATCCCCAAAGGAGTAATTACAAATCGGCTCAACTCGATATAGAGAAGAGAGATAAGAGAGCAGGGAAATTCAAGCTACACACTAGATTTATGTCACTCCATTGCACGCGCTCTTGGGGGATTACGTGGGAGGAGGAGGAGGATGGTTTTCCTAACATGGTCAGATCCGATACTAATCTTCCTCTCATTATCCCTTGTCACTTTGAACATTCACTTTTTGCTTATACAAAAATATATTGCGAAGGAAATGATAGTGTCTATATGCGAAAAATGTCAAGTATAGATTATAGAATATATAGAGTATGAATGAAAGATTGGATTGCTAACTATTCTGATGTTTTTTTGTTTGTTTGTATGTTTGTTTGTTTTGCGGGTGAGAAGGAGATAAATTAGGAAAGTACTACCCGACAACTAGGCACCGCCTCAACCACCCTGATTTCCAAAGTCCCAAGAACTGGCTTCGTGATCAGTGAATCCTTGATCAACAGTCGTTTCAACATCAAACCGCCAGCCCCTTGATCCTTCTCTTTTCCTTCGAGCGTCTCTAATGTCGGTCTCACCGTTGAATTGACTACCTGAGAAGCTGTAGTCGAGAGTCGATCTACCAGGTGGCGAGCCTGTACATCCGACAAGTTGGTGCCTTCGAATGAGAGCGATTGGAGCGCCTGATCAAATCTCAAAGTCTGGAGAATCATAGTCCATCCATCCTTTAGGATATCCATATATGCAATCGAGACAGTGCGGAGTCGAGGTGAAGAAAGTGGAATCTGGAGCCATTGAACCTGACGAGCACCTGGTAGGCATTGCGTCGGCTGTTGACCTTGTACACTTGACTCGGGTCGAATATCAAGCTCTTCTAATTGAGGCATACTTGGCAAAGCAGGGGCTGCCACAGGAAACGTCGCCTCACCAATCGTGACCATGGATGGAGGTTGTGATCCCAAAGATAAAAGTCCAGATCCAGTAGTGGTCGCCACGAGTGCATTGGTAGACAAGGAGGCTTCCGCCGAGAGATCGGAAAGGAATTGTTCCAATCCAAGGACATGGATCTGGAGTTTGGTGATGAACCGACTCGCCCTCATGATAAACTTCGCTGCAGCCTTCAGATTATGGACTGGTGCGGGAGCCTTTCGAACACTACTACTACGGCTCAAACTGCTTTGCAGTAACTCCAGTCGATCGGGGCGCTCAGCACGTTCCATGGTGGGATTAAGTGCGGTCGAGACAACCACAGTTAATCTCTTAAAATTGGGAGACTGATGAAGAATCTCTACAAGTTTCTCCAGACATGCCTCTTGCATCAAAGTCACATCGATGTACATGCTCTCCAGGATAGATCCTCTCAATCGGATGGCCTCCTCCAGTCCAGCCATCATCCCAGGTTTGATATCAATTCCAGGCGGGAATTTTCGAAGGTATGATCCAAAGACTCGAAGGATATCTGCTCGACCCTCCGAGTAAAAACTAAATAGCTCTAGTCGGATCCACTCATGACGCTTTCCTGTCTCTCGATCCTGGACATGCTTCCAAATGATGCGGTGCCGACTCTTTTCATCTTGGATCTCAAACATTTCCAAGGTTGGATGACTCTTTTGAGCATCATGAATCAATCTGAATAGGTTTGGCAACTCGCTAGTGAGACAGCGTGCTCCAAACTCTTCCATGAACGAGTTCTTTTCTATAAGCGAGCATAACAGTGGACCTTCTGTTCTGAGATTAATGGTATTGTAGACCGTCAGGCGTCGAACTAGACCTGAATGTGCGAGTCGGAAATAGGGTCTCCGGTTGGTTGCGACAACAATAGATTCAATCTCTCCACTTGGTTGAGATATAAACACATCGGCATGCTCTTGGGTATGTGTATGAAGCGCCGAGAGATAGAGGGTTTGAAGTGTTCGAAAGTTTCTTGTCGCTCGTTTGACCAGCTCAAAGGTCTCGTCAATGTCTGTACACTGCAAACGAAGTTGAACGAGTCGAGGACTATGGCGTAAAACCTCTTCGAGTCGGTTCTGCTCTGTTTTCCAATTCTCCATCTGACCAAGGATTGATAAGGTCCGCAAGTGATAGACAGTGCCGCCAAACCCTGGAAACATGCCCATTGCCGATGAAGTGGGCGAGTTAGGGGATGAGACTGCCAGACCAGATGATGATGATGATGACGATAATGATGAGAAAGAGGAGGGGGACGAAGGTTTGCTGATCCGACTCCAGAATCCTTCGCAATGCTCGAGCGAAAACGAATGCAACTTGGTATCTCCAAGCATTTGGATAATGGGATCGTATCGTCGACCTCTATTCAAGATATCGCGTGATGGTCCGAGCTTTCCACAGAGGTCTAATTTTAGACTGACCACGTTGGATCGCATCATGGTATCCCGCAAAGCCCTCAAATCTTCAAAGGTAGTGTCCCAATCAAGCATGAGCATGAGTTCCTGGATAAACCTGGCCTGCTCCAGAGCCTCGTAAAACTGTCGAGCGACCATACTGGAAGAGAGTCGAATCCGAACTTTTCCTGTTGTTTCGTCAAAAGACCCATTGTTGAGATAAACCACCTCTCGAAATTGTTTGATGGCAGAGTCGCGATAGTTAGCTCGATAATGGTCAAGACACACCCACTTGACATGACCCTCTTTCGTGACAACCCTGTAAAGGTTTCCAAGCACCTTGCTCTCATCCTTGACCTTTAAGAACGAACTCAATTGACGAAGATCAGCTCCTTCAAGCGCCTCCAATTCATGTACCGGCTCCTGTGAACCATCTGGGCCAGCATCTGTTCTTGGTTGAGTTTGACTGCCACTCTTGCGTTTCCAGATCGAACCTCGATTTCCGGGGGTGTTGTTTTGAGGATCGATACTGTTCTTGCCACTGGCAAGACTACTCAGATACTCGATCGCATAATCGACCTTGGGCTCTAATGCCGACTCGACAAGTCGCATCCCTGACTGAACTCGTTCAATTGAATCCGTGATCCTGAACTGAGCCAAAGGTGGAATGACAATACCCGCGACCAAGACACCATATTTGAGCATCTGAAGGAGTGTCAGGATATGTCCGCCGTACATTTGAAAGAATTCACTGGGTCGGTCTAGATCATAGCCCTCATGTTTGGCGAGATGGATATGGTGAGGCATTGAAATATTAGGACCCTTTTTGGTAGATGTACCTCCCAGACTCTGAGTATGAGTATGATGATGGTGATGATGATGATGACCAAGGCCGGAATCGATTCCTGCCGAGTGACCATTGCCAAGACTGGCACTCTGTTTCTGATGAGTCTTGGTCAGAGAAGAATGTTGATGTTGTAGAGAGGACTGTGTATGCTCTCCACATTCACATAAAAAGTAGAGCCGGAACTTGGAGACAAATGGTGCTAGAAAGTTATCTCTTCTCGAGACATCGCCACTGACGGGCAATACGATAAACAGTCGAGGGATTGGGTATTCGTGCAATTCATAGGTTTGGGTCAAGACTGCCTGGACTCGACTTTGGATCAAAGCAAGACGATCAAGTGCCTGTTGTTGCATCTCTAGCATACGAGTCTGCATTTTTTGGGCAGCCGTCTGAAGCTCGATCATTTGTTGTGAGAGAGTCTGGTTCTTGAGCATCTCTTGTTGTAGAATCCCAAAATGGCTCCGGATCTCTTGTTGGATTGTCTCGGCTTGTTGCAATTGACCCGTCCGAAGTGACAGCTCAAAGTTGTGAAAAAGTTTGGACGAGGCCTGGAGCGAGGACTGAACCCAATGAGGTACATGTTGCTCCTGCAGCTGTTGTGGTATTTGAATTGGCTCCTGGCTCCTTTCCTGTTCCAATGGGACTGCCTGCACCTCCTGTTGGTCATGCAGCAACGATGACATTGGCGAGGGCATTGGGGCTAGCCCCAAGTCAGATGGAAGCTCGTATAAATCAATGCAAGTAAAAGTCGATCCTGTCAGAGCTTGTGGCCTGGGAGGGACGGGCGGTGCTTTCAATAATGAGGCACTTTGCTGCGAGTCAGAGTCTTGCGCATTATCCGTCGAGTCCTCTGAGGGGCATGCAATTGAAAGATTGTTGACTGACTGGTCCAAAGACACCGCTGCGGTTGCGGGTGAGCCTTGTTCGCTCTCCTGCTCTAGTGCTTGAACTGTGGGCGTGGTTGGAGTGGACGAATTAAAGGACACCGTGCTGACATTGTGTCGAGTCAAAATACTGAGGCCCCGCGGGGCTGTCGGGACAGGTGAGTAAGAGGGTGAAAGAGTATGCCCCGCAGGAGATGAAAGTGCATTCAATTGGTTTGAAGTTTGCTCGCTAGCTCCAACAATGACATCGAGGACAATATCGGGATGGTACTTGATACAAAGAGGCTCAATGCTTTAAGACGTCACAGAAAAGAAAGAAAAGGAAAAAGAGTCTTTGGGTGTGAGAGTGAAATCCAGGTACAGCCAACACAACGGAGTCGTTCGTTCTACAGATCCATGAGTGAACTTGTGGGCAAAAAAAAAATAATCTTGCCTTGTCTACCTACCGAGCATGTTTTGTATCCCTGGCAAAGGAGATGGCAATGTTACCGTAGCGGACATGGCGCACGCCCGGGAAGTGAAACTCGATGTCCTCCCAAAAGACGACTTTCAGACCTGTCTCGACATCGACCACGACCTCGATGAGGATGACAGGGCTGTGGAGATCGGTGCCGAAGCGGAAGGATTGATACTCGGCAGCGTCCATGCAAGTGACAAGCTATCCAGGATTGAGATCGTGTCCACGCCAACCCGAGCCAGCGTTAGTTAGTGCGGCGTGGAAGGAGTGAGAAGGGAAAGGGGCTAGTGGGAAAGAGAAGAAAGAGATGGCGGCTGAAAGAGAACAAGAAAAAGAGAAAGAGAGAAAGAGAGAAAGAGAGAAAGGGAAAAAAAGAGATACAAAAAAAATAAAAGTGTGAGCACCGCCCAATGGTTCCACCCGTTGTGGTGTGTCACAGACCCCTTCTCTCTCTCTCTCTCTCTCTCTCTCTCTCTCTCTCTCTCTCTCTCTCTCTCTCTCTCTCTCTCTCTCTCAATTTCCCGGCCTTGAGAGCACTTCTCGCTCCCCTAAATTCAATCCCCTGGTCAAGCACTGTTCGCGTTCTGGACTCTTGGGCTCGCTCGGTGCCATCAAACTTCGTATATATTTCTTTTTTTTTTTTCTTTCTTTCTGAATTATGGGATGGAGAGCTATGGAGGTGTGCGACTTTGACTAATGGTAATGGAAATGATATTGCTGTTGTACATGGTGGATGGAATGCAAAAAAAAAATACGGAGCGACTAAAAATGTGGCCAGGACAAGAACTGTTCCTTCTCTTTCCCCTATCTCTTTCATCCATCTGTTATCCTCGTTGATACCCTGGTTCATCCAAAGTGATGCATAATCGCCTCGTAGCAGAAGAACATGATCGCCGCATTAGGAACAACACGCATCATATGGGCTGTCAAACCTCCATAAAGAGCAGCGACACCTTCTTCCTTCAAAATCAGCTTGAACGTCTGAGCCAATCCTGTATACTTGGGGAGTTCGTTGCCTACAGGTACCTGTCGCAACCGTGTCCGGAGCACCTCATGTGGGTATGTGATGGCCGAAGCAATGAACTTGGCTGCTCCAGCGGCTCCGAGGAACTCGGCCCATTCTTCAACGTTTTTGCCTCCAACTTTCATGGCGTTGTTATTAAGATCAGTCCTCAGCTCGCGTCGTTTAGCAAGTGAATTCTTGAGTTGTTCATAGATCACCCACTGAATCGTTCCTTCAGCGACTCCTAGATATGAGGCGCTCAGACCCCTGTACATTCCACGGATGCCTTCGTTCTTCAGAATCTGGTAAATACAATCGACACTGTTCTTGTACTGGCGCACGCCTTCAATCTGGAGCTGCATCCTTGTCTTGACCAACCAGATGGGGTTTGTCATTGTGGCCGTTACGACACCTAAGTTCCCAGAGAGATCACAAGGACGCCCAAAAAAAAAAAAAAAAAAAAAAAAAAAAAAGTCGTATGTTCTTAAGATTGCTAGCTGTTGGAGTCATCGAGATGAAGCGCTTGGTCTCCAACAAGTCATACCTGCTGTTGCCGCGGCAGAAAGATGGACGATGGTTGACTCTTTGCCATTGTTCAACTCTGCGTAAAACTTTTTGCCGTTTCCATATGCTGCAAAGTTGATAGCCCTATTGTTGATTATGAAATGAAGGAGTACATAGACCCATAGTGTCAGCAGTCGTCCAGTAGAATAAAACTCATCCAGAGAAGAAGGAAATGGTGAAAAGGGGGGAGAGGGAGGGTGCGAGATCCCATCCAAGTCTGACTCATTACCTTGCAGGGATTACACCCACTAGATTAGGTCCAAGTCCTTTGTAGAGTGCTCGAGGGCCTTCCTTGGAATAGATATGACTACGTGTTGTCACGGGACAGTGAGAAAAAGTTATCAGTCTCGAGAACACTGGCCTACCGGTCACCATCACTGACACAAGAACATCCTAGAAAAGAGTGACCTACCCTAACAAAAGGCAAGTGTCCTTGACATGGCCGAGAACTGAAGCAAGCCCAGTCCTAGGCAGACTGACAACAGCATTTTTTGAGGTTTGGTACATGGTGGACTAGAGGGTGGTTGAGCCCAGCAGTAAGGTCGAAGGGGAAGGGGGAAGAGGAAGGGGGGGGGGGGTTGCAGTCCAAAAAAAAGGGAGGTTCAAAGGGAGTGTCAGTCAGAATAATCAGCGAGGTTTTAGGAGACATGCCAGAGCCATCCCACTCCGTGGAAACTCCTTTCTTGTTGTTATTGTTGCTGCTTTTTCTTCCTCTTTTCCCTGCATGATGTCAAAGTGGATTCTTCCCAAGTTTCGATCCATCCACGTTTGCTACTTACCTGAAGTCGAGTCTTGATCACATCCAAAGGAGAAGTCACCAGGGCGCCAGCCATGCCTCCCGTTCTATCAAAAAGGGTAGCAAGTAAAGGGGAAAAAACAGTCGATCCGCGGTTAGTAAACAAACTTCAGAACGGAGCTGAGAAAAAAAAGAAAAGAAAAGAAAAATATACAAAAAAGGACGATTCAAGTTGCATAGGGGTTGTAAAGAAAGCTTACCCTCCAGCCAGAAAGTGGACCCAAGAAAACTGTACGCCAGCAAACTTCTTCTGGACTGACACCGCGGCAGCAGTGGTCTCTGTAGCGGCGGTGACGGTGGCAGCAGCAACCGCGGCTCCGTGAGAGGTGTTTCCATTGTCGGCGGTGTCTAGAGAGAAGCTATTCCTCCTCAATGTGTTGGTGGACGCTGTTGCCGAGGGAATCATGTTCGGAAGGATCATGGAATTACCCCTGGTTGCGGCGGCGGCTGTGGAGGCACCTCCATGACTGACTTTTTTTTTTTTTTTTTCGGTCCCTGTTTTTTTTTTTTTTGGGTGAGCAAGAGTGAGAGGAGAGGTGGTACGAAAAGAGAGTCAGTCAGACCTTGCAGAGGGGGGGGAGTGTAAAAGAGAGGAGAGAAGAAAAGTGGAGGAGAGAATGAGAAAGAGGAATGAAACAAGAGAGAGAAAAAGAGAGAGAGAGAGAGAGAGAGAGAGAGAGAGAGAGAGAGAGAGAGAGATAGAGAGAGAGAGAGAGATATTAGATTAGATATATAGAGAGAGAGATATATATATATTATAGAGAGAGATAGAGAGAGAGAGAGAGAGATAGAGAGAGAGAGAGAGAGAGAGAGAGAGAGAGAGAGAGAGAGAGAGAGAGAGAGAGAGAGAGAGAGAGAGAGAGAGAGAGAGAGAGAGAGAGAGAGCGGAATGAACACAAGGAGGCAGTCGCCCAAATGAACAAAGAACAAGTTGACAAGTGTGGCGAGAGAAGAGGCGGTCCAGGAAAGATCAGGAGTAAAAAAAAAGAGCCGCTTTTAGAAGCAGGGCGACCTCATTTTTGTGACCGTCCTTCTTGTTTATCCGTTTTTTTTTTTTTTTTTTTCTGCAAACCTCCGTGCGATGACAAGTTTGGGGAATCTTCGGTCCCTTACTCCGATCGCTATGCGCCACTCTTACTCCTCCGATACTGGCCCAAAAAAAACATGGATCCTGGGGCCGTACTCCAGTAGAGTCGGATGTCGGTTAGTGCAACCCTCTACCCTACTGTTGAACCCTCTACGAGTGTTAAGAAAAGAGCAAACAAGAGAAAAGAATGAAAATGCGTAATGATCGTCTCCACCACGTGGCAATAGGACCGCTCAAACAGCTGATCGCTCTGTTCTTCAAAAGTGGACCAAGATAAACGGGGCCTTTCCTTCCGTGCAGTTGCGGATCCTATTCCTATCCAACTGCGAGTGGATTAAAAGTCATGCGACCACTCCTTTCTCCTCTCCTCTCTTCCAGTCATTTATCCTTTTCCCCTGTTGAACGCGTGAGTGTTAGTAGTGGCTTGGCCTCTATTTTATTTAGTTGGCCGGTTTTTGTGCTCCTTCCCAGTCTTTAACCCACTTGAGAAAGGAACCCTTCTTGGGATATAGTCTTAGTCCGTCTCGGACAATCTCAAGCACTTCGTCCATATGGATACGTCGCTGCTCTGCTGTGTCTCTATCACGAATTGTTACCGAGCCATTCTCTAACGTATCATAGTCGACAGTCACGCACCAGGGGGTACCAATCTCGTCCATTCGGTAATACCGCCGGCCGATCGTTGTACTTTGCATCTCCACCGAAACATTTACCTCCAGTTCCTGGCGGAGTTCTGACCCGATCTCATTACAGACCTTGGCCAGGCCTTCATGGTTCGAGATCAGTGGCAGAATAGCGACCTTCACAGGCGCCAGACGAGGGTGCAACCTCATGATAGTCCTCTGTCCCTTGGGTACGCTTGTTGGTGCACTGATGCTGTTGTTGTTGTTGCCATCCTCAATAGCATTCTCTGGCTCAAGTGCTACACTCTTTCCGCTTTCATCTACCACATCCATAGCGTCCAACATCAATGCCAGCATAGCTCGGTTCAATCCACAAGAAGACTCGACCACATGGGGTGTAAACCGCTCTCGGTCCAGGTTGTCTGTCTCTTTCTTTCCACTCAACTTTTCCCTTTGTTGTCGTTCCTGCATCAGGGTTGCATCTGTGTATTGAAGTTTGATTCCTGTCGCCTCAGAGTGCTTACCAAGATCAAAATCTCCACGGTTGGCAATGCCTTCTACTTCACCCCATCCCCAGGGGAACAGATATTCGACATCAACACATCCACTTGAATAATGAGCCAACTCGTCCTGTGCATGAGGGCGTTCCCGGAATCGATCCTTGTTACGTGCATAGTACCACCACCAACCCATGCGTTGCTCGCGCCAATTCCGGAACTGATCCTGTGCCTGCCATGGTGCCACAAAGTACTCGAGCTCCATCTGCTCAAACTCGGGGGTTCGGAAGATGGCGTGCTCCAGTCGGATCTCGTTTCGGAATGACTTTCCGATTTGCGCAATACCAAATGGGATTCGTAAATGTGGGTGAGACCGCTGAACGGTTGCATAATTGATAAAGACTCCTTGGGCGGTCTCGGGACGAAGATAGGTCAGGGATGGATAGAGAGTTTTGTCGACTAATTGACGCGTCTGTGTGAGATCTGTTGACGAAGATGAAGAAGACGACAGTGACTGGGCTTCAATGGTGGTGGTGATAATCTTGTCGACAGGATCAATGGGGTCGAGATAAGTCTTGAACATTAGGTTGAATGGACGCGACTCTGTAAGGAAAGGCGAATTGGTGTTTGGGTCAACGTATCCACGATAAGGAATATGGAGCGAGGAGGAAGAGGAGGACTCTGCGCCCAGTGTTTTGTCATCGCTCTTGAGTACAATTTTGTCTGCTTCCATTCGGTCGACTTGGAGATGAATTTCCTTGCCATTCCGCGTGATCTGAGCACCCTTTGCAAATTGAGACTTGATTTCATTCTCCCAGATCTTGGCCGTTGCTTTGTCTGGAGCCGAGATCGGGATCCGCATCCGATCATCCAGTCTCAGAGGTGGCGCCTTATCGGGTCTGAACCGTTCCTTGGTCAGTTTCGAGTCCACCATCTCATCCGTGAACTGGTCGACGTGTCCCGAAGTCTTGAGGACCGCAGGAGGAGTGATAATGGCAGTGTCGATTCCGACCACGTCCGAGCGTTGGTATACGACCGAGTTCCACCATTCCTGTGAAAGGTTCCGCTTCAGCTCCACACCGAGGGGGCCATAGTCATACGCGCCTCTTAGACCACCGTGAATCTCGGCAGACTGGAAGAGGAAACCTCGCCGCTTGCAGAGGTCGAGCAAATGTCGCATGGACGACATGATGGACTACCTTTGCTTTCTGGGTGAATGTAAGGGGGGGAGGTGGAAATAGGAGTGGGAATCCGGGAAGAAAAGAAAACAAAAAGAATGAAGAATGCTTTGGTGCAACGTTGGGTTGCTTCGCCTGGATAAGGAACGTGGAGCTGCAAACATAAGCCACCTCCAAGAAATGTGATGCATGCTTTAATGACTCACCCAACTCTGCATCTCTTTCTTCCTTCTTCCTCTTCTTTTCTTTACTGCATCAACTCCATTGAGACTTCAGGAATTAGACAGGACTTTTATTACAAAGAATACAAAAGAAAACAAAAAATAAAAGCGCCATGTCAGGACTCCAGTTCGGGCTCAATATTAAAAAAAAGACCACGGGCGCAACATTCTCCAAACCAAGTACATCTTCTCGAACCTTGGGACGTTCTAATGCCTTTGGGAACCGAAGCTCAGATGAAGATGACCTAGATGACGACAAACCCTTCTCTTCATCTTCTTCTTCCAGAAAGCCAACCACCTCTACAGCTGCCGTCAACAAGACTCTGCGCCCATACGCTACTTCAACTCTTCAATCCCAGAGCGTAGTCGATCAACAGAATGAAGCCTTAGCGCAGGACGCGACCATCTTTGACTATGACGGTGTCTATGACCAACTCAAAGCTGGAGACCGTGCTAAGGAACTTGCCCGCAAAAAGGATTCTCAAGATCGTAAACCCAAATACGTTCATGCCCTTCTTCAAGCAGCCGAGACACGGAAACGGGACCGACAAGTCGCCGAAGAGAGACGGATCGAACGTGAACGAGAACTAGAGGGTGAAGAATTCAAGGACAAGGAAATGTTTATCACACCAGCCTACAAGGCTCAGAAGGAGGCCATGAGACTTGCAGAGGAAGAGGAAAAGAAACGGGAAGAGGCTTTGGCCAAGGATGAAGATGGGTCCATGATGCGCGGATTCTACAAGACCATGCTTGACGAGCGGACCAAACTACGACCTGGCATTGCTATGGACGAATCTTTGACTACTACCACAGGCGGAACCCCTCTCAGATCGATTGATGACGAGAGACGCGCCAAAGAGGATGAGCAACGTCAAAGGATTATCGAGGCAAATGAGCGAGGCGTCAATGTGGCCATCAACGAAGATGGTGATATTATCGACCGGCGTGAATTGCTCAAGGGCGGTCTCAATATTAGAAAAACCCCCGGTGCACCAGTTCCAACCTCTTCCTCTGGGTCCAAATCCAGACATGATCGTGACAGAACCTATTCGGATTACAAAGAGGCCAAATATAGGTCTTCTTCCTCATCCAGTCGTCGTGATGGTCGACAGGACGACATTGGTGGCGATCAAAGGTCAAGGATGACGGAGCAGATCGAGAAACAATTGTTGGAGCAAGAGAAGAAGCGCGAGGAAGAAGAACGGGAACGTCAGGAATCAATTCGCCAAGCGTTGAAGCGCAAGAACCAGGATGACCAAGTCATGGATGCCAAATCTAGATATCTGGCAAGAAAAGCTGCGGCGGCTGCAGCTTCCAATTCTGGCAAGAATGACGCGTGAGCTTCAAATAGGTTCATTTCATTCGTTTGTGAAGCTGTTTTGTATAGTACATTATAATAATAAAAATGAGCTCTTTATATTCTGTATAGAGTATTATGTTTATCTTTTTTGTGTTATTTGTATCGTGTGGGTGTGTGGGTGTGTGTGTGTTCTCTGTACCTTTACTCCAGAGGAAGAAGGCAAAACAAAAAAAAAAATATGTGGATATATTTACAGGTGTTTAAAGAAGAAGAAGAAAAAACAAAGAGATAGAGAAAGAGATAGAGACCTCTTCCTATACTTGGAGGATCCATCAAAACAGGAAAAGCTAGTCAATGCTCGTTGTTATCGTTGCTTTTTTTGGCCGCTCGCAGCCAATTCATCGAGACACTCTTTTCTTTTTCCTCATGGTCGCGGAGAGAACCTTTGGAGGGATAGAGCATTTGAAGGATCAGGACTCGCTGGTTGAGATAATAGGACCAGCAGACACACGTCGAGTTCTCGCCTTCTTGCGTCTGAATACTAACACGTTTTCTTCTGGCTCAAGCATAGGGTTGAGTGCCCAGTCTACGTCTAGATCAGACGCAACCTCGGAATCCGTTGCCGACATGGCTGGGGATGCGGACCCATCGGTGATGCTTTCGTATGGTCTCGATGGCAAAGAGGAAGACCCCTCGTAATCCGTCCATGACCCGTCCTCCTTATCCGAGGCACAAGCCATAGACAGACGTCGTCGACCTCCTAGAGGTGACCCCCGTCTCATCTCTTGAGCTTTGAGAACATCAACATGACGGGTACACTTTTCCTCTACGAGCGTGAATCGACCCACCTTGGTACCGGGTGCGAACCTTCGAACGGGTAAATCGCTTGGCCTTGGGGAGAATACAAGTGGTGTCAATGTCTGAGGCATGACCGCTGCAGGTTCTTTTACTGTTGCCGGTGAGGATGGTCTTGATGAGTCTTGGGGGTTTGAAAAGGTAGTGGGCAGAGAAAGCGTCCGGTTATGCATATGTGGTATTAGGTGCTGTTGCTGACCCACTAGAGGAGACAATCTCTGTGGTTTCGGCTGCGAGTCAATGGCTGAAACCATGGGAGAGTTTGGCTTTGGGGACATGACCTGTTGCTTTGGAGAGGAGATGGCGTCAGAATTGGGCACGAGAATAAATCGGGAAGGATTCGACTTTGGCCGGGAATGTGCTGGTCTTGTCAGAACTTGTTGGGTACACTCCACTCTTTTCCCTGGAACTAAATCCTCGTGCCCATCAGGTTCCTCTGTTATAGGGACCTGTTTCGAGAGTGGTGAGGGTGATGGCGAGCGAGTCCGACTGATGGCTGCAGATCCTATCAAAAGACCATTATAACATCCTGGGCCAAATCTACGACTAGGTCTGTTCCTTGGCGACCCTAAAGAAGCTGGCGGGGAGCTCGAGCCTATAGTCGATTGAACTTGCTGCGTAGGAATGGTTGTCTCTGGAAGAACAACTGAGGGGCAGGTGGGTATAGTATTACGATCATAGGAGCGGGCCTGGCCTAGTTGTTGAGGGGAACTTGGGGTGAGAAAAGGGCCGCTTGAATTCGATATCGCTGTCGTTGTTGCTGTTGCTGTTGAAATGCCAAAGTCTCCTATTACTGCTGGATGGACGCCAATGGCTGTTGTCGGTGTAGTGGAAGCAAAGTCGGTGAATTCAATGACTGGTGAAGACTCTGCCCTTGAACCGTCAACGCCTTCCAATCTCAAGCATTCATCCTTCTCTGCCAAACAGCCATCCCGACTGTCGCTACCGCTGCAGTTACTACTGCCTTCACCGCAACAGCTGTTGATTAGTTCTTGATCGCTCTCTAGTTCGATAGCAATTGCAGTCAAGGATGAAAACGATCTTCGACGGCCCAGGCCGCGCGAGGATTGTAATCCATCCTGTTGTATCCTGGCTCTTGGGCTTTGCTTGGGCGCTTTGGTGAGAGTTTCCCGGGAAGGCGATGGTGGGGTAGATGGTGTGGGTGTACAGAGTGGATTTGTCGTGCCAACAAGAGTATTTGATCCTGCTACATATCCCGCGTCCACTCGAGTGCCTGTCAATACGCCCAAGTCTCGATCCAATTGCAGCATGTTTCCCGAGTCGGGTTCTGGATGGACGGAAAGTGGAACATAGTGCATTGGTCCAGACATTGCTCCTGCATTGAAACTTGCCCGCCTGACCTGACCATTGTCCTGGCCATTCGTCCCTCGGAATGAACTTTGAGCAGTAAATGGTGAATGAGGTGCACTACCGCTGCCGTATCCAATGTTGTTGTTCCCTCGGTCACCAATACTGGCTCCAGCTAGTAACGGCAAGGAAGCTGAGGATGGAGATAGCAATGAACGCTGCGAGTTGTTATTGTTATTGTTGTTGCCATAAGGAATGCTGGTCGACTCGTTGAGAACAGGCATTGTCCAAAATTGTGGATCCCAGATGTTGGTTTTTTTGGAACTATTCTCGCTCATGTTGCTTCCAAAAGTCAGGTTCCTGTCCGAATTTACCGTACCGGCCTCGGATCCCGTTCCAGGACCAGCCTTTCCAGGGACGTTTATTCCGACCATGCTTCTTTCTAGATTGGCTCCGCCGCTGGTGCTGCTGCTGTTGTTGCCATCACTATGGATTGAGACTATGTTCTCCTGAGAGCAATAGATATCTGGGTTGGTTGGATAGATCCCCAAGTCCTCCTCAGGCAGAATTGTAATGCCTGCCAATTTTGCAAACTCGGTGACCGATAGTTCTTCCGATGGCATGAATGCTCCACCATCAACATCACCACTGTTGGACGAATCTACAGCCATCCCTCCGACGGGCAATGAAAAATAGTGGCTCACAGACTTTTTTTTCAAAAAGGGCATTCGCATGAACGCTGCCCCACAGCCCTTTGGAGACTTGGAGTCGCGTGAGGTTTGTCGGTGTAATGGAGAGCTAGGGCCTCCTCTGACCATTGGGTCATCTCCAGGGGCCATTCTCTGCGGCATGGACGATACAGAGGAAGACCTTTGACGGTATCCGGTCTTGCGCGATTTAGTGGAAGCGGAAATTAGGTTCAAGAGAGTCAGAGAACGGACAGCTGCTCTGAATGCACCCGCCACGCCCTGAGGAGAGGACACAGCTGTTTTCTTTTTCCGCATCCCTCTCTTTTTCGGGGTCGTGTTATCCGGTGTCGAATCCTCTCTAGCATCTGGTGGCGTTGTTGGTGCTGTCAAGGAGGAAGAGGAGGCTGGTGAAGGGGACGGAGAGAAAGTCAAGGACACAGAGACAGGCATTGACATGGATCTTCCAGTGACGCGCCTCTCAACAGGCTCCTTTTCAAAAATCACCTCCGTGATCTTGGTGGTCGGGGCCACCGATCTGGTGGAGACGATAGTTGATTGTTGAGCTCCAGAGCTGGTCAAACCCAGGCTGGATTCTGAATGAACTGTGGCACTGGTGGTAAGAGTTGCAGTGGTGGTGGACGTTGTTGTCTCGTGGAGGCCATTGCTGAGCCAGCTACTGCGACGCCGTGCCTCTCGACTCGACCGCCTTACTGCCCTCGCACCATCTCCGGTGTCCGAATCAATTGACGCCAAGAAGGATTCGCCGGGCGACAAAGGTGACAAAGCAACATCGGACAAATCGACACCGAGTCGAACTGTGGCTGGAACTGTTGACTCTGCTGATACTGACGAAAAGGTGCTGTGTCTTCTCCTACTAGTCCATCGCGTCGGCTTCCGCTCTAGTGTTTCGATCGAGCGATCGAGGCGAGGCTCTTGCCTGCTCGAGGACCTCTGGGGGGAGGTGCTTTGATGTGGGTGAAGGGCGTAGTAGTGTGATTGGAGGAAGCCAAAGAATGCACCCCGCTTAAACCAATTCAATGCTTCATGCGGATGCTTTCGGGGGGCCTTTGAATGGCTGTGCTGTTGATCGCGCTCCTGATCAAACTGCTGTCCTTTCTGCTGCTGATGGGGGGGTGGGTTTGGCAGAGTGGAGCGCGACATGATTGGGTGGATACGTGTTGGCGAAGCAGTCCCCGTTGGCGGCAGCTGTGCCTGGGACTGTGCCTGGGACTGTGCCTGGGTCTGTCCCTGGGTTTGTCCCAGGACTTGTGATTCGGAGAGGGAGCGCCTGTTGTTGTTGCTGATACTGTAGCCACGCTGGCTGTGTCTAGATCTGGGGGGACCAGCTGGCGAGAAATGCTGTGGAGGTGAGGGGACAAGCTTTGCAAAAGCAGTGGTGGAGGAGGAGGAGGAGGGGGAGGAGGGGGGGAGGAAGTGGGAATCAATGTTGGTGTCAATTTCGGTGTCAATTTCGATGTCGATGTTGTCGATGTTGTCGATGTTGTCGGTGTCAGCACAGAGGAAGAAGGGATCGGAATAGTGAGCTGTGTGGGAGTGGATGAGGTTGTAGAAGTGATGAGAGAATAGGTAGGGTTGGAGGTGGTAGGGGTTGAGGTTGAAGATGAGGAAGAGGAAGAGGAGGAAGAAGAGGAGGAAGGGAAACATGAAGAAGAGGAAGAGGAAGCCATGACCACTTGTCGGGCCAGTAACAGTTCATCGCGAGTGAAAGAGCCGTTTTGCCCCTGAGCCGGCCGGGTCGTCCGTCAGGCCAGTCTCAGTCGCTTTCTGAGCCTCTCGAAATGTCGATCCGAGAGAAGAGAGAGAGAGAAAAGAAAAAAAGAAAAAAGACTGGCACGGGATGCGCCTGCAGGGTGGGACGGTGCTACTGGTGTCGCTGGAACGCTCGGATCGCTAATGTCTGGGCGCCGGAGAAGAAGGTAGAAGAGCAATGCTAGTGTAGGGGGCGGAACATGGAGGCGATCTGGCGCCAAAGGAGTAGAAAAGGATAGGTGGGGAGAGGTCAGAAGCTGCTAGAAAGTTCCAGTCAGGCCAGAGGAGAGAGAAGCCGCGCATGGTTGAAGGATGCAAGGTACATGCAAGGGAACATACGGAGTTTGAAAGCGAAGGAACCCGCAGGCAAGGAACGCGTCGAGGTGGAGGGTGATCGGACAATACTGCTCAGAGGATGGAATGGGAATGCAGCGTGGGAGAGCGGGATGGAGAGCAATGAAGAGCGATTACAGGATGATTATTATGTGGAGTGAATGAAGGCGATGCGATGACCGATCAGAGCAAGCACGCGGGAGAAAGAGAGAGTGTGTGGGCGAGAGAAAGAGAGAGAGAGAGAGCGGGAGAGAGAGAAAGACAGAGAGAAGGAGAGACGGACGGACAGACAAAGAGACAGAACGAGAGAGAGAGAGAGAGAGAAAAAAAAAAAAACGCACTAGCGCAAAATGGTAGCTGCTTCTTGTTCTGTGGGCGTATGCTGCACCCTAGCTTTGGGCCTGGCCTGGCCTGTCTAGGCCACGACTGACATCAGCAGGCTGCACTTCACATCCGCATGTCTGTATTTTGCCTCACTTGTACTTCTTCCGCCCTTTCTCGCCCCAGCCAGGAGCCCCCTCTTCCTCACTTGCTGCTCGACACGATAGTGCGCTCGTTTTCGCCTTTTCCCTTCTCCCACTATCGTCGTCGTCCTTCTTCATCCTTGTCATCCGTCGTCCTCGTCGTTACGGTCATATTTTTGGACGCAATTCGGTGTATGCAGGTTACAGGCGTGTGCACATCCTCAGGTCAGAGGCCGTATGCGGATGGACAGAGGCATGAAAAGGGGCCGAGGGTGCACACAAGTCAATCCCATTTAAGCTCCTTGGCCCAGAAGAGGTTTAGCTTGAGCGGGGCCGCCGCCGTCCCCTTGACCCTGCACCTTTTGCTCCATAATGCTTCCTTGTACTCGTCGCGTCTTTATATGCTCCCCGTGTCCTTGTCGGCCTGCTTCTGTGCGTTGTGAATGTGCGTGTGTGTGTGTGTGTGTGTAGAGCACGGAGATGTGGCATCAAAACATCGTCTATTCTCCCCTGCTCGCCTCCTCGCGATCGTCCTTCAACAACATGGCCTCGTCATGACACCCGCCATGTCCCTCCTACTCAAGCTCGCACAAACTGGCGTGCTCGGTCGTCGCAGATATTGCAGGAGAAGAGTGAAGAAGAGATGAAGAAGAAAAGAAGGGTCTCTCTCTTCAGCTCAATCCACCCTTGTCATTTGGCTCCTTTTCTTTTGCCCTATTGCCCCTTCCCCTCTCCCTCCATCCCTTTCTCTTCCCGTTCGTCCTCTCCTGCCCAACGCATCGGATAGGCACCTTCGATCATGCCTAAAGATGTCATCCCCTCAGGGGGAAAAGGAAAGAGACCTGCAGAAAGGGTATGTTTATGGGCAAGTAAATGAGAGAGAGAGAGAAAAGAGAGAGAGACAAAGCGCTGAAGTTCAATACGCTCTGTCCTTCCTCAATCTCTCTTTCCCAAGTCTACTATCCCGGACTGGGTTAGACTGAGAAAATCGCGCACCACCTTATCTATATAATGACGCACGTAACTGACACAGCCTAAAAAGGTATCGATGCCCAAATAAGGAAAATCTCTTAAGATGCCCCTTCTGAATCGACCCCATGTCCTCATCAAAGTGAATGACCAAATGCTCCTTTGAAAAATGAATCACTTTCATCCATTAAAAGGTCGTTTTTCATTGAACCCTCGAGAAAAACTCGAAAATAGAATCGTATCCTTATTGCATAGGGCGTAGATGTGTAGACTTTTTTTTATCATTTATTGAACATCCCAAAGAAGGTATCACAGACTTACAAAGAGTTCCTTCACCGAGTAGTCGGGTCCTCTCAAACATCTCTAATCTGATTACTCAGAAACCTACTAAAAGAACCATAAACAAGGCTCACCTCTCCCCTGCCCTGGACTCATGTACGCTGCCATCGTTTCTTGAGAAAAGACCAGCTTATCTCATTCTATAGATTATGTTCTTGCTCCTCAGCAAAAAGAGGGCCATGCATCGCATGCCATCATAGCCTTGCAAAAGCACAAAAGGTCGAGAGGATCTGTCTAAATGAGGAAACTCCAGTCCATGTGCGTCAGAAATCTTCCCACGAGAGCAGTCTTCTGGCTGAGCACAGAATGCACTGTATTCTGTGACAGGTCATGGTACACCATGTGAGGTATGCCCCACTTATTTTTTTTTTTTTTTTTTTTTTTTTTTTTTTATAGCACTCCTTGAACACACTCCACCCTTTCTTTCTTTCTTCCATCCTCCAGCTCTAAATTCCTCCTCCTCTTTCTTATCCTCTCCTGCTTCCCTCCCTCCTCCTCCTCTCAACAACCCTACCCTCATTCCCACAGCCGTCCCTCGCCATCCTCATTCACCTTAACGTTACATTCCAGCATTGCTCGCCATCCATCGTTTCAGCAAAGGCCCTAATTTTTTTTTTCCTCTTTCCCGTAGTCGCCAGCAACCATGCCCGTAAGAACCTACTGTACACGATGTTTGTCTCTCTGTGTTTCCTTTCGTCTCTACTCTTTTTTTTATCTCTCATGCGTTCACTGTCTTGAGCCAAGCTTCTTTTCTTTTTTTGTTTTTTTTTTATTCAAGAAATAGAAAAAGCACCAGCTATTCTTCCTGCGCATTGATAACAGAAATAAGGCAAGTGCATATGAGAGAGAGGCATCTAGGAGACCCAAGAGGTGTATGGTCTCCATTTCATTATCAACTGAACCATTTTGACCGTAGTTCATTTCAACGTCTTCCTTGCGTGCGCTTACCACTGATCTCGATAAGTTTGCTTTCTTTTCTTCTATTTTATTGCAGGAAGCGCATGCATATGGCCCCCTCAAAGGTACAGTCGTGGGAAGGTATGCTCTTTTTTTAGAGATGTATGTAGCAGTTGATGTAGCAGTTGCAGTTGCATAAAGGCGAAAGGTGGTCAGAGCAATTAAGTGGAGTTGTTGCAACAGGGAGACTGGGAGCAGCTCCATGAAAGAGGTTGTAGCTGCAGTGGGTTTGATGGCATCTGCGTAGAGAGCGTAGGAGCTTTGATACTGCTGACTTTCAGTCATCAACATAAAAATGGCCAATTCCCACACTCTTTCCCTCTCTCTCTCACACGAGCACATTCATTCAATCTCTCTGTTCATCTCTCTCTTCCATTCAAAGCTGCCTTTCACATGAATACATTGTCTTCCTCCCGTGAACCATTGAATTAGCTATTGTTGTTTGAAAAGAAACATAAAAGCCTAATGTTGATAGCATTATGGATTACGGAGACTACCCTATTACCACTTCAATAAAGTGTGCCATCCCCACCTAAAATGAGAACCAACTTACTGGAGCTCCTTCTGAGCCAAGGATTAGAGAGCATTGGCCTCCATACACTACTTCAAAAAGCGAAAGGAATAGGAAACAATAAAAAAAAAAAAAAAAAAAGGCTCCACCTTAATCATTCGAGTATCCATACACAAGCTCACTGATCTGCGAACCAACTCATACTCGGAAGTATCTCTGTGAAGAATCTACATTCCTGTGTACGACAGATTCAGCAGTAACTAATGGCTCCATGGTCTTCTTCAAGGTAGAGCCCAACCTGGATAGAGTAGGGGTAAAAGTGATATTACATCCCTATCATACAGACACCTTTCTCTCCTTTTCTTTCTTTCCCACGCAACACTTTCTTTTTCTTTCACGTCTTCCCACGCACATTGCACATTTACAGAGATATTAACAACTGGAGTATGAAGCAACACTATTTGCCCTGTGTCTTTGCAATAATTGCCCCAGTTTGACTATGAGATGACTCAAACATCTCGAGTAAAACCAACTAAATGTGAGGTTTAATTACCTTCACACCCACACACACAGAGAGAGAGACTTCAAGAAAGAGTGAAAAAGAGAAAAGGAGATTAAACAACACACTATTAAGCCTAATCTCTCCTATTGTACTTATACTTTCTGTGTCCACTACTTCACTTTTGTCTCCACCGCCTTCTCCCCTTCATCGCTTCATGCTACTCAAAACAGGAGCATATAAAGAGCGATATGAGACAGAGTATGCCCTTTCACACTGTCCTTGCCTTCTGTTCTCCTCTCCACCATCCTATTTCCCTCTCTCTTTCCTCACCTCAAAGATATGTCCCTTTTTTTTTTATCCTTGGTTCAATCAGCTAAGGTTTGATCTGCGAAGGATGCCTCGAGCAAAATCACTCCAGCCAGGAGTACTCGCGATGACCCCGCTGCAATGGCCAGCCTGCCCTTCTAGATCCAACAGAAATAGAAATAATATTGCAACTTTTCGAATTAGTCGACGTCAGTATTGTCCCCCCTTTTCTCGGACTTGGAGTCCCCTACTCCTGATGACCCAGATCAGCAGACAATAACATCCAGCAATCAAGGCATGATAAACTTTGCTCCATCACTATTTCTACCCGTGATGAAGAAGGAGTGATAATAAGCTCATTCAACCCATATATTTTTCAATTAAAAGAGCTTTCCAGTTGGTTGGAACCATTTGAGTACAAAGATATCCCCTTTGTAAACCATGAGGACCTGGTCGGTTTTGAAATACCTGAAGACGCTTCAGTATATCAATGTCATTGCTTCTCATGAACGACATGTATCCATTGCCTTTCCGACACATCTCTATGCTCTTGCAAAAAGATAAAATGGTGTACGGAGGGTCGAATGAGAGTATTACTTTGGAGTAGACTCCCAATTTGACGAGGATGCTCTACGCGAAGACTTTGAATATGACCAAGAATATGAGGAAGAACATCAGGTCATTCTCCGCGACAATTCTTACAACAATGAAGGGAAATATTAAAAAAAAAAAAAAAAAAAGACAACAGACAGACAGAGATAAGATGCGATAGTCTATAGTACGCCTGTTCCGACTCTTTATCCCCATTACACCCGGCTTTTGTTGCCTTCCCCTCCACGTCCCTTCAGAAAGTTAGAATGAGAATAAAAGGAATGCTACGATAGAGAGAGAGAGAGAAAAGAAAGAAAGAGAGAAAGGTAGTGAAAGAAAGAGTGAGAGAAAGAATAAGGAGATAGATAGAAAAAAAAAAAAAAAGAGAGAGAGAGAGAGAGAGAGAGCTTGAGCGAGCGTGTCTAGGAGATAGAGAGGATAGGGGCAAGGCAAGGATTCGGTGGAGCATTAGTAAAGTACACCCAGTCACCCACTGTCTGCTTCATTTAATCTTGCAGTTCGACTTGGGATCTATGGTGGGAGACCCATATCAGAGGAGCAGGGCCCCTTGGCACGTGCACATCACAGCAGCTACATTAGATATAGCCTCCTGTGGGACAGGAAACAGAGTAAATACTCAGCGTCCCTGAGACTAAGTGTCCAGGCATGTCTTTTTTCTCACCGACTCACACTTTCCCTTTGCTCTTCGCCTTTGACTACCACGGTCATCCCTATCGAGGCGTTTCCTCACGGTAAAGCTCATTCACATCACTCTTGCAGCTAAAAAAAAAAAAAAAAAAACTTTGAAAGAAGGAAAGGAAAAAGACTACCAAAGGCGAGGAGTCGAGTGCCCGTGGCGAAGCCGCGGGCACTCTACTTGTTACTATGACTCGTGTAGAACGATCGCTCTTCCTCCCCACTTTTTTTTTAACCCTGCGTTCTACGTTTTTGCTCTTTCATTTCCCCCCCTTTTGCATCTTCATCTGCTCTACTTCGCTGAGCTGATTCTAGCTGCCCCTAACGTCCAACGAAAGGCCCTGTCCTCTAGTCCACATGAGTCCCCAAAAAAAAAAAAAAAAAAAAAAAAAAAAAAGAGGAATGCTCAATGCAATCTTAATCAAACCACTCCTTCCCCCCTTCAATGCTAATATTATCCCTTTCTTCAAACGACATGCAGATGTCTTTACTCTCATTTTTCTGTACAAGTAGAAGGAGGTGGGGAGTGGAAGGTGATAAAAGGTAGAAGCGATTCGAGTTACGAGCGATAGTGATAGTTGGTCCTGAAGGAGGGAGAGGGGGAGAAAAAAGAAAAGGAGAGAGACTCCTTTTAATCTCTAGATAAAACCCTTTCATCTTTTTTTTTGTTTGTTCTCAGTTTGCTCAAAAAGACGTTCTGAAGCTGCAAGCGAGGGATGACGTTCATGGACTGCAATTCTTGGAAAAGCAACTTGCACGCATATGGAATCTGCATCTTGGCCATGCCCTTTGAACTCTTGCAGTGCTGACACCATCCTGCATATCCCAACAGACCACATGTCTCACAGACATGAATCTCAAAGATGTCGGACGAAATCATCAGACGCTCTAGTAGTAGCATACTCGCTCCGTAACCAATCAAACAATCTAAACACCATGGACCAAAGAAGAGGTTGCAAGACATTAGTGTCGGGAAAAAAGAAAGGAAAGAAAGGAAAGAAAGGAAAGAAAGAGAAAAGGAAAAAAGAAAAAGAGAAAGAAAAAGACAAGGAAATAATGGATAATTACCTCTCTCCATCTCTCCGAGACGGAGACCACCATCCCTCGAACGACCTTCTGTGGGTTGGCGTGTCAGGACAGCACGTGGTCCTCGAGAACGTGAATGCATCTTGTCCATAACCATGTGCTTCAGTTTCTGGTAGTAAACAGGTCCGAAATAAATATAGGCCGACAATGGCTCTCCTGTCACTCCGCTTGTCACATAGTCCTTGCCCGAATAACTGAATCCGTTTTCGATCAGGATTCGACTCATATCCTCTACCTTGGATCCTCCGAATGCAGTTCCATACTGAAGCTGTCCCTTCAACACGCCTGCCTTGCCTGCCAACAATTCAATCATTTTACCAACTGTCATACGAGAGGGGAAACCGTGAGGGTTCATGATAACATCGGGACAAATACCCAAATCCGAGAACGGCATATCTTCCTGCTGAATAATAATACCACACACTCCCTTCTGACCGTGACGAGATGAGAACTTGTCTCCCAACTCGGGACGACGAGTCTGTCGGATCAAGGCCTTGATCAATGTCTGGTCATTCTCGGTCGTCGTCATCAACACCTTGTCCACATAACCTTCCATCGCACTCTTGTACGACATGGGTGCATTCTTGTATGCATTGGCAGTAGGATCGCGCGAGTTCACACCAATGTCCGAGCTCGTGTTGGTTGGCATTTGCTTGTTGATATAAACTTGACCGGGTTTGATACGCTCACCAACAGAAGCAATACCATCCTTGTCCAAGACCTCAAACTTTTCTTGGACCAGAGTTGGATCTTCAGGGTGAACAGGAGGATCTGCGAGTCGGTCGTAACTACCGTTGGAATACTGTCGCAGCAAGGTAGCATACTTGCGAAGGACCTGACAACGACCATATCCACGATCCAAAGAGGCTTTGTTAAGCACCAGAGCATCCTCAATATCGTATCCAGAGTTGGACATGACTGCAACAGTAGCGTTTTGTCCTGCAGGCAACTTGTCGTATCCAATCATCTCGATCGTCTTGGTCTTGACCATTGGCTGCTGTGGGTAGACCATCAGATAAAGGAGTGTGTCGATACGGTTCAACTGATTGTAGGCGATAGCACCAATGGCTTGTTTACCCATAGCGCACTGATAAGTGTTACGAGGAGACTGGTTGTGATGGGGATAGGGAATCAATCCAGCGACAGCTCCCAAAATTGTAAAAGGCTCAATCTCCACATGGGTCGACTCGGGGATGATTTCACGCTCATAGAGTGCAATGTTGGAATCACTCTCTTCGTTCACATCCAGGTACTCGATCAATCCCATCTGCAAAAAGTCGTCGAATGACAACTTGCCTGCTGAAAGTTGCTCAATATGCTCCGCCTTGACACGAGGCTTGCCCTTCTCGACAATGATCAAGGGTCTGCAGATACG
The DNA here is from genome assembly GCA_011634665.1 of Mortierella sp. BCC40632. NCBI lineage: Eukaryota > Fungi > Mortierellomycota > Mortierellomycetes > Mortierellales > Mortierellaceae > Mortierella > Mortierella sp. BCC40632. The sequence continues at coordinate 1,170,907 of WAEK01000015.1, read as the reverse complement.
ACCTCCATCACACGAAATATGAACTGAATTGTGATGGTCGCTGATGAAGATGCTAACAAACTCAGAGATACGTCCAGCACGACGCATACGACGGAAGGCGGCGACAAACTGTTTGCTGTGGCGAGTGATTCCTAGGATAGTACCGTTCAAGAACACCATGAATGTGTCGGGCAAGTACAACTCTGGACCCGTAAGCAACGAAACATCTAAACGATTTAGAGAAAGTAAAAATATCCATGTTAGTTCTCCATCCTGCTTTGAGCAACACATTCCGCAGATACTGCTGCCATTCAACATAAGAAAGAAAGAAAGAAAGAAAGAAAAAAAAAAAAAGGGGGGGCTCTTACCTTCAACGCCGAGGATGTATGCCAGTTTGACAAGGGGAGCCTCCTCATCATCAGTTGTAATATGTGTCATCAAGGCCAAATTCTTGACCAGACCACAAGCCTCTCCTTCGGGTGTGTCTGATGGACACAACATACCCCACTGTGATGGTTGAAGAGCTCTTGGTCCTGAGACCTTTCTAGTCTTTTCGAACTGAGACGAGATACGTGTCATCATACCCAGAGCCGAAATAAAACTCAAGCGACTCAACACCTGGGTAATACCGGCACGTTCCATCTTGAAACGCTTCAAGCTCCAGTTACCGGAAGAGATGGCACGAACAAATCCAGAGGTGATATGATCGCCATGGAAGAGAAGCTGATTGTAGACATCGAATTCCTGGGTCCTGTTTGGCTTCTTCAACACTTTGTCAATACTCATCTTGAGATCCGAGTTGAACTTTTTGAACAAATCCTCGAAAAGCAGCGACAACAGTTGTCCAGCCCTATCAAGGGAGAAGAAAAAATACCAATTACATGAAACGTGAAGCATAGTTGGTTAGAGTCAGATTTCTGGTTATCGCTACCCTGCGGACAAAACTGAGTGGTAGGATATTGGAGTATAGTGGACTGACAAAGGATGTGCAAAAAAAAAAAAAAAAAAAAAAAAAAAAAAGGAGAAAGATGATAAGTAGCACTTACAATTCCAAACGCTTATTACCGACGTAATCACGATCGTCCACCAAATCTCCTCGAAGCATTGCCATGACAACACGACGAGCCATAACAGCAACATAAATACACTTTGGTCTAAAGTTGTTATCATGGACCTCAACATGTGCCAAGACAACTGTTGCAAGGATCTCTAGCGCCTCCTCAGCCTGTTGGTATAGTCGAAAAAATAAATTAATTAAAATATTAGTTAGAAAGGCAGCTTTGAAAAAAAAAAAATCAACACCCAACATGTTCGAATTGGCTTACTGGTGGTTTGCGGACAGCTGATCCAAAGGATCGCTTGGGTGCCTTAATCTTTGATCCAATATAATCCAATGCCTGTTGCTGAGTGAAGATCCTCATCGTTGAACACTCTTCAAGATTAGGTGAGAATTTGTCGACATATTTCGAATCCTGTCCACAAACAAGCTGTGTGATTTCCTTGTCTGACTGCATTCCCATGGCCTTCAATGCTACCACAATAGGAACATCCTCTGCAATCGAATTGTGCTTCAAGTAGATCTTGCCGTTCTTGGTGCCAACATATGTTTTAGATTTACGCTCCATTGTAGAACTAATTCCAAAGAGAAAGGCATTAGAAAATCGTTAGCTTGTCATGAGCGGATCAAAAGAGCGATACAAACAGGAGATCTTTCTCTTTTTTTTTTCTTTTTCAAATCTTACCTTGTAACACCAGCCTGCACAAAGCCCTTTCGGTCTACATCCACAAGAATACGATTCTTGGACATTTGTTCCTGAACAAGAATGACTTTTTCAACACCCTTGACAACAAAGTATCCACCAGGATCCAGGGGGCACTCATTCATCTTGGCCAAATCCAGCTCGTTCTTTCCTGTCAGCACACAGTGAGAACTTCTTAACATGATGGGCATCCGTCCAATGGGCACACCCTTGCGCCTTACGATTTGACGACCACGGACGTATTCAATGTCGACATAGATATTAGCAGAGTAGGTCAGGTCACGAAGACGACATTCGTGTGGTGTATATGATTTGTTCATCGCCTCCTGGTCCGGTCTTTCAGGTGCACCGACTCTGATTCCTGTGTATCTATGAAAAGGCGGAAAGGTGAAAAGGCCAGATGCCATTGTGGCCGGTTAGACGATCTGTCATCTCCAAAAAAAAAAAAAAAAAAAAAAAAAAAGTAGAGAGCCTCTTACTTGAGATAAAAGTGAGGATCAACATCTGACTTGACTCGCTCGTTAGCTCGGATGATCTTTTCCAGATCCACGTTGATAAAGTAGTTGAACGAGTCGATATGCTGTTTCACTAGACCCTTGACCTTCAAGAAAGCGGGCAGTAGTTTCCATTTATCCTAACGAAGCCCCATCCAACCAGAGTATATAAAAAAAAAAAAAAAGTGTCAGCGAATCTCTTTCCTAGAATAAACCCTGGCGCAGTATTAGGGGAGGAGAGGGGTAAAGGGAAGCATGGAGGGAGGAAGCATTGGATAATCATGACTCACCTCGACTGTGGGAATAGGGTCTGTGAGTCCTTTACCCCCAAAGTGAGCCGCGGCATTAGCCTGCGCCTCCTTGATCCCCTTCTTGACATCCTCCTTTGCCTCTTCTAGGTTCTTGGAAATCATTAGGGGGGGTTATAATATGTGTATGGAGTGGAAGTTTTATGGAAAAAGAAATGAGACTATGGGAAGGTGAATGAAGAAATGTCTCCTAGATAAAAAGGAGAGAGTGAGGGATGTGGATGCAAATGGAAAAACAAAAAATAAAAAATGCTGGTAGTGGGAGGAAGAATGGTAGATTGCTAGCCTGATCCCTGAGAGACCGCGATGAACCTTTGTACGCAACAAAACAACAAAAAAAAAAAAAAAAAAGAGCAACCTCAAGAGGAGGAAGGGAAAAAAGAAAAGCGAATCAATGTTTATAGGACTGCTCGTGGCTTTTGAAGGGTCTTCAAAGAACGAAGAAGTCAAAGAAAAAAAGAAAAAAAAAAAAAAAATAGGTTCGCTGTGCAGTCCACTTTTGATTGGCACCCAGGTGGAGCTCATTCACAGGCTGGCGTCCCGAGTCCTCATGAGAGAGTGATGCTATCGCACTCACCTCGACCATCGATTTTTTTTTTTTTATTATTATTCTTACTATTGACCAATACTAGCTGAGAGAACCTCATTCCATAGCCCTTCCTCTGTCTCTCCCCTTTTCACTGTTGATAACAAAAAAAAAAAACTCTTGTCTTCTGCAAGAAAAAAAAAGAAAATAAAGAAGGTTGCTCCAAAAATTAACATTCACTCCTGGGGGAATGAATGTTGCAATGTGTTTAGTGGTGTCAGCAATATACTTCGTCAGTAAGAACCTCATTAAAGTATACACGATCCCACCGGACAGGAATGGTGAAGAAACAATCCATTCCGCAGGGGGAGAGGTGCTTTATACCAAAAAAAAAAAAAAAAAAAAAAAAAAAAAAATTTAATGCACGTGAGGAAAAGAAGAGCAACAACCAGGTGTCACCAAGGAAGAATTCGAGTACTATCTTCGTCTCCTAATCGAATTTCATGCACGGCTACTACAGCTGTGCGACTGAACCTCCTTTGTTGTGGACTTGGCTCGCTGCTACTGGTCTCAACCTCTGTGGTGCTGACTCCATTACTGCTACTGCTCGGACCAGTGTCGTCTTCATGTCCGTCACTGGCTCTATCCACAGTGCCTGTTACATGAACACTGTCCTCGTCCATACTGCTACCGTTCTCAAGAGCCTCGTACATCTCATCGATGCCTAGGCTTCGGCGTTGATGAGGCTTCAGGAACAGGTCTTCGTTCCAATGGAAGCCTTTGCTCGAGTGTGGGATGATATAAATCTCTCGAGAGATCGGTACCGCAGCATAGATTGATTCTGGACCCGGGATGATAGTTGGCTCCGAAGCCAGGAGTGAGGCAACAGAAGAAGCTGCTGAGGAGGTCGTGGAGCTATATGGATGAGTGTTGATTTGCTCTTGGGCTACGTCTTCGTCTGCATCGACTTCCTTGTCTTCCTCTTGACCATGGTTCTTGCCGCTACCGTCGTTGCTGTCGGACTTGGTTGCCTCATGCGCCGCAGTTTCACCTTCGTGAGTATTCTGTACAACTGTCATGTCCACATCTTCATCATCGATAGCATCCATTGTCCGAGCCACGTCCACGACAGTGTTTCTGTCGGCGTCAACCTTCTGCGCGTCTTTGGTAGTGGCTTGTGTGGGTGAAGACATAGGGGACCCTGTTCTCAGTGGGCAAGCGTCTTTATCAGACGCAGGGGTGGATACAGAAGACGAGGGTGAGGCAGATTGGGGTGGTGTGTTCAGGGTTATGTCGCTTGGTTGGGCGGTCGAAGCGCCTGAGTTACTCATGACAGACAGACCATGGACTTCAGACTCGACCCCACCCTTATTAAACACTTCGACGCCTTCCATATCTTCTGCGGCAACGAGAGCAAGAAGTGAGATCTTTGCCGTGCTCTCGACACCCGAAGTGGGTGGTGTGATTGGGAACTGTGTGGCTGGTTCAGTGCTAGGTGTTGCCACCGGGGGTGCAGTTTCTATCGAGAGACCATCCTTGGGCAGCAACTGGCGTTCGCTTGCCTTGAGCTGTGCCACCGATGCTGGTGACAGGACAGTCTCCGTCTCCAGACACGCAGCCTCTTTCATAGATGGTGATGTCAAGTGGTGGATAGCGGCAAAGCAAGGCTGAGACAGCTGGAGGCGCAGAGGCGAGTGAGAGGTGAAAAGAAAAAAAAGAATAAAGAGCGAAAAAAGTGGGATGGAATGAAATACCGAGGTTGAGGACAATTGAATGAGAATAGCAAGGGAGGATGCACGAAGATGTGGACAATGGTCAAACAAGTGACTCGTGTGCGTGTGTGCAGGCTTGAAATGTAGTGCAAAGAAGAAAGAAAGAAGCAAGCGCCGCAGACTAGAGAGAATGTACTAGCAGAGAATGAGACAAGAATGGGGAACAAATGTGAGGCGGTCAATGGATACGGATGACAATGACGATGGGTGATGCAGAGGTGATGCGGAGCCTCAGATGTAAAATGGACTCACATGAGTATTTTCCAAAGACCTTTTTATGCACTCCCCTGGTCATTCTTGCAGACTGGAAAGGAAAGGAGAGGAGGGAGAAAGAGGAGGGGGGTCGGGTGGGGTGAGAGAGAGAGAGAGAGAGTGAGTGAGTTGGGTGAGCAAGAGGAGCAAACGCCATCAGCTCGTGCCCGTGCCCGTGCCTTCCCTTTGCCCGTGCTTCGCCATTGATACACCCTTTTGCCTGGTGGCGTTCGCGCGCGCAAACTCGGTTTCGTAGTTGACCTCAACCTTCAACGCCTGCACCTGCCAGACGCTGCGCCCTCGACTGTCTTTGACCGAGTGTCGTGCCCTACGACCATTAAAGAGACTCACTGTGTCGACTGACGGTGAAGAAAAAAAAAAGAAAAAAAAAGGAAAGGAAAGAAAAGAAGAACGCTGGCGCAGCTTTCTCGGGTGTGGGATATGTCACCTTCGCATCAGCGTCCGACACGCGAATGGGAGACCCAATTGGACCCCTGTCGGAGAATCGCGCGACAAGACCCGTAGGAAAACTAGGGATCAATGAACCAATCCCTATGCTGCGGCATTGGTGCCTGGAATCCCATTTTTAACGGTCACTTCTACAAATGCTTTGTGTGTAGCAAGGACGAAGAAGAGGGGGGGGGAGTACAATCGCTGGCCGATAGACCAACGTGGCTCTTCTGTTCTTCTAGTTCCTGTAGTTGTGTTGTCCACAGGTACACTCAACCCTAGCAGGCAGAACGGACAGCACATGATATGATGGGCTGTTACAAGAGACGATACTGCGCTGGGACTACCAGAACGCAAGGCCATCTGGACGGCTTTTGCTTTCTATAGGAAAGCCATTCAGCCCGCCGCAATGAGCAAAAGAAGGAGCCCTGTCCACTCGATCTCATTTCAAATCGTCCCTTTCATTCATTCATTCTCCTCATTGCATCAACAGCCCTCCATTCTGTCCATTGAAACATCCAGAGCTATCTACTCACCCCGCCTCGACTCTTAGTTCAGCCCAGATTCTTCTTTTCTTAGCCACGCTGCAGACCAGTAGACCCCGCTCAGGTACCGTTGTCTTGGAAAATACCTTGATATTCATGGACACTATGACGCTGCTCAGCATTCCTCTTCCTATCTTATGTTGAACGGCAGCACTACTTGATGCCGACTACGGGCAATCGGACCCCACTGAAGCCAATGTTTGTATACTGGCAGGAGTTCGTTCTCAACAGGACTGGTGGATGCGGCGGAGAAAGGATGAGAAAGAGAAATAGACAGGCTCACTGTCCCTCTCTCGGGCAGTGGAAAGCGAGAAGGTCCTGCTCGTCAGGTCCCTATAAATTAACTCGAGTTTCTTTTCTTGCAGGGCTTCCTTGTTCTCCGTGATACCTCCTGTCCAGCAAAACCTGTCATCACCATTGCCATCCGAGGCAATTGTCCATTCCATTTGGTCCATCTGTGTCCACTCATCACCATCATCATCATCATTCTCTCTCTCTCTCTCTCTCTCTCTCTCTCTCTCTCTCTCTCTCTCTCTCCAGCCCTACCTCCTTTCCACACAGCCTATTCAGGCACGACCTAGTCAAAAGCGGAAACGGACTCGAACACTGAATCCTAGCCAGCGACAGAGACAGCGACAATCTCCCAGCATCTCCAAGAATGCAGCAGATCTTAACGTCCTCAGGGACTCGGCTACGACCCTCTCCACGCTTGATCCATCGACATTTTCCTCCCCTCCGCACATCCTCCATGTCCACGTCCTCCCCCCTTTCCTCTTTTGGACTGTTGCTCCTCCTCTCCTTTTGTCTCTTTTCCACAGGCCTGCTTTCCGCCTCGCATCATGCAGCCTCGAGCGTGAATGCTGCAGCTGGCCCCCTGACGCGTCAACAGATCTACGACCAAGGAGGCTTTGTCAAAAATTGGAACGCACCTATGCCAGATGCGCCAATCGCCGCCGCAGGTGCAAACAACTCTACGGGAATGAATGGAGAACGTTTCATTGTCCAGAACTGGTCGACCATCCACAAAACAATCCCGGTCGGTGGCAAGAGCCTTTCGTTTGTCTCGGACCCCTTCGTTGGAGGATCTGATCCTTCAACCTCTGGTAACAAGACCAATGGTCCTGTTCTACAACTCCTTTATCCTAAGGGTTCCTATGCACCCTCCAAGGGCACTGTACAAGGAGGAGCGCAGTTCTATGCAAGTCCCTTTGGAGAGTCGACTCCGTACTCAAAGATGATGGTCAGCTACGATGTGGCCTTCCCGGCCGGCTTTAACTGGGTCCTAGGTAAGTACCTTTAGAACCATGGCACGAGCATCGCAGGATATCCTCTCCTCTCAACCGCTTGATTTTTTTTTTTTTCAGAAAAAACACAAACAAAATAAGCGTTCACTTCGAGGGTGAGAGAGAGAGAGAGAGCAGTTCCTGTGAGCCCGTTGCCACCACTTTTGCGATCGCTATCCGCTTAGGGATAAAAAAAAAAACAAAGCGGATCAACTTTGTAACATCGCGTCTCTTCTCGTTGGAACGTTCTTATTATTCTACGCGGCATATGTGGGTGCTCGTTTTAGGAGGAAAGCTCCCTGGTGTCTACGGAGGATCGCCTAAAGATGGATGCTCTGGTGGCAAAGAGTCGGAGAGCTGTTTAACGGTCCGACTCATGTGGCGTGAAGCTGGACACGGTGAAGGTAAAGATTGCCTTAAGGTTCACGTCTATTCCGAACCAAAAAAAAAAAAAAACCACGAATCGAGAACACCACGACCACGGAGCCTAACTCATGCTTATGGCACCCCATCCTTTCTCTAGTTTATGCATACCTCCCTACATCATCTAGCTCAAGCTTTTGTAAGGATGCTCAATCTATGTGCAATGACAAGTATGGAATCTCGATCGGCCGGGGTTTGATTTACTTTGCCCCTGGAGCCTGGTCGCATATCGATGTCGTCATGGAACTGAACGAACCTGCCGCCAAGCAGAATGGCAAGTTGCAGGTTTACCAGAATGGCAACCTTGTCGTTTCTATGGACAACGTCCCATACCGGACAACAGGCATGGTCGGATTCCAAGGACTGATGTTCTCGTCCTTCTTTGGTGGGTCGGATGCAAGCTACGCGACACCCGTAGACACAAATGTGTACTTTCGAAACCTTCAGATGAGTGTTGGAGAGCCAGCAAGGCTGTATGAAGGCAGTGGCAGTAGTGCGGGTCAGGTTTCGAGCTCAAGGAGCACATTGACCATGCTGCTCTCGGCAGCCATTTCTCTTCTGTTGACCTTGTTTGTATGACCCTGGCTGCTCACTCATCCTCCTGATGAGAATCTGAGAACTTAGACTGGATGCCACCAACCTAAAATAATCTTCACGCAGTAGTCAAAATACCTTTTCCTGGACGACTCACAGTCAAAATCGTCCAGGAAAGGCACTTCAATTCAATCGGAAGGAAAAATATATATGAGCCTATAGAAAATCCTGTATGCTGGGGAAGTGCGTCTGGACGGTCCGTCTGTCTCAGTAAAAAGTCTCTTTGTGCAATCTCGCAAAAACGTGTTATTAGCTTTGACTCTGGAGAGTTCATCTCTATGTTTTCCTGTACTTAACAGCTCCATTTATGGCTCCTGAGGTTCTGCCATAAGCTCTTTAAAGAGATTGCATACCTAAGGCCGATCTAGTGTTTTTGTGTTCATCAGTATGGTCCGCAGGTCTTTGGGGGAGTTTAATGCATCCCGTCGGGCATGGTAGACTGGGCAGTTAATAATTCAGTCATATGCTTCGAATTGGTGGAACTTTGGGTGCTGCTTCCTGAGGTTGTATCGACAACACCTCTATTGTCCGGAGCTGGGCCATCAGTCTCTCAAGCTTCTATGACTTGCGTTGCTATGTGTTCATCTTCATCTTCTTCTTCCTCCAAGTAGATATCTGGAATATGCTGTTCAGTGGCATTCCCGATTTCTCAGCCCTTCTCTTTTCTCGTTATGGCAATCATGTATTCAATATACACCTTCTCCTGTTCCAGGTAGAGATGGTGCCGGGTGTATGCCTCATAGTGTCTCTGTTCTAAATTTGTTGAAGCCATAGATTCGATATCTGCGCGCATTTGTTCAGAGAGAACTGGGGAGGGGGTTTAGCAAAGCTGTTTCTCAGTATGCTTGCTTTAATTTTAATCCAGCCATATGAAATCATGGGCCATGCGTGCTCATTAGAAATAGACTTCTCACCTGTAAAATGTCCGAGTAATACGTTCTACTTGACATAACATTTTTATGAGTGTCCTCATGTACATGCTGATAATCCAGTGTCAAGAGGCTGAGTCACCGATGTTGAATTGACTAGCAATCACCAAACACGGATGTGTTTCCAAAGCTTTCCGGTTTCAGCACAGACTTCAACACCTCTGCGTTGCGACACAGAGTTCATCATCCAACCTTCATAACTACTTTTGAGAGACTGAATTTGTCATTCATCCTAAGCTTGTCATCCTCACTACCTTCTGAGTTGAAGAGGCAACATTCTTGGCAATATGCTTGACTAGTCTACACAGAACCAATTTCAGCATAAGAATGAAGGTAACTTGTAATCAACAATGGATTAAATCGCATAGTTGGTCCTCTAATTCCATACCAATAACCAATGGCTGCAGCGCAGTGACTGAATTTGCTTTGAGAAGTGACAATCCCAGAGTCATTGATGCAAACCACAATAGTGATGCGGCAACTATGGTTGGGTTAAACATCGGCCGTGATCCCCGTAGCCGTCATGAATGACTTTGGATCCGCCTGGTTGAGATAGAAGCCCCCCTCGCTGCAGCTGCAAATGTTGTCAGGTGTATACTGAACGCAAAGCAATCTCTGATTCAATCAATTGAGGATCAACCAAGCCTGCTTCTCCACGTAGTTTGACATATGTTGTGTTGTGTCGAACTGTGAACTTGTTGAACTAGGAAACCGAAAAGCTAGGTGTTTTATCATTGTCACTGCTATCGAATAGATATTTCTCGTTAACAAGGATGATGTAGATAGACTATGCAGCCTCCTAGATAGACCTCCTGTTAACGGGACTCCTTCGTCTGCGCTGTGCCTCAATCCAATGCACAAGCACTTGCTCGAGTTTCTTGCTCTTCCATGTAGTCGAATAGTAGCTTTCGGAATTCTTCTCAGCTTCGTCAAAAATATGCTTGCGCTCCCTGGTGCACCAAGGATGCTTTGTAGACTTGGAGATATCAACCCCTACTAAAGAATAAAAACTACCATAGGAAACTACACCCCCAGTATCGTCTCGTCTAGAGCAGAGGTATTCATAAATTTCAATGAACGCTCTCTTGTGTCCACTGGTGTAGGATTGCTTCTTAAAAGAAATCATTGGCAAGTCGTTCGAAGGCGGACCAAGACTTCATCTCATATCTTTCATTCTTGCAAAGCGTAAAAGACCCCCCAATCGATCGACGATTGAACACTCCATAGCTTCCAACTGAGACATGGTGTACCTACCGTTCTTTGGGGTGGAGAGAATGCGGGTGTATGTACCCATGAACGAACAGCGCCATTCTTCTTAGGTTGAAGGAAAATGATGTATTCTTACGCTTGGTGACTGTATTGTTGGTCGAGACAAATACTTGGATAGCGACAGGTGAGCTTTAGGAAATGCTGAGAGATCCTAGCAGCGATACATGGATCTTGGACAATCTTGGATGAACGCTGAGCGGTGCCATAGGTACTTTGGACGGGACTATGGTAGAAACGATCACCACCAGGCGAGACTTGAGGCACCTGTGATGAGATTTGAAGAGTACTGGGGGGAACATTGGACGCGGCAAACACCACGGGAGCTGCGACCACAGCCAAGGAAGATTTGATGTGCTCCTGGCGATACTTGATGCACTCCTGGCGAAATCTGAGGCGCCCTCGGCAAGACCTGGAGAGCGCCATGGGACACTGGACTGAACAAGGGAATTACGACCCCTACCAGCAGTGATTTCTCGACAGATGATTGAGCCTTGCACAAAGAGATTTTTGCTGTCCAGCCTGGACGAGACTGACGGACTGTCCAAATCTACCTTTCACTGCGGGCAAACAAGGAGGGAAAAGTAACGGAGAACTATCCATCCACGACTACAATCTTTCAGTTGTTAGCTGAGGAATTCAATAAGAAACAGTTCCTCTTGTCAACCGGAAGTTTCTTTACTGTCGCTGCGAATGGTCGTGGTGTCAAGTCCAAGATCGCTCGGCTACAAGAGGGACCGATTCGGACGAACAAGGAGAGGCACCCGACTGGATTGGGTGTCATAGACTCTGATAGATGGAGGGAGCCGAACACCCACTCGGGTAGTCAATGGAGCAACGGCACTCCTCATCCCACAGCTCATGTTATCACCACTGCCAATGACATCTCCAATAGTTTATCGTACGTTCGCAGGGATGACGGCAACGATGATGATGATGATTACGAGAGTGATGCAGAGGTGGATGCCACTACCGACGACAAGTATGGTGCGAATAATCGCGTCGAGGGACCCCAGCTGATTGGGTGTCAGATAATGATGAGGTGGGGGAGGAGGAGGAGCCATTGATGGGTACTGTCCAATTCAGTCGGTCCCTTCAGTCTCGCCATCACCAGCACCAGCACCAGCATCGTCTCGAACAGGATCAACATGTTCAGGACGTGTCATTTCCATGGGTACTAAGCGTGTATCTCCTGCCCGTCCTTTCTACAAAGCATCCGAGTCCACAGGGCGGTCCAAGCAAGCTCAAAGACAGGGTCTGCTACAGCAATTAAAACGGGTCACCTACGCATCTCGCGACTCTTACGAGAACTGTGTCAAGATCAAGGAACTCGAGCTCAAGCAATGGCAAAAGGAGGCTGTTCGAAGACAGGCAGGAATGAAAGTCAGAAAACTAGAGGCTGAAGTGAGGAAGGTAGAGGCTGAGGCAAGGAAAGTAGATGCTGAGGCAGGGAAGAAAGAGGCCGAGATGAAGGTAATTGAAGCAGAGTTGAGGAGGGCCGAAATGAATTACGAAAGAAGGGTTTTGGGATTGCGCATAGAGCTGACAAGGGCAACAAGTCACAGTTACTGGCCATCACCCCCTGGGAGAGGTCCCTCCAGCACCCTCAAATACTCAGGTACATGAATTGTAAATCGCCATGCTCAGAAGAATGCTTTATTTTGACCTGAGAAGAGCAAAACTTGACGCTGAATGCGCTCTGTTGGGACTGTCAGACTCTCCCCAACGAGCGCAGCCATAACGGTGGTCGACAAGGCATAAACAAAACCCCCAATGAGGTATTTGCCGTCGTCAAAGAGCTTCTCTTTTTCTCTGTAGAGATTCATATCTTTGTAGTCAGAGGAACCATGCTTGGTACATAGTAGCCAATGAGGAAGTGCATGAAGCCGCCATGGTGATCGCAAAACTCTGTCACCTCAATATTATACTTTTTTTTTCATGATGGCAAACAAGTCCTTGTCAAAACTTGGGTGCTCGATAGACAAGGATCGTAATGCTATCCATCGGCTCCAATTACGTCACTGTAAATACCTTTGTCTGGAATACGTCTTTGAAGTAGGTGTGAACAGCATCCGAGAGAGTCTTGTCAAGGCAGGTAGTATCCAAAGTTCGCATGGGAAGGAGCTGGAAGATATTAAGAGGCACGTATGTTGTTCTGAAGAGTGATGATAGTTGCGAGAAGGTTAAAGTCCGAAAGCTGAATGGAGGGCCATACGCGGACAAGATGAAGGCTGGCCTCGATGATCTTTTCCAACTTGTTGACAAGACGCTGGCAAAGTCGGTTAAGTTTTGATCACACAGGGTCTCAGTGACATCTCCCTTCTGATATCTTCGCCATTCAAATACAAAAGAAGAACAGATGAAGAGGAGAAAAGGACGAATTATATGTCCAATAGAACGGATAATTATACCATCCTTAGGAACTTTAATTTTGTTTAAACAGAGCAGCTTTGGTCACGTCTCGCACGTCTCTTTGACATTAAGGCGGCTTCACGGTAACTAGCTCTATTCAGAAACTTCTACTGGCATTCAATTTTTCGAAAACAGGCGTGGAACGGATCTATAAAATGCTGCATGAAACAGAGTGAGAGAGACATAATGAGATTCAGGCGAAATGATGACAGTGCAATTCGCATAAAAACTTAGAGAGCGCATCCCTTTGGGGATAAACGAGCCGAAGTTTGCATACTAAATACGCATCGGCTGCAAAAGAGACTGGAGAGAGAGGAGAAAATAACAGCCATAGTGGATTGGATGGAGACTGGCCTTTACAATTGGTCTTTGGATCGACCCAGTTAAATTTAGTGAGAGTAACTGCTATTCATCTCGATGAAATCCGAGTAAGTATGGGACCTAATGGTCTTTTCAATATTCTCCATCGAGCGAAAACGCACATGCAACCACAAAAAATATAAAAGGCTACCACTCCCCGGACCCATACATCTGCTGATGGTGGTAGCACCTTTTTTAGCCGCGTTGGGGTTTCGGCGAATGCTAACTGTCAGACAGGTTAGTCATTGATGTTGACTATCCTCCAGAATCTGGAGTACCGCTTTAGCAACCACTAACATCTTTCTACTTTGGAACATTTCACAAAGGTGCGATGTTTTGTACCTCTTTTGCCAAACACGAACAAACAAAGTCAGAATTTTTCCGTCACCATTGTTTAACAATGCCAATGGTTCATTTCTACTCCACATCTCTGCTGGTATTGTTTGTCGCCAAACACCCTTGCATCCCCCGGTTCATCATGTCTGCCAGATTTCCAAAGTAGATAGGACCCCTACATTATGAGAACACATATGCCATAGTTCTCTCACAATTGCCTACGTACAGATTTTTTAGTCCAATACACCCCAGAACTTGACACTCGGAAAATTTTCGGCACTCAAACCTGGCCTACGAGGATAAGATTTGTCAAGCTATGGACAGCCCAACCTTCTTCTACCCTCACTTCAAGACAGATGAGAGCAAAAAAAGGTCCAGAGTTAAGTGTCAAATGAAGAGACATACAAAGCGTGCTTGCGTTCAATGAAGCGTTCACTCGGAGGGGACTCTTTGTACTAGAGAGAGACACATGAGCCTCCTTTCGACCATGGAATTCTCGACGTGTCGATAGCGAGTACCCTCAACTTTGAACGCTCCTCCTCTCCTCCTTTCTCCACTCCTTCCCAACCCCCAACCCCTCCCCAACCCCCTGGGATTTCTCCTCCTGCTGCACGCCCCTAGACTCGCTCTCAGGATGGAAGTTCCCTCCCCCTCTTTTCCTCCCCCCCTCTTTCCCTTTCCTTTGTTGAACAAAGCCTACACACATGCTGTTTGCCACTCTCTTCGGGATAAGCTTCTTTTTGTATTTGCATGGTGTGTATGTGTATGTTTACTTCTATGCCTCTTTTTTTCCATGCAAGTTTTTTTTTTCTTTGCCAAAAAGCACAGACGCTTGTTATTGTTTGAAGCCCTTTGGCCTTTTCCATCTGTCCATAGTTTGAGGTGGAGGGGGGTGGAGACTCGGCTGCTTTTTTTTTTTTTTTTTGTATCCCTCACCCAATTATGCATTGGTAATGGAAATCCGCCACATATTTTTTTTTCCACAACTGCTGGTCACAAACAAAGCAAGCAGCAGGTGTCCATTTGGTTCCTCCACCATTTCTTGGTGTGCTTTTGGATCAATGAGTCAGTGACCCGTAGGACAACAGATCGGGGGCAGTGATTGGTAAGTGGGAGGGACTAGCCTCTTACCGGGGAAAACGACAGGCATCCTTCCCTCTCTTCTTCTTCTTCTTCTTCTTCTCTCTCTCTCTCTCTCTCTCTCTCTCTCTCTCTCTCTCTCTCTCTTTCCACGGCCAAGACGAGTAAGACAGAAGGGGTGCGGTCCACGGATCAAAACAAAGTGGAGTGAACGCTGTTGATCGGGATGAATAATAAGATATGGTGAAGACTGGATAACGACTCTAAGAGGTGTAGCGAATAGGAGAATCGAATCTTAATAATACATACTGGGGAAGGAGAGGACTCGATCGTTCCTGTGTCTGAATCGGTTCGGCCCTCCTTTCTTTGATCCATCTCCTTAAGAGGAAAATGGAAATTGAAGAAAGAAGAGCAAAAAATGAGGGTGGCCAGGCGTTCAAGTGTACTGAGAGAATGAGGAGTGGAGGCTGTGGAGTGCCGATCAGAACCATGTGTGCACATGCAAAGATGTATATTACTACACACGCACCGTCGACATGTACATACCGTATCTCTCCGGTACGTTTGGTACCTCTTTCTCCCGAGAGTTCTGGCCTCTCCTTTTTCTCTTTCTCGCTCTCTCTCTCTCTCTCTCTTGGTGGTGAAATATGGTTATAGTTCGAGTACCACCCTCGGATGCTAACCGAAAGTGTCACGCGCAAATGGAACCGAAGCATAGAAAGGGCAGTGCTCATATCCCAACCATTTCCCTTCTCTCCTCTCACTTGTTTCCAACAAGGTTGGAAGCTACAAAGATATTGGTACCAGAAGAGGCCCTAATCTCTTGGTTATTGGCGTACAGGTGATGCTTACATACTGTCACCTCCGACTCGACTCTTTGTGCTTACTTAGCCTTCTCCACATCTCTGACTCTCTAATATCGTGGCCCAACACCTTTCAGATCAGTCATACCTCCTTGAACTAGTCTATGGAATGCTGTGCGCCAATGACATGAAAAGAGTCCCTTGTCCATTCATGTATGATCTCCTTCCCCCCAGAAGGAAGCTGTTGTTGGAATGGAGTGGCCCATCTTGCCAATTTCGTCTGTCTCGGTTGTACAATGAAATCACCTCTCGCTCATTCAACACCGATGAGCATTCCTCTCTTCTCTCTCTCTCTCTCTCTAACGCGGGGAGAATGAACAGAAACAAGGAGTAAACCGGGTTATCCACCTGTGCCTCGAACACCTAAAAAAGACGTGAAAAGGCTATGCATCCGTTCCTACCAGCTTAAGGACAAAAAGCTTTCCGTTCCGTTCAAGGAAGGGCTGAATGGCGTTGGGCTGAAGAGAGTTGTCAGCAGAGCTGCACTTGGACGCCATGTTTGCAGATATGGACTCCAAAGGTAGAGAGAGAGAGAGAGAGAGAGAGAG
This sequence comes from Mortierella sp. BCC40632, assembly GCA_011634665.1. Lineage (NCBI taxonomy): Eukaryota > Fungi > Mortierellomycota > Mortierellomycetes > Mortierellales > Mortierellaceae > Mortierella > Mortierella sp. BCC40632. The sequence continues at coordinate 1,154,727 of WAEK01000015.1, read as the reverse complement.
AGAGGAGAGAGCATAAAAAGGTGGTTGGGTAGCTGTGGTTTCTCGATCTTCTATTAACTTTACGTTTCAATTCTAAATTTTGGGCAGACGTTGGGCGATAGGTAACAGTCTAGGCGATAGACTTCATTGATCTCATTAGACTAACCGGCCGCCGCACCTCTCTCTGACCTCTCTGCCTTTATGTTTTCCTCTACTCTGCGGCGTTGATAGGCCCAGCCGGCGTGAGTATTTTTCATGAATGGCCTTTTCAGGCAAGTGAGAGCGAGCGCGAGAAAATTTAGAGTAGTCCTTTGTGCTCAGAACTCTAAATCGACAGGTACATTGGATTTGGGAGATGACAACCACTTGTCCCAGTGTTCTCGCCCTCCTTCCTCCCCTCTTCCCCCTCTTGACTCTCCTCCTCGCCACTTGTCTCTTCTTCTCCCGACCTGAATCTTGCATTGCTGCTCTTAAGCCCTGGATTGCAGCAAAGAGAGTCACTATCATCTCTCTCTCTCTTCTCTAGCACGCCCGCAAGGTTGCTGAGAAAGAATTGGCATGAGGAGCAAGGACGACAAGAACCATAAAAAAAAAAAAGAGTTATCAAGATGGAGACCGTGCTGATAATCTACCTGGGGCAGGACTGCTAGATGATTCTCAGTTCCAACCCAGCCTGGCGGAGGACAGAGCGGAGCATTGGTTTAGCTTGGCCATGGCTGGCTCCTGCCCGTGCATTGGTACCTCCGCGTATGTGTTTGCGCGCGCGCGGCAGAACAAAAGACTGCCGCCCTGAACGCGAACGCGATGATTCTCTCTTGGCATTTTTTACCTTCGAACTTGTGGAAGGCTGCACTGGCAACAACAATAACAACAACAGGGCCAGACACAGGAGGACAATGACGGAGCACAGAGAGACATACATATGTGCGATAAACAAACCTGCCTCGTTTATTTTCCGTGGCCGATCGAGAAAGAAGGGCTGGTTCTTTTTTTTTTTTGTACAAACAGTAGGGAGAGCAAAAGACGAGGAAGCATACGATAGGCCGTGTATGTGAGCAGAGAGAAAGAGACGAGTAGAGTTGTGTTTGGGTACACAACACACCGCTCATTGATAGGACACATTCTTTGTATGAAGTATGAACAGAACAGAGAAGGGCAAAGAGGCCGACAGATGGACATCGGAGGACAGCAGCTGTCTGCACACATGCACCAAGGTCTTCACTCGAATCTCTGCTGTTGGATGTGCGAGTGGGCGTTCAGTCCGACTACGCCTCTCTTGTGGTCGCCAGGGGTGCGAGGCCGTGACACCGGAGGTTTCGCTCTGATGTCCTTTGCAACGCTGGGAAGAAGGGTCGGGTGTGCTTGTGTGTGCGTGTGTGTGCGTGTGTGTGTGTGGAAGTGAAAACCGAACAAACGAATCGAGAGCGAAAGGCTGAGGTAGGCTAGCAGCAAAGCTGGGCTCATGCTCTCTCAACACCACGCCATGGCACACCACATTGCGGTCGCACCCTGTCTCGTTCCTCTTTCCCCCGTGCCTGCCTGTGCGATCGTACCTAGAGCGAGAGGGGGAGAGAAGGAAAGAATCGAGGGAACGCCGAACCTTCTCTGGCCGTTTTTTCGCCTGACAACTCGTCTTCCCTAATCTATCGTGACCCCCAGGCCTTTGGCCGTTTTTTCTTTCCCTCCCTCGTGCCGATGTTATAAAAACCTCGTCGTCGTCCGTTCCTGGGAGATCTGCTTCTTGCCTTGCCTTCCCCTGCCACTCACCCCCCTCTATTCTCTTTAACCCCATTTCTTTGTACAGTACTTCTTCTCTTCCTCCTCACTATCCCCTCTCCTTCATTTCCTTCTTGCCTGAGCGAGAAACACATACACACATACCCCAGCCATGTCAAAGACAGACTATGAGGGAGACACCCCTCTCCCTGATGAGAAGCAGGGCGCCGTCTCTATGGTGGATGATACCCACAACGACCTGAGCACCTCGCAAGAGGGCCACAAACTCCAGCGCAACCTCCAGGCCCGCCACCTTACCATGATTTCTCTCGGTATGACTTTTCACTGCCTTGGGTCTTGTCCTTGAGCTTGCCTCTTGGGCTTGTTTTTGGGCATATCCTGCTCTATCCAATCTATCAGTGGCAACTGTGATCACACATCAGAACCGACCCTAATCACCCCTCTCTATTTCCCACATACTTTTTTCATTTTTGTTCTACAGGAGGAACGATTGGTACGGGTCTGTTCTTGGCCTCTGGAAACTCGATTGCATCGGCCGGTCCGGGATATGCACAGATCGCTTACACATTGATCGGTACCATGGTTTTCTGCTTCATGAGCTCTCTTGGAGAGATGACAACGTACTTGCCCATCACCGGATCGATTAACGCTTACGGCACCCGCTTCGTTGACCCTGCTTTTGGATTCATGCTTGGTAAGTTTGTGCCTCCTCTTTTTGTTCTGTCTCTCTCGACGCTTAAACTGAGGCGTGATTTTCGATTGGCGGATTTCATTCCCGGGCGTGTTGTGCATCTGTTTGGATGGGCGTTTGGAAGCGCAACCTATTGGCGTTCTTGTGCATCGACGAACAAGCTTTGGTCTCTTTTTTTATTTTTTCGCCCCTTGGCCTCGTCGGATGCACTGCCTTCCACTGCTCTCTCTTTCTCTCCTCTCCGTTTCCCTTCAGCCTCCAATGTGAGCAGTAGTTGTGAGGTTATATGAGATTTGATTCTGGATCACTTCGGATAGGGTTCCTTGAATCCCCGCGACCGGCTGATTGGACCAGCCTACGCCAGCAGCTCGTGACCCCTTCGTCCTTCCCCGGGATGGAGGCGAGACCTCTCCACACACACCCCTCTCCAGACTCTCACACTCTCTCACAGGCGGGGATTTCGCGTCTGTTCCAGATACCGTACTCTCCTCCTCTTCTCCCCTGAAAGACACGCATACCCATACCCAAACCTTCTCTTCCACCTCTATCTACCAACTCAAGCTTGATAATGCCTTGCCACTAACCAGCACGTGGTATTTTGTTTCTCTTCTCTAGGTTGGGTCTACTGGTTCTCTTGGTCTATCACTGTTGCTACCGAATTTGTTGCCTCGTCTATCATTATCTCGTACTGGATTACGCCAGAACAGTGTCCAGAATGGGTCTGGGCCCTTGTCTTTGTCATCACCCTTACTTCACTCAACCTCATCTCCGTCAAGGCCTATGGTGAAACCGAATACTGGCTCTCACTCATCAAAGTTTTGGCTGTTATCGTCTTTATCATCGTCGGCTTCCTCTACATTGGTGGTGCTGTCGGTGAGCCCTTGGTTGTTGAGGGTGTGGTCATGAAGCCAGGCAGAGCAATCTTTGATATGGGTCCATTCCATGGTGGATTCGCTGGACTTGTTGGTATCTTCCTTAACGCCGGTTTCTCATTCCAGGGTGCCGAGTTGGTCGGTATTGCTGCCGGAGAGACCAAGAACCCCCGCAAGAACGTTCCCCGTGCCATTCGTCAAGTCTTCTGGCGCATCTTGCTTTTCTATGTCCTCACCATCTTGATCATTGGTCTCTGCATTCCCTACAATGACCCCTTGCTCGCCAACGAGGATGGAAACATCGAGTCTTCGCCCTTCACTCGTGTCTTTGTCCAGTCTGGTATCAAGGCCGGTGACCACATCATGAATGCCGTTATTCTCATTGCCATTCTTTCAGCTGGTAACTCGGGTCTTTATGCCTCCTCTCGCGCCATGCACACCCTCTCGAAGGAGGGCAATGCACCCAAATTCTTCCAGTATGTCAACCGCTGGGGTGTCCCCGTCTACTGTGTCCTCGCCACCTCCTTGGTCGGCTGCTTGGCTTTCATCGTCTCTCTGCCCCAGGTTGGTAAGGGTCAGGCCTATGACTGGCTCTTGGCCTTGTCCTCGACCACTGGTTTCATCTCCTGGATCGGTATTGCTGTCTGCCATATTCGATTCCGTATGGCGTACAAGGCTCAGGGTCGATCTCTCAACGATCTTCCCTTTGTTTCTCGCCTCTATCCCTATGGCCCTATCTACACCCTCATTGTCTGCATCATCATTTTGCTGGGACAGGGTTACCGCTCGTTCTCGCCTTTTGATGTCAAGTCATTCTTGTCGGCCTATGTCACGTTGCCATTCGTCCTTCTCTTGTACATGGGCAAGAAGCTCTACTCCAAGACCAAGATCATTCCCTTGGTCGATGTCGATCTTGACACTGGCAGGACCTTCCTTGACACCACCAGCCCTGTCGAGCCCAAGAGTCTCAAGAAGACCTGGTGGCGCCGTATTATTGGCAGCATCTTTTAAAAAAAAATAGAATTGATTGTCAATCTTTTCTTTTTTCTTTCATCCTCCTCCTTTTCCCTCCGCTTCTTCCTTCATCCCCCACTACTACCTGTAATAAATATTGAACTTGTACATTGGACAAACAAATGATTTTCCTATGCTTTTTTTTTTTTTTTTTTTTTTTTTTTGCTCTCTCTCTCTCTGGATCATAAACAGATGCCGAATCGCCTATAAAGGTAGATTGTCCATCCTCTCTCACCTTGCCATTATTAAGTGATCCACGCTAGTCCATATAGTACAAGTGGCAATTTTAATTAGATTTGCTCCTCTCTCCTTTCTCTCTCTCTCTCCCTTCAGTTTGGTATCCATAATGTTGGGGGGTGAGTGAGAGTGGGTGGAGAGTCATTCCGCTTTTTTTTGTTGTTTTAAAATGGTTTCTGTGACAAGAGTCCTGCTGGTTTCTTTGTAAGCCGTCCAGCCTCCTGTACTGCTTGTACGATTTCTCCAATATCTGTCTCAAGCACCATGCCTCCAGTGACTACCTCGGCAAGAATGTCATGCACCTCTTTGAAGTGAAAGATCTATAAAGTTTTGGCGTAAACACACAAGAAGAAGAGAGTGTCTCGATCATGTTAATAGCCTGTTCCAAAAGAAAGAAAGAAAGAAAGAAGAGAGAGAGGATCCCTATCATTCCCACATGTAGCTCAGTCCAGCTCAACATACCAGATCCAGCTCGCAAACATTTTCGAAACATCTATCTAGACTCTCGACAAAGACCTATAAAAACCGCCACCGGTGCAGATAACCAACCCCAAAGAGCCAACGTATTCCAAAGTACTCTCTGTCAGTATCTATCCGTATCTGTAACATGGTCTTTTTTTTTTTCTCCTCCGTAGTCGTCTGTTGTCGTATCGCATTGTATTTTTCTCTTATTTACCTGGATCAAGTCTAGGATTCCAAGCTCACTCTCGCTCTCGTCCACGACAAAGACAAAATATAAAGTGGCGTAGTGTCTGTAAATGACTCGAGTGTCCTGTCCGCCAAGCATCTGACTTCCTTCCAGAAAATTGCAAACGGTATCAGGTCGCTTTGAGATGAGGCCAAAGATTTCTTTGATGAGTGCTTGTTGTGTTGCAATGTCCTAACCGAATGAGTGAGCGAGAAAGAGAAACACGCACACACACACACAAAAAAAAAAAAAAAAAAAAAAAAAAGAGTGTCAAAAGACAATGTCCTATTAGTTTTGTTAAAATCCTTTTTCTTTTTCTTTCTTCTTCAGAATAGGGCTTGCTTTGACGCCATGCCTTCCTTTTTTTTTGTCTTCAAAATAAGGCCGCGTTCATTTTTTCTGAGAGCATACAATGGGATTGTAGAACTTGGTTAACCGTGGGTTGCCATGGTTATTAAAGATGAGAACTGATTTGATCATGCTGAAATGTCCAATTCGAGACGAATATTTAGAAAGAAAAAAAATATATAACTCCTGAGGCGAGAAGAGCGAGCGAGAGAGAGAGAATGACAGAGTGCAAAAATGAGTTCCTGTTCCTTGGGCTCCTGTGGTCTATAATGCGAAATGCTGGAGACCGCGATGGACTCGTCCTCTGTGCATAGATGAATGGAGCGAGCACGAGTGGCTTAAAAACGGTCTCTTTCTTTTTTTTCACTCCTTCCTCACTCATACACACTCTCTCCCTTCCCTTTTTTTTTTTTTTTTTTTGAATGCGGCTCGACACAATGCATCCATCCATCCGACACAATCTTGTCCAAGTAAGTCGTATTTCTCTCTATCGACATCAAACACATCAACCTGGCAGCCGTAGCCGTCTTATTTTCAAACAACATGCGCTCAACCAACATACTCCCTGTTTCGGGGAAAGCGAGGAGGAGGAATGCGCCATCCAACCGAGTCAACTCAATTTCACTTAATCATACTGGAGGTTGCTTCGTCCTTGGGAGTCGCAGTTTTCAATTGTCCTGAATAGAAGTTATCCAGGTGTTCTATAGGACAGGTGGCCTTGTTTAGCTCTCCTACAGATACTGCACCCGTCACAGGTGGAGCGATACGATCAACTCCCCCTCCTCTCCCGCCTGGATAGCTTCTTACTTTTTTGTGAGGAACCTCCCTAGTCCCCAATCTTTCGTTGCACACCTTGGACTTTCATTTTATCTTTTAACTGGTGGATACAGGCAGACCTCGCCCTAGTCAGACTCATCTTTTTTTTTTTTTTTTTTTTAAAAAAAAAAAAAATTTCCGCTGGAACAGCCATTTAGGACGGTCAGGCTCATCATACTCCACCGAATCATCTACTAACAACTCAATCGACTCACTACATCGCTACAACCAATGGGTATCCCGAAAAGTGGGAAATAATGGTGTAGTGGTGGGAAATAATGGAGGTGACTTGGTGGTGAGGGCAACATTGGGCGAAGCAGGCCCGATACTGGTAGCCAATCACTTAGGTCTTTAACGGGGCTGTAGCTCATTTGGTAGAGCGCTCCCTTCGCATGGGAGAGGCATGGGGTTCGATTCCCCACTGCTCCATCTTTTGCCCCAACTTGCGACTTTTTTTTCACTCCTATTCTCAGGCCCCAGGTGGCTGGGACTCCTGGCAGCCAATCGACCATTTTTTCTAGGTGAGCCCGGCTGGGAAAGAAGCACTCACCTCTCAAGACCCAATTCAGTCACGTTGTTTTTTTTTTCACCAAACGAACGCATGCTCGAATTTCTAAGGATCAAAAAAGTAAAGTCGCTCTGAGTGCCTGGCTGCCACAGATCAATTGTGGCTATTCTCTCTACACACTTCTGTCTATTTATTTGACTTGACGTCCGCAAGTTATCTTGGATTACTGCACTGAGGGAGTTTTCAAAACGTACTCAAACTGACGCAGAAATCCTTTCCATCCCATGTATTATAAAAAAAAAAAAAAAAAAAAAAGCTCTTGCCCTGTTGTCATAGTTTGCCGTAGCCTACTACTGGTCTGGCTGTGATGAGAGATCGCCAGGAATATATATTGAACGGCGACTTTTGTGGTTTTAATTGCGAGAATCAGATGTATTTGTCAATTGGTTTAAGAGTGCAACCGATTTGTTTGATCCCTCAAATATCTCCAAAAACCTGATCACAACAAAAAAAAACAAAGCAAAAAATGGATCAAAAGAATGGATTAAGGATGTCAAAAAAAAGGCAGCGTCGCTTTGAGGACTAGGTTGCCACAAATTAGGTGTCTCTCTGTGGGAAGAGATACTATTCACATTATTGAGAATGTACAAGACAGTATCAAGAAACGTGCGATGAAGAAAGTTCAGTTCAATTTCAGGGCACACCACTGTGTTTACGCGTAACAAAAAAGAAAAAGAAAGAAAGGGCCGAGACTAATGGATTTTTGTTGTGCCCCCCCCCAAGGAGTGGAACTTGGACAAACGGCTTGATTTATTCCTGCGATGTACGTACTTTGGAGCATTTTATTTTCCCCTATCCTCTCTCTCCCTTACTCCCTTACTCACTCTCTTCCTCTAAACGAGGCAACAAGATAGAAAGGATCAATGTAAAAAAAAGAAGGGAAAAAAAAAAAAGAAAGTAAGCAAGAAAAGAAAAGAATAGAAAAGAAAGGCCCCTACTCTGTCTTCATCTTCTAGGTTCGTCAATGGGCAATCTAGCGCATGAATCCTAAGGCGCTAAAGCAAAAAGATGAGAGGATGAAAGTTCTCACCAAAAAAAAAAAAAAAAAATGTGCAAACCCACTCGTTTAGATTTCTCTCTCTCTCTCTCTCTCTCCTCTCCACTTTTTGTGCTCTCTGTTCCTCCCTTTTTTTTTTTTCTATCAAATCCCTACCAAAAATTTATCTAGTCTACACATGCCTTCAGTTAGAGTTAGCATTGACGTAATGCGCCGGTGCTTTCTTTCTTTTTCTTTTTTTTTTTTTTTTTTTTTTGAGCACCAGACCGAACATTTGGTTTTTTTTTTTTTTTGAGCAGGGGAACAGATTAGCTTCGCTTTGGGACCAGGACCAGGGAAGAAGAGGAAGAGGAAAAAAAAAAAAAAAAAAAGGTGCCAGTGCACAATGCACTTCACACACAGGTCTCGGACAAAGGGCAGTAAACAAGGCATTTTCTACAACCTGAGCAGAGATACCATTGGAAAGAGGAAAGAGGAAGGAGGGCAATGGCGCTTCTCACCCTTCTGATGCATTCTACTCTAGTCGGAAAGAGCTTTAGCTGTGTCGGTCGTTGATTTTGCGGGGGTAGTGAGAGAGAGAGAGAGAGGAGCTTATCGTGGACATGTCAGGAGTAGCCCCTCTGCCATTGTTCGTGCTCACCAAGACCTCCATTGGGCGTGAGAGGGTACGTGTGTATAGTGAAGAGAATGAGAGTGAGTAAGAGCGAGAATGAGAGAGAGAAAGGAGTCCGCTTCAGTCAGCGCTGTTGCTCTGTGGGTTTACCCAGCGGACAGGCGGCCAGTTCTTCCTTTCCATGAATTCGACGTCTGCAATTAAAACAGGCGCCAGGGAGTGGAGGCAATGGTCCATCTAGTTCTGTGCAACAGGTCCGTCTGTTAGGCTCGATCGGGGCATAGATCGAGTATACATAATTGGGACGGAACCTTGTAAAGTACATCCACACGCAGACAACAGGACAAGAAACGGGTGTCATGAGCACCGAAGCGATCGCATGTGCCCATGCGGGTCAGTGGTAGGTGAGGAAAGAGGAGGTTACCCATGCTTTTGAGTAATAGCATGGCACGTATCGCGTAACCATGAAGACATTCGGGGAACCTGACCTATGCAGGCGGGGTAGAGTTAGTTGTGCTCTAACCGAGAACCGAGCCAAGTCCAAAGGAAGAGGCCCGATCCCATCGGAGCCTCATTGAGCTGGGTGCAGACCGGACAGCTGGCCGGAGAAGCGAAAGAGAGATGGAAAGCGAGAGAGAAAGAGAGAAAGGGGATGAGCCCATGGGCGATAGAAAGCAAGAGGATTAGGGGCGGACGGACGTTGTCCCAGATCGATCTAAAGACAGGAGGAGGAGGAGGAGGAGAAGGAGGAAAGGCCATATATTTTATTTCGGTGATCAGTTTTAAAGAGTCTCTCTTTCTTTCTTTCTCTTTTCTCTTCTCTTCTCTTCTCTCTTTCTCTTACTCCCTGTCCACGTCTCTACTCGAGCCTCAACACTCTTCTGCATCCTCGCCGGTTGACGCCCCGATTCGAACCTGCCCATCTCCTCGTGGACCAGTCATCCTCCCATTCGCACCACCCTTCTCATCCTTCATTCGGTGCATTCAAACTTGATTCGTTTTAAATCTCTTTCTCTCTCTCTCTCTCTCTCTCTCTCTCTCTCTCTCTCTCTCTCTCTCTCTCTCTCTCTCTCTCTCTCTCTCTTTCTCTCCTCCCCTTTTTTTATTGGACACACACCGTGCCACCTCAATGCGCCGTTAATTTCCCTTCCACCCCTGTGCGTTACTCTCCATAATTCCGAGCAACGCCTTCCCGTATACCCGGTAGACCGCCATGAAGTTCAAGCGACAAAAAGGTACGCTACACACTTTCGACTCTCCCTTCCAGGCACAAGCTTGGTACTGGGTCCATCTTCCGGACAGGCCTTGTCTCGAATCCAGCTCGTGTTATCGCTCCACAGACAGTGCCCCAGGCCTGCAGCCAACGCAAAATAAGCTAAAACAGACTAGTGCTGCTCTTGCTCTATCGAGATCGGCAGCTGTAGAACAAAGAAGCAAGCGAAAAAAGGGGGGAAGGAGAAGGTGACAATGGTGTGCAACCAGCCTATTGGTATCAGGCGGAGGATGCACTACTGCCATGAGGATAGATCCTCAATCAGGAAAAGGAATGGTCCTTCGGCTCAGCACCTCCGTCTAAAGCTCAGCAGCGCCTCTTGTTCTTCTCGCGCAAGCGCGCAAGATAATGAGATGCAGCTCCAGCCTAGGGCCCAGCATCCTGTCCCACCGCACTAAGCAAACTGTATTTGACCTGGATGGGCGTGGAGGCGGAGGAGGAAATGGAAGTGGGGAGTAGGGAGCTGACAAGGAAGTGGCGCGGGCAAGACAACCCCGAACCTTTGGCCGAGAGCTACCCAAAAAAAAGAACATCGCCAACATTCCTCTGACGCCAAACAATAACACCTCTGCCTCGTCTGTCATAGATACTCCTTTAACATCAACGGCACCACCCGTTGTGAATGAAGCCCTTGGCAGCCAGCGGGCTCCTCTCCCACCTGTCAGCGAGAATGCCACACTTTCCGTCGACCAGGCCACGGCCCCTATCAACCCTGCCTTCACACGGCCACCGCTAGTCCAAAGCAGTCCTCAGTTTGTGTATTCTCACTCGAGCCATCCACACCACCACCAGGTTCCACTCCCACCAACGCTCACGACAACGCCACCACTTGACCGCACAGGAGTTTCGACTAACATCGACATGGATCGGATTATGAAGCAGGACGAAGCAGCAATGAACGACTTTGTGCCGCCACGACAGGCAATGAACAGTGATGAGTCTGACTTTGACTGGGACGAGGATATCAACATTGACGCCAACGGGCAGGTCCTCCCTGCAGGGGCAATGCTGAACAAGAAGAACAAGAAGAACAATACCAAATGGAGGAAGCTTTCGCCTTTTCTTCGTACCGTGATCTTGATCTTGACCGTTGGGCCGATCATCGCACTGCCTGCAGTCCTCGTGACCATCTTTATGGACGATGATGCTCCAGTGCCCGAGGATCCCAGTCTCCCACACCCCGGCGTGCCAAAGACAATCATCGTCCTTATCTTTGCCTGGATCGCTTTCATGTGGTGCATCATCTGCGTCACTAACTGGGGTGTCGACATCATCCCCGCCATGGTCGTCCGGCTCTCATCTGTCATGGCTGGCGCTCGTCTTGAGAAAGTCAGGTCCCGGTTGTTGGTAAGTCTACTTTGGCGTAGTTTTCCTTAATCATTGATATCCCTTTCAATTCATATGACAAGGATCTGGACAGAACTGACCAAGTGGACCGAATGGATCCTTTGATCGGTATACATTAGATCTTTGTGGCTACCAAAAAGTACATCAAATTCCTATTGGCAGCATGTTGGGCCATTGGCTCTTTTGGGTTCCTCTCCAAGGTGCCCTATCGCCGGGCTGACGAAAAACTGAATCCAATCTTTGTCGAAGTGTTGGCAGCACTTGTGGCAGGATGTGGACTGGTGTTGATCGAAAAGGTCCTTCTCCATATGATCTCGACCAACTTTCATCAGATTGCTTATGCAGACCGAATCAAGGAGAACAAGTATGCGTTGGCAGTCTTGGATCGCTTGAGTACTTCCAAGAGCAAGGTTAAGAAGGCCCATCACCCTCTGGCTCGTCCGACACATAGTCGCAACAATAGTGACTATATTGGAAGTGTCTTTCCTGGTGGATACAGGTCTGCCCAACCTTCTCGATCCAACAGTCTGGAGATGAATCATGTCAATAACAATGGCACGAAAACTGCTGGCAATGGTCAAAATGGAATTCAGACGACCTCAGACGCAGAGATCATGCATGACCAAGGAACTCTTAGTGGAGGCGAGGCAACACCAACCCCAAAGGGAAATGAGTTTATGTTCCTGAATGGTACGCCATTGACGACGCCAACGGAATACAACAGTAGTCGACAGTCTACATTACTCTCCCAGGCTGCTCGACAAGCAAAACGAGAGTCAAAGACCAAGTCGGGTGACGGCAATATCTTTAGGGGAATCAACCGAAGACTCCAAGGGATTGCTTATGCAAACAAGCATTCGCCAGCCAAGGACATTGGTTCCACAGCGAATGCTAAGCGATTGGCCAAGACCTTGTTCAACAATCTGAAGTACCAGCATGGACGTACGGCCGAAGAGTTGTTAGTGGAGGATTTCTATCCGTATTTTGATTCCGAGGATGAGGCCAAGGAGGCCTTTTTGATTTTTGACAAGGATGGTAACGGCGATA
>WAEK01000015.1:360000-537500 GCA_011634665.1 Mortierella sp. BCC40632 | reverse complement strand
GCAGCATCTCGACCGCCATCGGAAGCATCAAGCCCGCGAGCATCCCTCAAACCAGGACTCGCTCGTTTTACACTCTCTCCAACAAGGGTAACCTGGATCTTTCTCAGCTGGCCACGCAACAGTCCTCCTCCCCTCCTTTGTCTTCATCTGCTTCCTCGGCCGCTTCATCGTTTGGATGCCTGCCTCAGAGTGAGCGCCATCCACGCGGGTATCAGAGTGCTTTCTACCTCAACAGCAATCTCTCGACCGCCGACCTGAGCATTACCAGCGGATACAGCACCTTTTCCAACTGTAGCAGCAACTACCTACCGTCGAGTGCGCATAGCTTCCATAGTACCTGCACAGGAGCCAGTGGAGCACGATCGTCTACTGCGTCGTCTTTGCCGTCGTCGTCGTCGTCTTCGATGGTGAGCCTTGCTTCCTCCCAAATTTCGGTTGACTACGTCCACCATGCATTCGGGTCTTTGCCTGCGCCAGGCCTTGTGTCGTTCTCGTCCTCTCCCTCGACTCTTAGGCTCTCACAAAGAGCCGCACCGGCGACGGACGCGTCTGCTGCAGGTCCTCTCGAGCGCTCTTGTTCGGCATCTTCCTCGACTTCTTCCCTTTCTCTGGCTTCCATCTCGACTTCCTCTTCTACCTGCTCTGAGGCTTCGTCGATGGCCTCTGCTTCTGATTCCCTCTCATCCTCACTCGCCTTGTCCACGCCCCCTCCTGTGGCGCTTTCCGTCTCTTCGTCACCTCTGCCTCTGGCAGCGTCCGTGAACACTCCTATAACGACCCCAGCGATCACGGCTGCGGCGATCTCTTCTGCGGCATCGTCTTCTCTCTGTTCGCCTGTCTCCTCAAAGAAGCGTCTGTCGTCCCAGTTCCTGGGAAGTCGTCACCTGCCCACGTTGACTTTTCCTTCTCCTCCTTCATCTTTGCCATTTACTTCTTCTTCCTTCATCTCTCCTCCTCCCCTTTCTCCTGTTTCTCTCTCCTTGTCGACAGACCATTCGTCAATCGTGTCCCGTCCATCGTCGACTCTGGCTCCACTTGCCTCGACTACTGCGACTTCCACAACCATTACGACCTCCCCAACCTCAAACACCATCCCATCTATTCTTTCCGATCGACCTTTACACTTGCCACCCGTTGCAACGCTTGGACAGCTGCCCCCTCGGAAGCGACCTTCGAACGCCGTTCCCCCGCTTGACCTAAAGACACTCCCGCAACCTTCATTCCTCCTTTCACCTCCCTCCGTGATCTCGAGCCGATCCACTATCATGAGCGCTACCTCTCCCTGCGGTTCGACCGGGCCAATCTCGCCCTTTGGACCGAACACCGGAGCAGTGCCTTCTGAGATGTCGAGCGTCTGTGCATCCATGCCGCCGACTCCGACGGATGAATGCTTGTACTCCCAACCTCTGGTCTCCATGGCGATCACCGAACTTGTCCTCGCTGAGGCACATTACTTGTCGTCAATGAAGGTAAACATATCCTCCTTTTCCTCTTCTCCTGAGCAGAGAGAATCCCCACTCCTATTTTTTATTTATTTATTTCTCTCTGTGTGTGTTTGTGTGTCCATCCATTTCCACTCTTGCTCCATTCTTTCCTGACCCCACGCCAATAGCTTTGTGCTCATTCAGCCTGAATTCAGGAACCACTCTGACACCCTTCTTCTTTCTCTCTCTCTTTCTCTCTCTCTTTCTGACGTCTCTGCCATCATTTCTTACTTTCTGACGAACATGAAAATGATATTCGGCACCATAGAGGATCGCTGGTGCTCTGGATGAGGCCAGTGTCAAGTCCATGGCCGATGGGCGTAAAGAGAGTGCCGTTATCCGAACCACGATGGATCGTTGGGTGGAGATGATCAATATGCATAGCAGGTTCCATGATGTAAGTAGAAACCGGATATGTTGCATTGTTGTTTGACCATTTGGACGAACTCGATGCATAGAGAAGTAGGCCTGCTTCTTGTACAACGCTGTAATCCTAGCCCCTGAATCGTAGAAACGTTTCGTACGAGAAGAGGAAGAAGAAGAGGAAGAGGAAGAGACAGAGAAGGAGAGAGAGAGAGAGAGAGAGAGAGAGCGTGTGTCTATGTGCGTGTATGTGTGAAAAAGACACATTCAAGAGATGGCTTGGTCCATCTTGCATCTTTCCTAATCATGCTTGCCGCCTTCAGACCGACGACCACGACAGAGATACTGCAACGGGGATGTGGTTTGCTTGTCAGACCTTTTTTTTTTTTTTTTTTTTTTTTTTGGGCGGCAGCTTCTCTCTCTCTCACACACACACATCTTTCTAGCACATTCACTCGCTTTGCTGTGGACCCATCTCTTTCCCCTGATACCTCTAACGGGTACTTTGAAAGGCACTCGTACAGCTGCTCAGATGTGCTTGCTTGACTCGAGTATAAACTGGATTAGATCCATTGATAGACCATGGCGGGAGTCATGAGTAGAAAGAAGAGCGACTTCAACGGCTCGTCCTGATGCAGTAGGCGACTCTCCTGAGTTTACTCGTGTCCCATATTTGACTGCGATTGCTATCCTCTCTATGACCCTTGGGCTGAGAAGAAAGAGAGAGAGAAAGAGAGAGGAGAATGCAGCTCCTTGCTAGATTCAGAAGCGACACCTTTTTTTTTTTTTTTTTTTTTTTTTTTCTTGTGTGGTTTTTCTGACTTGATTCTCTTATTCTACATTTTTTAGGACGTCGTAACTGCCAACGAGGACCTCCGCGAGACGGCGGACCTCATCCATGGCTTGGTAAGTCACGAATACCTAACCTGAGTGCACAACGCGCACTGGCCATTGTTGGGCGAAGTCGCTGTGAAGCTAACCCTTCAACCTTAATTCGTCTCACCCTCTCACGGAACCCATTTAGTTGACGACGCTCGAGCCATCCCTGATGGACCACGGACGTGACTTGGGCACGGTCCTGAGAAAGCTGGTGCGGCCACACCAGGTGAGTGTCCCACGCTGAGACGCCTCTCACGGATTGCTCGGATGGGGTTGCCTCTGTTGCATGCGACATTTATTATATTACATGCAGAGCGAGTCTCCCGTGTTCTCCTCATGGGCAATCGACCCCTCCGTAATGACTCCATGCTGGGTAATTATATCCTGGGTACTCACGCAGCACGCTCTTTCCCTTTTGCTTTTGCGCATCATCCCTGAAATCGCCCTCCAGAACTCGGAGCACTCTTCTGCCGAATGGGACTCGGCGCTCCGTCAGCCCTTTGACCAGCTAGCTACGTACGAAGAGTGGTTCCAGCGAGTGGATCCCAACAACCAGTTCTGCCAGGACTACCGCTCGCACATCAACGGCTTGATCTTCAAGATCAGGATGGTCACTGGTAAGTAAAACGTGTGAGACAGAGAGCAAAAGGTGGTTGCGTGTGTGTCCATGTGGGAGAGAGAGAATGAGGAGTTGAAGGGAGTGAGAGAGAGTAAGTGAGCACTAGAGTTAGAGTATGAGAACATGTAAGAGGCATGGGTTACACAGAAGGGCAAGAAGGACGGGAAGCACGCACACGAGTCGCGCCTGAACACCTTCAGACGTCTTTCTCTTGTTCGCTCTCTTGCACTTTTGAACGCCCTGTTGTCCTCTCCATGTCTAATGGTGCATGTCTGATCCTGGACCTCCCGCAACCTGTGCTTCTCTCTCTCTCTCTCTCTCTCTCTCTCTCTCTTTCTCTCTTTCTTGCCTTGCATCTCGCCTGCACCATTCACTCTGTCTGTGTCCTCCTCCTGGTTCAGCTGAATCCCTTATATTCTCGACCAACTCGCGCACACCATCGCTCCACCCTTTCTCTTCTCTTTCCTCTCTCTCTTTGCATCCCGCCAACTGTCGCCAAAGCAGCTTCGCCCACGGTTCTGTACCGCCTTCCTTCTCCCCCTAATTCACATTCCCCACCCTAATCATTCCCGTGTCCGTATTTCTAATCGTAATCCACACCCCCTACGTGTCATGATGGCGGTGAAACTACTGCGCCTGATAGAAACCAACCAGCACCCACGCAACATGCTCCGCCGCTTGAGCACCATGGCTCGCGGCGTCATAAAGCGTCGCACGTCTGTCCAGCTACTCAACCATCCCGCCAACTCGGGCGCTTGCACGCCCACTACCCCCAACACACCGTACTCTGAGGCCGGCCTCAGCTCTTCGGAGCATGTCTGCTCCCGAGCCAGGCTGTCCGCGGAGCCTTGTAGTGCTGACGGCTGTGCCTCTCACTGCCTCCCCATGCCCCTGGTTGTCCAAAGCCTCGACATCTCTGATAACATGTATGCCACAGTGATAGAACCAGCTCTGACCGAGCAGCAGTTCCATCTTCAACAGCAGCAACATCAGCAACGTCAGCAGCAGTTGCTACAGCAACAGAGGATACAGCAGAGACAGTTGCAACAGCAACAACAGCAAATGAGGTCACAGGCCCAGGCGATCGAGCGTTCCCGTCATCGTAGCCAAGGCAGCAATGCCTCATCGACTACAAGCCGGAAGGAGAGGGCAGCAAGACCTGCCAAGATCTCAACTTCGATCTCAAAGGTCACGGCACCCTCACTTGCGCCGGTCATGAACTCCTCGCCCATCACCACCACAACCCCATCCACGCCAATGACGACGACGGCTTTGAGCGAAGAGGCCTCAACCATGGTCCCAACGGCGTCAACAAGTACCGTCACTGTAGTGACTGTCGACATTGTAGCGACAACAACGACAGCTGCTGAAATGGTTGAGGTGGCAGACTCTGAAAATGCTGGAGTCTGCAGCGCGCACACGTTGGCCCCAACCACTGTCGAGGAAGATGTTGAGCCAGAACTGAAGCTAGAGCTGGAGCCTGAGTCCGAACAAGAGCCCGTGCCCGTGCCTGAGGCTGTGTTCGAGCCCGAGGTTGAAGCTGAGATCGAGCCTGAAACTGAAATCGAGCCTGAAGCTGTGTTCGAACCCGAGGTTGTGTCCGAACCCGAGGCTGTGTTCGAACCCGAGGCCGTGCTCGAACTCGAGGTTGAGCCCGAGGTCATGCTCGAGCCCGAAACTGTGTTCGAACCCGAGGTTGAGGTCGAGCAGGAAGCTGTATTCGAGCCGGAGGCTGTACTCCAACCCGAGTTCGAGCTTGAACCTGAATCCACTCCCGAACTCGAGCTTGAACAAAAGCCCGAGCTCTTGGTTGCGGCTGCGTTCGTTTCGTCGCCGACCTCGATCGAGCCCATGTTCTATGAAGATGAAGAAGCATTCCTAATTGATAGCACAGACTCAAGCGAGAACTCGCTGGCCCGTCAGAGGTTCTTGATCGAAAAGGAGAATCGTAAGGCAACGCTTCGCATTGGCGCAGGCGGGTCGATCCAAGCCCGAGCTGAGTCATTGCAAACTCCAACCAAGGGTGGATTCTGCTCGGCAACGACCTTCACTCCCCCACACACGGGCCGCAGTATCCCTATGAAGAAGTCGTTCGAGAGCCTCCATGTCGTGTCGGCACGTCGTGCGACGGAGAACAAGCCGCCGGTCAGGTCTTTGATCAGCTTCTGGGAGCAGGTCTCCGATCCTCTCGAGGCATAAAGTACTGAGAGGCACCCAGGCCACTCGAGTCGGAGGTCATCGAGTCCTTTCGGACAGACACATTGATTTGGTGGGATCAGCACACGAAAATAGGGGACTGTAGAATGAAGCGGAGAGCCGTTTATGCCTGGTGCGCGTAGTCTCCACCTACGTTCTTTACCTCTGTTGTTCTCGCCAAAATTTGTTGTCCATGTTTGTTTTTTCACTCTTACACTCTCTTTCTATGGCCATCCTCGCCTTTTTATTCTTTATTGCTTCTTCGTAATGTAGTCTGCAGCATCGTTCTAGTCTTTTTTCTTTCTTTTATCTTTTCTTCTAATGCTCATCGTAATCGTACCCCATTAATACCCTCTCCCTCCTTTATACCCACCGCCATGTCTTTTTCAATCTCCACTCTCTACTTTTCTTTATCTTTCGTTTATCTCCACTCTCAGTCTCACTCTCTCCTCTCCAACCGCCTTTGTGCCTTGAACAAGGACACTTATTGTTACGCCAATCCTCTCCTCCCTTCATCTCCACCTCTCTCTTTCCGCGTTCACGACCCTTTACTGCCATCTCTGAAAATTTCTCATCCATCTACTCCTTTACTCCTACTTTCCCCACCTTCCATTCCCGTCCACCATAAAAGCCAACCCTTTCCCCTCGCCCATCCAATTCTTCTCTTCCACTCTTCTCTTGCTCTGAAGGCTAATAAGCCTTGTTAATGGTATCGGTTCCCTATTCTCTCTTTCTCTCTTTCCTTATTCTTTTTAACTCCTTCTATCATTCTTCCCCTTCCATAGAAGCCATAGAAGGCTAGGAAGAAAGAAAAAAAAAGAAAGAAAAAAAAAAAAAAAAAAAAAAAAAAAAAAAAAAAAAAAACATTGTCTCTTAATCTACCTCAGTCATTTTGACATTTCTTTTTTTTCTTCTTTGTTTCTCCCTTACCCCAGCTCGAGTGAGTTTCTTTTCTTTTTTTTTTTTTTTTTTCTCTCTTCAATGCTGTAAAGATCGGGTTGGCGACTTTGAATAGCGCCTCCTCTCCTCTCCTACCTTTTCCCCTTTCCTCTTGTGTTATTCTTCAGCAAGACGACAACTTTTCAAATTATATACAAAAAAAAGACAAATAAAAGGGATAAAAAAAAAAAAGAAAAGAAAAAGAAAAAGATGGAGAGAGAGAACGAGAAAGAAAGAGAGAACGAGAAAGAAAGAGAGAACGAGAAAGAAAGAGAGAACGAGAAAGAAAGAAAGAACGAGAAAAACAATAGCATTTATAAATATATAAATATATATTTTTAAAAAGTAGTTTTACTCAGGAGCATCGCTGTCTCTTTTGTCACTCTATCTACTGCGACTTGCGCTCAAGCTTAGCCTCGAGCTCGTCAAGAGGTTGACCGGCCCAGAGAGGAATAAATCGTGAGGTGGTCTGTTGGTACAACTTGTAAGACGTATATTTCTTCTTGGCCAGAAACTCGGTCAACATGTTTGAGAACTGGAAGAGAATGGTTAAGGTGATGGGTCCCGCAATCGTGGGATTGATCCATGAAACGTAGGTCGGGAAACCAGCCGCGATTGAGAACAGATACACTGACCTAGAAGGAAGGAAGAAAAATAAAACAAAATAGAACTCGGTGTCCGTTAGTGCAAGTCAATTCTTTGATCCATTTCTCTTTTCTTCTTCTTTTTTTTTTATTTCCTCCGCTTGGGATCTCCAACGACTCGAGAGAATGAGAGATACAATACCACCAAATAAGCATTTCGGCAAAATAGTTGGGGTGTCGTGAATATTGGAAGAGACCCTTGGTCAAGAATCCGCGCTTAAAGTCACCAGTCAACTCTTCCTTGTTTTTGATCTTTAGTTGCTTCGCCTCCTGGAAGGCCCATTGCTGATCGTCTGCAGTCTTTTCGAGCAAGAGTCCCGCTAGGAAGAGGGCAGTAGCAAGGTTGTCGATCCAGTTGATGGTCTGTGGGATTTTAGCAAACGTTGTTCGCCAGGCGAGATACACGGGCGAGGTAAGGGCGACCAAGGTCAGACTCTGGAAGAGGCAGATAAAGACAATGTTAAAGATGAACCAGATGCCCATCGGGATCTTGGACGCAAGATAGGGCCACCGATAGTCTTCACTGTCCATTGAGTAGCCACCTTTGCGATAAAAGTTGTAAGTCAGGCGAGCACCCCAAAGGAAGATAAGGAACGTGGCGAGATAGACGCGAGGTTGGTGGGTGTACTCGATGTTCGAGGGCCAGTAGAGGAGGTCACGGACCGAGTAATGGACTGCAAAGAGGACTGGGGCAATAGACCATATCCTGTCAATCTATTTGTTGACAAGAAAGATTAGCTGCAGGAAAGGTACCCACTGCCACCGACTGGGTCTTTTGGGCAAAGCAGGACGTTTCAATATTTGTTAAATACGGATACTTGCCCACGAGTGTGTTCCTGTGGCCATGCTCATGAACCAGCAGGCGAACGCAATGCCAAGACTGGCGCGGATGGCAAAGATGAGTGGATCCGCTCCGGCATGGTATACAATCAGGTCAAGGACAACAGACTGATTGTCAGATGAGGGCAGCTGCAGGTTCTGGTAACCGTTGCGCAGGAGCTCCGCGAAGGAGTCCCAAGAAAAGATGTCTGCAAGTGTGGCCATTCAAATGTCTGTGTAGAAGAGGATGGATATGCTAGCTGAGAATGCAGAGGGGTAATCAGTCTCGTGTGTCCTTTATGATCCTGACCCTGACCGTGTGTAGATGGATGGTTGGAGGATGAAGAGATGGACAAAGACGAGAGCGATTCTTAAAGTTCCCAGGAGACACCACAGGGTTCTCCAAGTCAAAAGCTAGCCCATCCAGAATTGTCTCTTTCCTCCACCCCCTTGTTCCTCCCCTTTCCTCCTTTCTCCCTTTCTCCCAACCTTCCCACGAGGTAACCTTTCCAAGAAGATGCTTGGTATGTTTGGCTCACATTGATATAGATGACTGACAAGCTCAACCCTAGCCTAGGCCTGTTGTTTCGCTGGCTCGCTTTGACCTCGCGAACATGTTCGCCCGCCCGTTTCCGTGACTGTTGAAGAAACCACGCACGATGATCACAGTGTAATCCGCTCTTTAAAAGGACCCAGCTCTGAAGGTGAGTCAACAGGTCTGCTCGCGATCATCAAAATCATCCAACATGTCTTGGTCGAACAACAAAAGATGGGACTCGGCAAACGAGCGTGCCCCATTCCCTGCCCATAATCGACAAACCAGTGCCGGGAATCAGGTCAACGGCTCTACCAGCATCTTTTGCTATGGATGTAATCAGACCAAGACTCATCGCGCCTTTAGCGAGAGTCAACTCAAGAAGGCGGAGTCCCGAAACCCTGAAAAGAAACACCAACCTTTGTGCAAGAACTGTAAGTGTTCTCAGGCCCAGAGACTGGTGTTAGAGAGTGCGAGGCCGATGCTAAGGCGCTTAGTTCTTAATTGGTTACATGAATTCATAAAGCACTGGAGCACTAAACTCTTGATGAAAATTTCAAGGCACCTCTTCCCAAGCTACCACTATGATGTGCAAAAGCTGCTTGAAAACACTTCCACTAGATAGCTTCACCAAGGCAAGTATTCAACATGGTTAATATGGCACCTTAGCCAAGATCTGCAAGATATAGGACATACTAACGATATCATACTTTGATTCTTTTCTGTCCATGATATGATGATCTTGGTGTCCTTAGTCCCAGAAGAGACGGAAGGAAGGAGCGATGTGCATTGACTGCCGAAAGTATATTGAAGATAACGACCCGGATGATGACCTTGACATTCATGACGACCCTGACTGGTACGACGAAGACATTAGGGATGTCCTCTAAGAACCACAGCCCCTTTCCCCCTTCCACCCTTCTAAGTCCTTCCTACCCTGGTCTAGCGTTGACCTTGTGCCCAATAAAGTCTCCCCCTTTGCTTCCCCACATTCGACAAGGGAGATCAATGGTTTATCATGTGATTGCAAGCCACATCATGATGGGTCAACTCGAGTGCTCCGTGGTTTTCATTTTTTTTTTTTTTTTTTTTTTTTTCTTCTTCTGTCCGATTCGTCAACCAACCACCGCCCATTCCAACAAGCTTGTTGATAGCTCTTGCTTTTATATATTCATCCCAGCATGGCCACGAACAGCATCAAGATCTTTGCCGGAAACTCCCACGTCGAGCTGGCCAAGTTGGTTGCTCGGTAAGCCACAGCCTCCTCCTCTTTTCCTCTAGCATGTGACCCCGCTCTGATTTGGGTCCTCCTTCAGCATGAGTCAGGAATGTGGGCAGCATGAAGGGAATGAACCATATGATCTCGGAACCGGAAATGCCTGCGGATTCACCAGAGCTACCCCCCCCAGATCTAGTAATGCTTCTAGCTGCTTTTGCATTCTTGTGCTGAGACTTGTCTTTGGGCAGGTACATGTCTTTGACTCTCCTCCCTCATGGCTACTCGAGAGAATCGAATCTCATTCACGCAGAGCTGCAAGGTGGCCTTAGTAATTTTAGCCATTCTTGGGGTGATGCAAAAAAAAAAAAAAAAAAAAAAAAAGTCTGGAGCCAACAGGAGTCCACCCCTTTTGGTGGTTTGTGGCAGTCCAGCGGGACTCAGTGTGGGGAAGGCGAGGAGAAGGAGGAGGTGGTGGTAGAAGAGGGCGGCGGAGGAACCTTTTCCTCTTCGGGGCGTTCCGACCCGGCCTAGACAAATGTTCCTTCCCCGATCCAGATAGTTTATAGCTCAGGCCCATCTTAACTGACACTTCTCTTTGTTTGCATTCATGCTTTTTCTTCCTCTCTCTCCCTCTCTCCTTACTGCGTGGCACTTAATCGGACATGCTTCCGACCATCCCTCCCCCATCAATATCGACTCGACGACCTGGACCTCTGCTCGGACTGATCAATTAGTCGTCTCGGAATTGAGTTGTCCAAGGCTGTTGTTCTCAAGTACTCGAACCAGGAGACCTCGGTCACCATCGGAGAGTCTGTTCGTGATGAGGATGTCTATATTATCCAGTCAGGATGCGGAGAGATCAACGATAACCTCATGGAGCTGTTGATCATGATTAATGCCTGCAAGACTGCCTCGGCCCGTCGCATTACGGCGATCATCCCCTGCTTCCCCTATGCCCGTCAGGATAAGAAGGACAAGTCGCGCGCACCGATTACCGCCAAGTTGATTGCCAACATGCTCACCGTCGCTGGCGCCAATCATGTTATCACCATGGATCTCCACGCCTCACAGATCCAGGGTTTCTTCAACGTCCCCGTCGACAACCTCTATGCGGAGCCCAGCACGTTGAAGTACATTGTCGAGAACATTCCCGACTACAAGAACGCTGTTATCGTCTCGCCCGATGCTGGTGGAGCAAAGAGGTAATTTCAGTGCTCTTTTATTAAATCGAGATATCGATTGTGCACTCCTCGAGTGGAGGAAGGATATAAAGGGGATCGATGAGTATCTCCCTTCTTCTCCTCTTCCTCCTCCTCTTCCTCCTCTTCTCCTTCTCTTTCCCCTTCCCCGTTCCTCTCCTATCCAAATCCCTCAACAACTCGAGGAGAGAGGTCAATGACATGAACACAGGGATCCACAAGGCCCAGCTGATTTCACAATCGCTAGTGCGCCCAATGACGACGATCCACTGGAACCACGTTGTCTTTTTCAGCACTTTTGGTTTGCACTCTTGTTCTTTGTCGCTAACGAACCTTCTGCAATTGCGCAATCTGTATTCGCCTCTGTTTAGAGCTACCTCCATTGCTGACCGCCTCGACTTGGACTTTGCTCTGATTCACAAGGAGCGTAAAAAGGCTAACGAGGTGTCCCGCATGGTCTTGGTCGGTGATGTGAAGGGCAAGATTGGTATCCTGGTTGATGATATGGCCGATACTTGCGGTACTCTTGGATTGGCTGCCAAGACCCTCGCTGAGAATGGTGCCGTGAAGGTTTATGCTATTGTTACCCACGGTATCCTCTGCGGCAAGGCTGTCCAGGTGATCAACGACAGCGTGTTGACTAAGGTTGTGGTGACAAACACGGTCCCCCACGACGACAAGAAGAAGTACTGCCCCAAGTTGGACACGATCGATATTTCGGGCACACTCGCAGAAGCCATTCGCCGTACACATAACGGAGAGAGTGTCTCGTTCTTGTTCAACAACGCTGTCTAGAGAATGGAACAAGGGACCAAGAGGCGGGATGGAGGAAGATCATAATCTACGTTCTCACCCCACTCCGCCCCCTCCTCTCTCCTCCCCCTTTCCTCACTCACTCACTCACAGCAGACAAATGCAGCATATTATATACATTGGGAAGACTCATCTCATCACCACCATCCTCCCCACTCTTTGACGATTTGTACCCCTTCCTCTTCTTGACTCCCCACCATTACTTTTTTTTTTATACTTCAATATAGTAAGTTGGCACTCTCATACTGTGAAGCCTTCTGAATATCTCATTATCATACAGTCCATTCATCGCCCCTCACTTTGCACGTCCAATAAAGCCCGCATTCATTCATTTCTTCACACTTTGTCAGGACGAGCAGTGCACAGGCCATCCTCAGAAGCACGTTTGTTTGGGCGAGAGGGGTGGGAAATCTACCCTTGCCTTGCTGGGGAACGAGGGTCAGTCCCGATAACAGTATCCATCAGAATATCCTCCACCTTGCCCTGCTGGGGAGAAGGGATAGAGAGAGAGAGTGAAAGAAAGGAAGAAAGAAAGATGCCTGTCCTCTTTGCATCAGTCTGTGCTTCATCGTGCTTCCTCTCCTAATGACATCTTACGTACAAAAAGAGAGAGATTAGGTCCCATAGGCTCTGTATTTTTTTCCCTTCCCTCTTGCTCTCTTGTCGGTCCCCTTCCTGGACAGAGCTAGTTCTGCTATTCTATTTGTTCCATCTGAGAAGAGCAGTGCTGCATCGTTTTCCCTTCTGTTCTTTGTCATCTCTTCACCCTGGCAGACCATTCAAGCTCATCTACGCCTTTGAGCGATCAAGATAAGGGCACGCGACCCGAAATCAATCCTCATCTACCCCTCAACCACTCGCTCATCCAACCATCACCATCATCATCATCATCATCATCTTCAGAGCCAGAAACAGACACAGGTCTTGAACTCGCCTCAACATCAAACGCCAAGGTCATCTTTGCTGATCCGTGCGCCCAAGACTCGGCCGCAATCATCTCTGACCAAGACAAGAAGCAGCCCCTGGACGATAAGGAAAAGAGCACAGGAGAGACCACTGTATCGCCAGTGTTGTCATTGATTGAAGTAGAAGAGAAGCAGACGTTCTCTGCCACGACCAGAAGCATCAGTCCTGGTAACCAACTCTACCATCGCCACACGAACTACACTCAAGAGGCGAAGATCGAAGAAGATAAAATGTTCCGACAAGGGCTACAGGAGCGGTTTGATGGTGGCGAGAATGGATCAGTCAAGGGTCAAAGACGAGATGTTGACGACGATAAATATGGAAAATCGCCCTTTGGAACAACCTTCAAGGTGAGAAGGACAACAACAACAACAACAACATTTACCCCTTCCCCTCCTTCCCCCTTCCTCAACTGATGTTGCGACTACCCCTTCAATAGCCATCGGGTATAGGGTTCGTGAGATTCTAAAGGTCCAGTGTCGCTCTTTTTTTTTTTTTTTTTTTTTTTTTCTATCTGGTCCCATAGCCAAGGCCGCATTTCCGATTTCGACACCTGGCTGTAGGCGTGACTTTCTTAGTGCTTGCTTTTATTGCTGTCAACAACCTTGTAACAAAGGACAAGAAGGAGAGAGGGTATCTTGCGGAGCTCAGGGGTAAGATGTCTTTTTATTGTTATTATTCTTAATGGAGCCATTACCACTTTGTATATGACTATTGCTCTTAGTTCTTTCCAGATTTTTGTCCTAAATGGCTACAACATCTGCGTTTTTTTTTTTTTTATAGGTCAACGCAAAATGAATCCTAATTCCGCCTCCAAAATCGATTCTCAAGCCCGTGCAGAGCTTTGGGATGAGCGTCAGAACAAGGTCCGAGAGGCCTTTAAGTATGCTTGGAAGGCCTATCGTCGGGATGCTTGGGGCAAAGATGAGTATCACCCAATTTCTCAACGAGGAAGCAACATGCTCCGGAATGGTGGCGGCTATGGATTCACTATTGTCGACTCTCTGGACACGATCCTGATCATGGAGCTTGAAGAAGAGTTTGAGGAAGCCAAGGCCTGGGTTCGGGATGACCTCGATTTCAATCAGGATGGAGAAGTGAACTTGTTTGAGACGACGATCCGGGTTTTGGGAGGATTGTTGAGCGCTTATGATCTCTCTGGTAGAGATAAGGTGTTCCTAAACAAGGCTGTAGATCTGGCGGACCGATTGATGGGTGCTTTTGAAACAAAAAGTAGTATCCCTTACGCAAGTGTACATCTCAAGGATAAACGTGGAGTTCCAGGACATGAGGGAGGTATCAGTACAACCTCCGAGGTGTCTACAATCCAACTCGAGTTCAAATACCTGTCATATCTTACAGGTGATGACAAATATTGGAAGGCGGCCGAGAAGGTGATGTTGAAAATGAAGGACTTGGACACGGTGGATGGATTGGTCCCCATCTTTATCGATCCGTACAGTGGTGACTATTACGGATCTGAGATCCGTCTTGGGTCTCGAGGCGATAGCTATTATGGTAATACTCTGCATCTGTTGTGCTAGCGGAGTAATTTCTCTCTTCAAAAAATCCTGGTTGACACAGACTAACGAGCTCTCTTTCCGTACTATTACTACTGTTTCCTTTTCTAGAGTACTTGATTAAGCAGTACCTTCAGACAGCCAAGCAAGAGGTCCTCTACAAGGACATGTATTACCATGCAATGGAGGGTGTCAAAAAGCATCTCATCGGCCGAACTATTCCCAATAACCTCCTCTTTGTTGGAGAGATCAACAAAAACAGTCCATCAACTCTGAGTACCAAGATGGATCACTTGGTTTGCTTCTTGGGCGGGACAATGGCCTTGGGCTCGACTGAGGGTCGGTCGCTCGACAATGGCCAATTCATGCGCTCAGACTTTTCAAAAGTAGAAGAGGAGAACTACGTTGTTGGTGAGGAGTTGACCAGATCCTGCTACGAGATGTACAATCAGACAGAGACGGGCTTGGCTCCCGAGATTGTGTATTGGGTAGAGAAAAAGGACCAATTGGTGAACAAGGTCGCGCCAGAGTACATGGAGGGTTCTGACTTTACCATCAGTGAACGGGATGGACACAACTGGCTTCGACCCGAGACGGTGGAAAGCTTGTTTTATTTGTGGAGAATCACTGGCGAAGAAAAGTATCGGTAATGACCAAATCCCCCTCCCCCTCCCTTACTTCCAAAAAAAAAGGCGGTCTCCTCCTCCCCCAGGTATCTTGCCCTTCAAAGTGAGTCCTTGACACTAATCTCTTACTATTTCTTCTTCTGCATCTGCGGACCAAAAACAACCTGGACCTGTTTTTATATCCAATAGTGAATGGGGATGGAAGATCTTCGAGTCGATCGAAAAGTATAGCAAAGTCGAGAGTGGTGGATACAGTTCAATCCACGATATCCGTCGCAAGGACAATATTAGATATTCGGACAAGATGGAGACGTTCTTCTTGGCAGAGACGCTCAAGTACTTTTACCTGCTCTTTGGACCAAGTGACGTTCTTCCGTTGGACAAGTACGTCTTCAATACGGAGGCACACCCACTGCCGATTTTTGCACCGCCCAGAGAATTTCTGAATCCTGAGGCCACAACCAGCGGAAAGTTTCAAGGAAAGTAAAAAGTAAAGACGTCGTAGACTCTGAAAAGAGATGGGGAGGAGGTAGAATAGGAATGGCCGCTGGGAAATGAAGGGGCTGAAGGTAGAACCATGATCCAGAAGAAATGGGGTTCCTCCCAGGAAATCAATGGGAGGAGAGGGGGGAAGGGAGAGTAGGAGAGCATAGTACATCGTGTAAGATAAACAGGGATTGGCGATAGTAGTAGCTCCTCAAAAGAGAGTAGCATCTGCTGATGAGACCTTGGTACCTGAGCTGCGCTATGGTGTCAGCACCAAGGTCTACCCCATGTGAACCACAGCACCTGCGCCAGTCGATGATAAAGCAATAATCCGTTGTGTGTGTGACCATGATCATATTTAAAGCGATCGAGAACATTTAGCAGAGGGATTCCTTTGGGTCTTTGACCAACACAAGTGCAACACCTTTTGTGTGTGTGTGTGTATGAGCCCCCTTCCGTCCTCCTTCTTCCCAGCAGAGGCATGGGATGGATCGAAGACCCAGTCTGAACCAGTTAATGACAAATGGGCTCTGCCGAGAGGACAGAAAAACTCTCTCTGTTGAGGAATGCAAAGTTAAGGCGGACTTTACTGGGAATGGACACAAAACCCATCACTCCACCCCCTCCCCAGGTGATAAATGGGCGCCCGGTGTACACAACTGGATGCATGGTGGGATACAAGAGGGTACATGAGTTACTCCAGGACAGAGCCATCCAGGTAGTGGAGGGAGTGAGTCGAGACGGCGTTTGTGGGAGGCGGAAGAGCAGAATGTGTTTCGCCTGGGCCACTGCAAAGTATCCACCTCTGGCGCGGTCCCTTGTCGAGGGTTGGTGGAGAAAGAAAGAATAAGGGTAGGGATGGGTCGCTGAGAGAACAAAGGAATAAGCAACGAGAGGGCGAAAAGAAATATTGAGAGGACGAGAGCTACATGTCTGTCGGCCGTTGGCATGTGCCAATGAAGTAAGCGAAGGGCAGAGTGGTTCTCAGAGCAACACTTCGCTCTGGTCACACACGACTCTAAGAGGCCAAGGCTAGGCAACGGTTGTACCAGGAAACGATACAAGTCGAAGCAAACGGACAACCAGAGTGTATGAACCTGAACAAACAAGCATTAGTCCTTCCCAGTAGGACAAAAACCCTGCCTGATCCAAGTCCTAGGTAGCCTTTGCCCAACGCGAGCAGAAGCTTCGAGTTGTCGCTGAATGCGTGGGCGGTGATCTTGGACAGATGGACTCTTTACGGGTTTGTCATAACCCCAACTCTCGCGGCTCATTCTCTTTCGCCCTTGCAACTCCGGCCCAGAAGCAACTCTATTCACCCATATGATCCTGCGAGTCCTCCACGGCAGGCAGTGGGGGGAATTCGAGTCCGCCTTTGAGTCCGAGTAAGAGTGTCCGCCCACTCATGTGTCTCTGTCTGCGGACCGGAGAGGGAGGGAGGTAGAGCGAAAGAGGTACGCTGTGGGGCGGCGCTCAGGAACCGCCTTTGCGCTTTACAGCGCCAGTGCTGCGTTCTCCTTGCCCGCCGGCTTCCAATCTCAGCTCGTGCTCAACGAGACAGACACGCGCTCGTTCACTCTCCTGCCTCTCCTGCCTGTGTGCTCGCGAGTGCAGCGAGCCTCCGGAGCCAGTAGACGGCTCTCACTCGACTGCAAGAAGGTTTTTTGCTCGTCCACCAGCATTTTGGCTCACGAAGGGGTAAGAGAAAAAGAGAAGAGTACAGCAAAACATACTAGTCATCCGGTATCTGGCCGGCCGTGGAGAGAGAGTAGAGATCGAGAGAGAGAGAGAGAGAGAGAGAGAGGATCGAGCGTGTTGTGGTCTACTCCCAGCCAGCCAGGCAGGTGCCTGGCAATAGTATGGGCATGATCGGCGGCTTGACCACGCCTTATTGCCAGGGGGCAATGCAGCGGCCGGCGTCTCCTTTCCCTCTTTTCTCTCTTCTTTTTCCTCTTTTCTCTCTTTTCCTTGGTTCTGTACCCTCTGGTCCCCCCTTCCGCCCTTCCTTCTCTTCTACCCCTACCCCTGTCTCCCGCCACTCTTTGCATCCGACTGTGCACCGGCCTCACTCCTCACAGTCTGCATCTTTCGGCATCACTCCACGGGTTCCCCTTCCACTTCCCATCACCTTCCACCGCTAACGACTCGACGCGCCGCGGCTGTTCCCGCCACTCGTTCGACCTCCCCTCTTCCCTATTCTCTCTCTTTCTCTCTCTCTCACCTCACTCTCATATTCACACGACCACGATGTCTACTGCATCGAACGAGCACCTCACAGAGAAGCAGGCCAAGAAGAGCGATGAGAACCTGCCCTATCCTCCCGAAGAAGTCGAGTACCAGGATGAAAAGGATATCGACCCCTTTGGAGAGGAAGAGTATGGTCATCAGGCCGAGAAGCGTCCCCGGTTCTACCAGACCCGTCGCTTCTGGATCCGATGCATTGCCATCCTCATTGTCCTCCTCGCCATTCTCATTCCTCTGATCATCTTTGTGATCCTCCCTAAGCTTGTCCAGACCATCGTTAACCACTCGACCATGTCACTTGCTCAGCTTAACATGACTGATGCTTCAGAGACAGGAATGAGAGTCTCGCTCATCGGAGGCATTGACAACGCGGGCATCTTCCCTGCCACGATCGACTTTCCTGAGCCCATTATTGTGAGCTGGAATGGCAAGCAGCTCGGCTCTATGACCATGTCGAGTGTCAAGGCCAAAGGAGGCAAGGCCGACATTGTCGATGCCACTTCGTTCACCATTATTGACAAGGAGGCCTTTTCCACGTTTGCTAAGGATATGGTAGGTTTCTCTTTAATAGACTGCTACATTACAGGAGGATAGGGAAAATTCCCTCTCTCTCTCTCTCTCTATCTCTCTCCGACGAATTCTTTGTCTCGTGCAGATTTGTTTGCCACCAAAATTGTGTGTTCCAAGAGCTGACTCGTGGTGGTTGGTCCAATCGTCGTCGATCCGACCATAATTTGTTGTCTCCTCCCTTTACTTTGCTAGTTGTCGATCAAAGATTTCACGTGGACGCTCTCCAGTAAGGTCGTCGTCCATGCTGTTGGCCGGACGATCAAGGATATCAAACTGGACAAGGAGCTGAAAATGCTTGGTATGAATGGGTTCGACAATATCGCCATCGACAGCTTCACCATGCCCGGAGACGCTCCAAACAACCAGGGCGCCTATGTCCGTCTCGTCACCTCCATGAACAATGCCTCGCCCATCGGTATGACCCTGGGCACAATTGTCCTCGACATGTTCTACGAGGGCACGCTTCTCGGTCAGGTAAAGGCCACGAACGCTGCCCTGGTCGGTGCTTCGGCTTCCCCACTCATCCTCGAAGGTTTGCTCTACCGTCAGACCAACCAAACTGACCTCGACAAAGTCTCAGTACTCATGTCCAACTTTTTGGCCGGCAAAGTCACCATGACAAGCGCCAAGGGTGTCTCTGTTAAGCCCGACGGAGTCAACGACATTTCTTGGTTGAGCAACAGTTTCCTCTCGCTCACTATGAAGGTTCCTCTGGTCTCGCCCACTGCCTTGAACGTCATTCGCGACATTCAGATCCATGACATGGGTATGGTCTTCAACCCTGCTTCTCCCTTTGCTCCCACCGCCAGCTCCAACCTCGTCACTGCAGGCTTCAAGCTTCCCTTCAACATTACTGTCGGTATGTTGAACGTCAGCAACGTCATGTCGATCGTCTACAAGGACAAGATTCTCGCTGATATTAGCGCTGCTGTCTGGAATCAGGCTCAGTCAGATGTTCCTGGTGGCAAGATTGTCTTTAGCCTTCCCCCTACACCTCTTGTCGTCAAGGAAGACGCCAGGGAGGCCTTTGGTGATTTTGTTGCTGACTTGACCGTCAATCCCGAGCAGGCGTTCCTCGTCCAGGGCTATGCAAACGCCGTCTCGACGACCCCTGTTGGTACTGTCGCATTGGAAGGCATTCCTTTCAAGTCTGAAGTGACCATGAAGGGTCTCGACTTTAACTCCATCAACGCAGCTGTCACCAACGTGGTGGTTATTGGAGGTACAACCGAGCACATTATTATGAACCAGACTGTCAACCTGCCCAACCCCTCGACGTTGAGCGTGGCTGGAGGCTCTGTGACCTTGACAGTCTTTGACCAGGTGACCGATCAGTACTTGGGTGAGCTCTTTATCCCCGACCTGAAGATTGTCCCTGGCGATAACCCAACTGCCACCCAGTTTATCTTCCATCCTCAGAATGAGACACTTCGCGATCAATTCTTGAGCGAGTACTTGACCGGTGCCGTCTTCCCACTCAAGGTCGTAGGATCCAAAGAGTCATCACCCTTGGTTGAGCTCCAGACCGCCATGTCTCGTGTCACGCTCTCCTCCACAGCACCAGGCTTGACTCCAGTTCAGTTGCTGGTCACCTCAGGCACTGCCCTCTCCAACGTCAACACACTGTTGGGCACCCGCCAGACAGTTACTTCCGTCAACATGATCAACCCCTTGGCCACTGAGCTCTACATTGGTGGTCAGGATACCGAGGTTTGGTGGAAGGGTAACTTCTTTGGCATGATCAATGCCCAGTACTCGCAGGTTGTCCCTCCCAAGAGCGATGCCAAGACCCCAGATCTTGTTCTTCAGCATCCATCTGGCTTTGAGTTTGGTATGTTCTTGATGTCTCAGTTCGTTCCAACCTATCCCTTGATGGCTCTTGGAGGAGCCATGGTGCCTTTTGAACTTGTTGCGTTGATGAAGGTCCGAGTGGGTGGTATCAATGGATACGCAGCGACGATCAACTACAAGCAGACACAAGAGGTTCTCACCAAGATGTCGTTGTCGTTCTAAGTCTAAAAGGCAACGGAGATGCTCCCCTCCCTCCCCCAGTTGATTTTTATTTATTTTATTGTCATGATATCCAATAATGGAGCCGCCATGTATGCTAGAAGTATTATCTTTTTTTTTTCTCGCCCATTAAACAAGAAGAAAAAAACATCCAGAATTGTCTTAAGTATAATCTGTAATTGTGGTAGAGTGTTCCGATAGGGCCCTTTTTTAGTTCTATAAACGTATGGGAGACTACTGGCCTCTGGTTTATCCCTAGGGCAACTTAGCCCGTATTTTGGATCCAGCCCTACTTGTGTAGAATGGGTAGGTATGAGGATAACCTTCAGCATGACCGAGCCAGCTGGACCGGCTCCTGGATGACCTGAATCCGCCCTATTGATTTCATATTTACTCTGCAGTTGAAGTTAGCGGCGTGTTGATTTGGACCTGTTTTTGGGTGGCTTTTCTTTCTCATGGCTCTCGCTTTTTTTTTTTTTTTTTTTTTTTTTGAGCTGAGTCGAGTTGAGTTGATGCCAGCCATCTCTTCCTTTTGCCATTAAACATTGACATCATGGATGGGCTAGTTCTAAACATTGCAACATCCGCAAGTAATGCTGGACCCAGCAGAATTTCAAAACCCAAAGGCGGTCGGTGGAAGGATAGGGTCAAGACTGTCAAGAATGCAAAGCGAAAGATTGAACGGACTACAGCCAGGTCGTCTGCTGCCACCAACACCTCTTCGTCCACTACTACCACCTCCGCAGCCAAGGGCCGCTCGCAGGCACACTCATCCAAACCACAAGGGGACGAAGGCATGAACCACATGGATGAAGACTGGGATATGAATGCTTTATATGGTGAGTCGGCTACCTCTGGATCGAGCAAGGACATCAAAGTCATGCACGGAAAAACCCAAATCCAGTCTTCCATCTTCTCACCAGAAACTGACATTGTACCCAAGGTATGGAGTGAATTCTATCTTTTGACATTGACCGCCAGTCAGGATTTCGGCTCGTATGTAGTAGTACTCAAACCCTGTACCCCGCCATTTTTCTCTTTCTGCCTATTTCATTTCTTTGACAGGTCCGCACAATTCAAAGACCAGTGGGAAAGCCTAGCAACGCACCCCTCAACACCTCTTCATTCACAGGAATCGGTCTGGACGCTGATCTGGCAAAGCACATGGAGGCCAAACTCAGGGTCACTCAACCAACAGTCATTCAGCAAAAAGCCATCCCTGTGTTGCTTGGACCGACACTCAAGGTCGGAGATGATGTGCCCAAAACAGATACCGATGTAATTATCCAGGCGCAGACTGGATCAGGAAAAACTCTGACCTATCTTCTGCCCATCCTTAACCGTCTGATCGAGGCAGAAGCCTCACCGACACTGGATCTGGAGTCCAAGCGTTCCGTTGGAACCCTGGCCATCATCATGACTCCAACTCGCGAGTTGGCCAAGCAGATTTTGCAAGTGTTGGAAATTTTACTGAGTATGCCAGCTTCATCGGTCACCGGCAAGAAAAGATCTCACTGGATTGTCCCTGGAATTGTCATTGGAGGCGACAAGAAAAAGTCAGAGAAGGCCCGACTACGCAAGGGAGTCAACATTCTGGTGGGAACGCCTGGTCGATTGCTGGATCATTTGCAAAACACAAAGTCGTTCAATGTTCAATCGCTCCGATGGCTGGTTCTGGACGAGGCAGATAGGTTGCTAGAACTTGGATTTGAGGAGACAATGACATCTATTCTCAAGATCCTGGAAGCACGCGTCCGTTTTGTGACCTCAGTCACAAGCGCAAACGACACGACACGCGTCTGGCCTCAACAGCGACAGACAGTTCTCTGCTCAGCTACCTTATCGGATGATGTCCAACGATTGGCAGGAACCACGCTTGTAGACCCAGTCTATATTAGCGCCAAACAAGATAACAGCGTCACACGAGGTATCCCAGAATCCGGTGCAGACGAAGAGAAGGGCGATGGGGACAAGTCGACCCAACAGCAATTCACGACACCTGAACAGCTCCGACAGCTCTATGTCATTGCTCAGGCCAAGCTCCGACTTGTAACGCTGACTACCATGTTGAAGAGTGCTTTTGGATTCACCCCAGGCTCGAAGAAGACAGCAACGGCCAAGCAGCCAAAGATCGTGGTGTTCTTGTCATCATGTGATTCTGTGGATTTCCATTACGATCTGTTTGCACACGCTGGAAAGGAAAAGAGCAATGCTTTGGACGCAACTCAGGATGAATACTTTGGACAAAGTCTTGATCAACAGGAACAAGAAGATGGCGATAAGAGTGATGAGGAAATGGACGGTTACCAGCGGCGCGAGGCTCGGGCCAGGAAGGACGAAATGTATCGTGATCGTCGTGATGCTGAAAGGACTGAGGCTAAGAAAGCAAGAGCCCAGCTGTCGCTCAAGGGCGCCACCCTTCCCGATGTGCCACTCTTCCGTCTCCACGGCAACCTGGCTCAGCACCTTCGAACAGATACCTATTTTGAGTTTTGTAAATCCCCTCATGGTGTCTTGTTCGCAACAGATGTTGCAGCCCGTGGATTAGATCTTCCGGATGTGACGCATATCATTCAATACGACCCTCCATCGGATCTAAAGGATTATGTTCATCGTGTTGGACGAACAGCTCGATTGGGACGAGAGGGAGAGGCCATGTTGTTTTTGTTGCCAAGCGAAGTCAAATACCTGGAGCTATTGACAGCCCAAGGTTTGCC
Organism: Mortierella sp. BCC40632; assembly: GCA_011634665.1. Lineage (NCBI taxonomy): Eukaryota > Fungi > Mortierellomycota > Mortierellomycetes > Mortierellales > Mortierellaceae > Mortierella > Mortierella sp. BCC40632. The sequence goes on along the minus strand of WAEK01000015.1, from coordinate 514,652 downwards.
TACACAAGAGGTATCTGTGGCTAGTATCTTGTTGAAGCTAGCTCCACCAAAGTCGAATGAGTACCAGCAGCCAGCTACCGATATCCAGAACAGCTTTGAGCGCTACAACTTGCACTCGCCCGAGGTAAGTCAGAGAGCTAGTGAACGAGAGACACCCCGCGTAGCATCGTATTTTTAAAAGGCGAGGAGACCTGGGCTGTGGTCTCCTCGTTTTTGGGAAGATGCAAGACAACCTTGTATCAGCACCTTATTTATTGTGTTTGTATGTGTTTCCAACGATTTGGTCCAATAACCACTATTCTACTTGGTGTCTCTATAGAACATGGCTCTGGCAAGAGGAGCCTACTGGGCCTTTGTGAAATCTTACGCGACCCATCCAGCCTCTGAGAAGCATGTCTTTCACATCAAGAACCTGCATCTCGGTCATATTGCCAAGAGTTTTGCACTCCGTGAGGCTCCTTCGGACATTCCACAGCCCAAGAAGAAGGGCAAGGGTAATACTCCCGGAGCAGGCAGCTATGTTGTGGACGAAACGCGAGCCAACCGCAAGTCGCAGAAGGAGCGGGAGAAAGAGGAGCGCAAAAAGCCCAAGATTGTGTTGAAGCGCAAGAATGACATGAGCGAGTTTGCTGTAGGCGACTACAAGTCTCTTGTTGGACCAATGCTTAAGAAAAAGAAGGCCAAGAAATGAAGAAAAAAACAACAAGAGCACCGGACCCAGGAAGACCAAGAGATGAAGGAAGGAAAGAGAAAAAAAAAAGAGCCCTGGACCCAAAGACATAAGAAAGCAGACTGAGAGTAAAAGGAATTAGGGAGGGGGGGAGGTAGTTTAGAGAGGATCCATTGCTTTGATCCAATATTGTACCATTAGCGAGCTCTCTCGGGCATTCAATAACAAAAATCGAACACATGGCTGCCGTTGGAGAGGACACGAGGAAAGCTATGGAGTTTCAGGAACAGCGAGCGACTGGGAAGGCAACAGTCGGAACGCCCAACTACTGAGAGCAATTGATCAATACACAGCAGCCCTACGAAGCATGTCTTGGTTCGTTTAAGAACATCGGTCCTCCTTTGGGTCAAGGCAGACACTTCAGGGTACAAGTGTTTACCGAGATTCTTGCCAATGGGTACTACTATCTATTTATCTTTTATATGTCAGTTTAGAGACTTAGCTTAGGTGTCACACAGGACAAGTCGGGCTGATGGGAAGGTGTCGAATCAGTCAACCACTGTGAAGAATAGCATTCCTTGAATTCCGGTTTGTGAGAAGGAATCACTTTGTACATTGACATTCCTGTACCAACCTACGGGCTGCCAGATCCATTTTCATTTCGTTGCTAGAGTGATAATAAACGCGCAGACACACTCTCGCTGGTCTGTCTAGGGGAGGGTGGGGTTTGTCGAGACTGCGCGCTAGGCCGACAAGTACACGACTGCTGGGAGAGCAACGGTGCGCAAGGATGGAGAGGGGGGACGTGACCCGATTCAAGTTCAGGGACATGACTAGACCATCCAGAGAACCAGAGGGCTCATCGGGCGATTGGCCATCTGCGCAAGGGCAGCAGGGGCCGTGGGCCGTAATTGAGCCGCGGGGGCATATAAAAAGTACAGGAGCCGCCGGCTAGCACCCCCCCCCCTTCTTCTTCTGGCGCTTGTCCAACAGGAATCACGGTGCGCATGCAAGGGACGTCCATCCGTTTATCCCCTCTCCCCTCCCCTTCTCCTCCACCTACGCTACACGTGCATCTTTGCCGCCACGAAGCCGATCTCTCATTGACGACGGACGAACGAAACGAACGATTATCAACCCCTACTCCCCAACCCAGCCCAGCCCAACCCCACCCCCCCCCACCGGGCCATCTTTCATCATCTTCTTTTTTTACTTTTTTTCTCCTGCCAGGCCGTCTTCCATCCCATCGCCATCAGCCCCTACCTGGGCGACCAAGATCAGAGCCTCCCAAGGACCCAGGCAAGACGAACGAGCGTGCACGAGCATCATTCAGGATACCTTAAGTCATCGATCCCCCACTCATGAGTAGCCATCCACGGTCCACGTCTCATTCTCAGTCGGGCCAGCAGCACCAGGTCAATGGTCATCGGCAGGACCATCAGCAACACCAGGACCAGAGGAGGGGCTATCTAGGACAGGACCAGGACTATGATGGGTATGACCTAGATCAGGATCTTAATCGGATGCGCGATCTGCCCATGGGATCGACTTTGAACCAAGCAAAGACCAAAGCCAACCATCATCCCCCTTCCATCGATGATCAATCTTCCTCGACAATGCAACAAGAGGGTCGACCGGAACAGCGGCGTTCTTGCAATGGCTATACTTATACCAGTACTCATCAAGACCATGGACACACGCAGTCATATCCAACGCGACGACTCTCTTCCTCGACACACACTTCTCCTTTCTCCTCCGTCACCTCAACAGCATCCATAACATGCACGTCCGGCACAGCTGTCTCGACACCTTCATCGCCCTTGAATTCCTCTTTACCTTATAACCACGGTGATACCCGATTCTCGGGACAAGGCTATGAGGACGTATCGACATCTTCTATGGAAACAGCGGCCATCGGGACAGAAAGCGGGACAGGGACGAACACATTGATGGAGACGACACATGTCAACGGTGGATTCAGTTTGGGACAGTCTGAGGGCTTGATCCGGCGGTCCAGAACTCGAAGCAAATCTCACCCAGACCTACCAGATGTGCCACTCATGAAGGCCTGTCAGTCGTCTTCCTTTGGTTGTTCGGCTCCGATGGCCATTCTATTTGTGATCTCGGCCATTGTCCTAGGATGTGTTTTTCACTCGAATTTCTATCGTCAGGTTGATGCCTCCAAGGATTGCAATATGACCTTTATGCAGCCAAAACATTACAAGCTGATGGGCTTTGATCGAGAACGGACTGCATTTGCGGGAAAGTATGGGCTGTTGCTTTTCCGGGATCAGTATGATTACAAACTCCCCGTTCCACAAAACATGATTACCGAGCTGCCTTACTCTGTCCTGGCCATTGACAAGAGATTTAAGGTAATCAAGGCTGAGGTCCTACTTTGGATATGAATTCAGGATAACGAATCCTTTTCAAATCTCGTAGCGGAGAGAGAGAGATACTTGTTGGGCTGTTGCGCCGACAGGTGACATTCCATTTCCAAAAAAAAAAAAAAAAAAAAAAAAAAAAAAAAAAGGATCTGGGGGAGGTGAAGACTCCTCTGAAACCAATAGCCTTCTCACCCCAAATGATTTCTCTGGATCAAAAGATCCAACCTCTAGGTGTCCCCGCACTGTTTATCCCAGGGAATGCTGGAAGCGCAAAGCAAGTCCGATCAATTGCCAAGGAAGCGTCTCGATACTATTATGAGGAGAGTTTGCCCGAGAGTCACCGCAATGGAAAGACACTATCCAGACCAATCGATTTTTTTACAGGCAAGTGAATTTTACCGAAAAAAAAAGAAAAAAACAGTGGAGCATTCCTTTTTTTTTTTTTTTTTTTTTAGCTAACCTTATTTGGACGTCCTTCTGGTACCTTTTCTTGTTGCTCAAAACCAGTCGACTTTAACGAGGAATTTTCGGCACTTCATGGACATTCACTACTAGAGCAGGCAGAATTTTTGAATGACGCTATTGCATATATCCTTTCGCTCTATGATGATGACCGACACTCAGACTCAAACTCGCCTCGACCCACCTCAGTTTTGATTATCGGTCACAGCATGGGCGGGATTGTGGCCCGATCACTTTTTACCATGAAGAACTACCGCCCAGGGACTGTAAACACGATTCTCACCGTCGCCACCCCTCATATGCTTCCACCTGTTACCCTGGACTTTGAAATCAGCAGTATTTATGATCGGATCGAAACATTTTGGACCCATGGATTCCAAGGAGGTCTAGACGCTCCACTCAAGGATGTCTCTCTTGTCTCCATTGCTGGTGGCACTCTCGACATTATCGTCAGCGGTGACTCGGGCAACATCCACAACATTGTCCCACAGTCTCATGGCTTTACTGTATTTACTTCGTCCATTCCACATGCTTGGGTTGGATCTGACCATCTCTCGATTCTTTGGTGTAATCAGATCGCGGTGGTGATCGGAAAGGCTCTGATTGATGTCGTTGATGCGAGGTATCCTGAGCAAGTCAAACCTTTGGAGGAACGTATGGATATTTTCAGGAATCGTCTCTTGACCGGCGTTGATAGTCATCTCCAGGATCCTTCCAGCGTTCATCGTAAGTGGAAAAGCTCTTCAGAGTGTCACTTTCTCAGATCTAAAGAGTTGCATTGTCCGAGTCTAAGTGGTTCCAACATTTCTATGGATAGGTGAAGAGGTGTATGACCTAAAGTCAGTTGCACATACCTTTGTGGATTCGACCAGCCAACTGGTATACCCACCGGCTCAACGCTCCTCAAATTTTGCTGATTCGCACCAACAGCACATGTACATTTTGCGAATTCCACGAGCACAACGTATCGACACATTCAACATGCTGACGGACCAACTTCTGGGAGATCAAAGTCGATTGGATATACTTTTGTGCAACGATATTTCAGATGGTCCTCGGCCCAACAATGCATCACCCGATCGGCTTTCATGCTTCCACAACTCCCTGAGTGCCATCCCGATCCCTGCCTCGACAGAATTGACTAGTCGACCCCTGTTCTCAGGAAAACACTTTAGAGGTGACGAATTCCGGTATGCGACCGAGAAATTGAGCGAATCCACCTTGAGTGATGTTCAGTACTTGGTGCTTCTAGATCGAGGTCAGAGGATGGGAGAGCCAGGATTTTTGATTGCAGAGTTTGTATCAGAAGCGGACACAGTCATGACTGCAGAGACATCGACTCTTGGTAAGTCGGCTTTGGAGGCAATGCAAATTCAATCTTTTGAAGTCTTTTTTTTTTTTTTTTTTTTTTTTTTTTTTTTGGAATTAATGGATCTAAACGCGACTTGACTCTGTGTCGATCTCTTTATGGAAATAGGATTACTCAATCATGGCTATAGAATACATGCCTTGCCCGAAAAGTCCTCGCTAGTATCGACCCTCAAGCTTCCCAATATTGACAACAGCCTGTTGACCTATAAAATCAAGGTTGAGAGAAAAGGCTGTTATGGTAAGATAAATCTCCTGTAACACGGACTTTTTTTTTTTTTTTTTTTTTTTTTTGTGATCAGGACTCAATCTATCGCAACTTCAAAACCCGGCTCCTAATATCCTCATATTCATTTTTTTTTCTTTGGCAGCTCGCCAAAGATTCTCACCATTGATGCGGCAATCAAGCTGGACCATGTATGAGGATCGATATGCAGTCAATGTGGTCGCTCAGGAATCCGGTCATGATATCAACTTTCATGGAGATCTCCCGTACTATGAGCGTATCCAACTCCCAGGAAAAGAAGGAATTGAACTTCGTTTCTGGATGGATCCTACTTGCCCAGTCCCCTTATCCTTGAACCTTCAGGTGGACAAGTACGGAAGTTTGGGCAAGGTCGTGATCCGATACCGGATGGTGGTCCTCGTATTCACTTTTCTGGCAGTGATATTGATCCTCCGAGCTCAGTTCCGTGAATGGAACCGAGGAGGTCCCTTTATGCCCTTTGGAGTGGTTCTTGGTCAGTTGATCAAGACTACGTTTTGGAAGTTTTCTTTGTTACTTGCAGCGTTTGCTCTTCTTCAGTCGATGCAGGCAAGGACGGTCTATGTCTTTGAGGACCCGTCATCGTGGACGCCTTCGATTTTCAGTGCTCCAGCCAACTACAACAACACTGGTCAGGCAGCGGAAGAAATCATTCGGGGCCCAGGTGGCAGTAGAACTGACTCGGGAGTGGATGAGTTGGTGAAGAGTGCCTATGATCAAATGATTCAGGCGCGTATTGCGAGAAGCCAGTCCTGGTTTTCAGGATTCCGTCTATCGGAAGCATTGCTAGGAGCAAACGACCCCTTCTTTTGGTTCCTCGCACCCGTGTTCTTCCAATTGGCTGTCGGTATTGTCATCCTGATCTGGACCCTACTGAATGGACTTGTCAAGACAATTGCTGGCGTCTTGTCATGCGTCTCTCGACGTGGTGGGCGATATGTGCTGGGAAGATCTATTGGAAGCATGCTCACAAAAAGGTACAATATCGTGTTCTGCTGTCTGCTCTTGAGAATGAACTTTCTTTGGCAACTCGTAATCATCTAGTTGATCTAACGCATAATCTCCCTCCCTCCTCCCTTTTTTATTACTATTAATCTCTCGGTGCTAGATCTCGCGGAGTTCGTCGCAGGGTGATTACTACGATCATTCTATTTATTATGGTGGCCACCTTTGTTCCTTACCAGTTTGCGTTCGTGGTTGCGGTCCTGGTGCATATTGTAGCCTGTGTCCGTTCCCTCCTCCTGGCGCAAGCAACAGTACGTATTCTTCAGAGGAAACATTACATGGCTATCTCAAATCGAGAGACTCTTCGCTTGTATCAAATCGCTAAACGTGCTGCTTTCTCTCTGACTGTCAATAGACTTCCTTCGGCTCACAAGTAGCATGGGACAGACATCACTATTTAATGTCTATCTTTGTCATGTTCTTCCTGCTTTTGCCATGCACATTACCAGTATTGATGGTCTGGATCCGAAATCTCTCTGTGCAATGGTATGAACCATTTTCGTCCGACCATCGCCTGGACTATATTGCACCGTTCATCTTTTTTGTCGAGGCTGTGACCGATGGTGCCATGGTTCCACGGACACCTGAGAAAGGGTAAGGAACCTCTGCCCTATATTTTTATTTTTTTAAATTTTTTTCTTCTATTGCAGTGGGGTCAAATCAACTAGATTGCTAACACCTGAGACTCTTTTGTACTAAACAACAGATATGCGGCGCTCACAATTGGGATTTTGAACTATATGGTGATCTTCCTTGTATTCTTTGGAGTCCGGTATAGTTGGCAAATCTACTTTTTGTCAAGGATCTGGATCACCTGGTTGCTGGTCCTACAGCTCAAGGACACGGAACTGGCGCGCAGATTTCTGAAGCCTGTCGAGAACCAGATTCAGAGTATCTTTAGTCCCACCAAGAAACGAAAATAGACTAAAAAAAAAAAAAAAAAAAAAAAAAAAAAAAAAACCTTTTCTCCTCTCTCCCTCTCTCTCTTTCTCTTCTCTCTCTTTCTTCTCTATCTCTTTCTCTTCTCTTCCTTTCTCTCAATTTGTCAATTTGTTTGTCAATTTGCTCCGAGTCACATCTAGACAACCAAGAAACTTGGGTAAACTATCAGGTGAAAGAGGAGAGGGGAGTGAAGGCAGTAGATCAACTGAACGTCCTCGCGAGAGTGTATTCCAATGCTATTAATGAAATGGCACCTGACTCTTGCCAGGACCCATTAATGTGTCCAAAGGCGGTAATATGCAAATATAATATTTAATGCTATAGCGATCGTCTTGGTTTTGAGAAAGAAAGAATCATTACAAGGTATTACTTCTGAAGGAAGGACTGAGATAGACAGAGCTAGAAAAGCGTCGCTCTTTGGGAAGTGGAGATCGATCACGGGCTCCATAAAGATGAAGTAGCTTCCTTTTTGTGGTAGTCTGTGCCGACTGATCCAGAATTTCGATTATCTGCTTCTCCGAATCAAGGAGGTGTTTCTAAAGACAGCAAGTATCAGATGGTATCTGATTAGTTTCATCCAACAAGTGCAAAGCTCTTTGCTCATGGGTGTGTATCTTCCTAACCTACCACAATGGCCAGCATGGATGAAATCAGAGCCCCATCTTGGAGGAGTCCTTTGAGCTCAGTTACGTTTTGTGGCACAGATAAATAGTCGATACATCTACTCGTGTAGATGTCCTCGAATGACTGGAGTAGAAAGACACGTCCAGAAAATCTTATCCACATTAATACAAAACAATAAGTGGGGGAGAGGAAAGCGGAGAATGAGCGATTGTCGATTGCAATCTTTACCACCATGACATGTTTTAGTTACCTTCAAAATCTGCAGGCACAATCCTGGGTCGAGAGACTCCTAGTTGTCGTAAATGCTCAAGTATACATCGATTAAGTCCGATATTTTTTCGGTTCTGAATCACCATTCCCGACTGTGCCGCTCCTTGCGCTTTGAACTCGAAATAGTAGGGTTCAGTCTTTGACTTAAAGAGCATGTCTGCTTCGTGTCCATAAGAGCTATGGTCTCCAAACTTCTTACTCAAGATTTCTTGAACTCCTTTTGATGCAACAAGAACTATTTCTCCGCTATGCTCATATCAAACAAATATGATGTTAGCTTCTCAAATGACTGTCTGGAAGGCCGCTTAGCTTTTTTGAAAGAAGCGGAACGGTACCTCTTCGTGTAGAGTCTTGTATTTCTCAAAAAAATCTTGGATAGTCCTCTCCAAACATCTACCACCTCTCCCTCTGACAATGGTTCACCTGACTTCAGCTCAGGAGACATGATCAGACGACATCATTCCGTTCTTTGACCGGTGTTGTCTCGAGTGCTGAAGCGGAGTCTGGGACGTCTTTAGAAAAATAAGCCCTTACATTTGGGCCTGAGAGATTCAATGTGCAGGACAGTGGCACCCTATATACCAAAGGAATCAGCTAGTGCAACATAATGAACAAGCACAAAGGGAAATAGTTCGCACAGCTTGGCAGGCACGGTTGTTAAATTGGACGGGAAAGGGGACAAGGGGGACAGTCCAACCAATGCGCACCCTCCGATCTCCATGAAAAGAGAGGAAAGAAAAGAACAAAGTAATACAAAAGACTCGTAAATGAATAATATCTAGCTGCAGGGTCTCGCCTGCGGGGCGAACTGATAGGCGGACCTGCTCTAGAAGGTAAGTATTCAAACTTAACGGATCGAGAAAAGGAAAAGGGGAAAAAAAGAACTGTGCTTATAAAAATGCTGTCCAGGGGTGCCTTTTATACCCCCTAAAATGAGGCCCGGAAGACCGGAATATCTTCCAAGCGCATTTACTACACCACACTAGACATAGTACAATGTAGACTTAATTCCATTTGAGAAAAAAGGCAAACCCGGGCGAAGTAAAAATCGGTGAGAATCGATCAGTCTTTTTATTTTTCTGTGCACAGGGCCTGTATTTACACTGGCCCTGAGCAGCCCACCTTTGGGGTAAAAATGCTGTCTGCAGCATGGTTGCAGACCGCCTATAAACGTCTCCTTGACTGTAAATTTTAGGTTCATATTGCTATTTACTAGACATACACATGTTGATCTACAACACCATTCATTCTTTGCGGAGCTTAGACAACGTACAATGCATCCTTCAGTGTAGTAAGGTCCCCGTTGTCTTTGTAAAGGTGCAGGGAATCGAGCGCGTGCTAGAAGAGTCCTCTCCTTGTCTCCGACATTGACTGCGACGATACATCGAATTTGACCATTGGCGTCGAGCGCTTCAGAGCTTAGATATGTTGATATCAAGCTATGTTAGCACCACATCCTTGGGACGAGAGCCCTAGACCTGTATATTAGTTGAAATGTGGTATGATGCCACCTTCTGAGCATAGGTTCGGAGGACTTGCCATGGTTCCTCCAAGTGTGGTGGTGGCCTTGGTGGTGGCCTTTCTGTTGACCTTGCTGATGGCCTTGCTGTTGGCCTTGCTGATGGCGTTGCTGGCGTTGGGGCGGGGTGGAAGTTGAAGCAGCTACAGTTCAATTATAATAAGAAATCAAATCAGCAAGCACAGATCAATGCAAGCTGAAAATGTCTGATAAATCAAATTGGGATCAAATAACTTTTCTGTAATCGGTCGGTGTGAAGTTCCGCCACAAGAATTTTGTCATCGACAACGAACTTCTCAACCGCCTTGCGATATCTCTTGAAAGTGCAAATGACAAATGACAAGTGAGTGTGAAAAGCATAGAAGATACCTTAACAAATGAAAATTTTGACGTATTTCTTCAAGCTTACTTGATCGCGTTCTTGCTCATCTACTTGCTCCCAAAATGCCTTTCCTAATCTTGTCGAAGACGTCCAGTCGGCTTTCAACCTTCGTTTCGTGCTTCCGTTCTTGACACTGTCGATTCCTCGGAGCCATGCTGCTGACAATGACCCACAGTCTTGGTGCATGACTCCGAAACCATCCTTCGATGCAACGCTACTTAGGCACCGAGAGACTGCTTTGTCCGCCATAGCTGGCTGCAGATGTGACCTATCAGAGAGGAAAATATTAGTAGCAGAGTGAACGAGTCATAGCCCAAGTAGCCTGGATGAGAGGAGAGGCCTACAAACTGAGGAAGTGCGATAGCATCCCTTGTTCATGTTGAAGAACAACCAAGCATCCTATTCCTTAAGCGGGGTCAAGTGCCAAGGAAGGAAGAATGCTCGGCTAGCTAAGTAAAGGATTTTGAGTCCTTCCTTCGCTATAAGATGACGAACAATACAGCATAGCACGCATGCTCCATGGCTTTACTAGGTCATGCGGCCGTAAATTGCATTGGAATGGCCTTCGAGCGTACCACCTGACTTGTCGATTGCCGGACCACCGCAGGCAAAGTCAGGGTTAGCTGTCGCAGTATAATCCAAAGTAAGACGATAGCATCCCTTGTTCATGTTGAAGAACAACCAAGCACCCTATTCCTTAAGCGGGGTCAAGTGCCAAGGAAGGAAGAATGCTCGGCTAGCTAAGTAAAGGGTTTTGAGCCCTTCCTTCGCTGTAAGATGACGAACAATACAGCATAGCACGCATGCTCCATGGCTTTACTAGGTCATGCGGCCGTAAATTGCACTGGAATGGACTTACGAGTCGCACAATTACCCTACTTGCCGGACCTAGGGCAATGGGTAAAGGAGACTGTCGTGGAAACTGTAGACCCTCTCGCCCTCATCCTCACCCTCCCCTCTCCCCCCTCAAAAAAAGATCCAGGTAGAGATGCTTACCAAGAGACCAAGATGGTCGCGAGAACAGAGCTAAAGATGGTGCAGACAGCCCGAAAAAGTTTAAAGACGCATCCGCGTCGGTGGCTTTGTTCAACTCGTTGGTGCCACAAAGTGAAAATCCAACTCTTTTTAATCCTCAAACATCCTTGATATCGTAGGATTCAACAAGGCAGCAGGCAGCAAAAGGGCCAAAGACCTGGAGACGAATAACCTGCAACAGCTAGTGACCTTACCATTCACAACTTTTCATCTACTACGACGTTTATCGTCATTTTCACTTTAATAACCCTGATCGAATTAAAGGTTGCTCTCATGCAACTACTTTTATCGGTCCCTGGAAGTCTCTCAGACTACACTCTCCTTCTATGGACTAGTCAAAGGGCGACAAGGGATAAGAGATACCTAGTATGAGAAGGGTCGAATATGTTTACTCATGGCATCTAAGCAGCGAGTGAATCCTGGATGAGGTATTTGCTACAAAATCAGCAGAAGAGCGACAAGATATCTCGCCTCAAATTCACTATTTCTGGGGACTGGATTGAATCATAGCTCTTCAAAGCTTAGGCATGGACTATGTCATGTTGCATCCCACACAGTAAAAACAGCCCCTTTGTGATAGGAAACCATAGGTTGTAACAGTCTACACATTAGTCATATTGCGCTCAGAGGGTGGGAACCTCTTTGACTTCAGCTTCACTTCTATCTAACAAAAAAAAAACATGCTTTTGGAACTGGGATCCCCTCCATATGATGGTCCTCTCAATCTAGTAACCTCTCCTTGGATATCGGCACAAAAAAGAACTCTGCTTCGTTCTACATCAACACGCTATGTCATGCACAAGCGTCAAAGAGGTACATACAACCAGGAGTACCCTCGATTCCTATTAGATCTACAGAAAGTCATATTAATGTCAGCCTCGCATCACTTCAAACACTGTTACTTCTATGACATACTAGAATACTCTTTATTCATTTGATGATCGAGGTTGGTGATGTCCCTGCAATATCGAAAGAATGGAATGTATATCTCGCTTCAATTCTGTGACATCCCCTTTCAACTGGATAAACTCGTGTTGCATGTTATTGACTGCCCCTGACAAAGTCGAGATTGCCTCCCCTGATCCCTCCAGTGCATCCTTCATCCCTGATACTTCTACTTGAATCTTTGCTGAAGTACTCTCGTTTGCCGACACAGCATGCCTAGTCTCTACTATGGCCTCTCGGAGTACTGAGACCTGTTGACTTTGTTCCTTGAGTACTTGAGATTGCTCTTCGGCACGAGCCGAAAGGGCAACGACTCCCGTGTTGTAGTCGCTCGTCTGTTTCTTGAGCGTCTCCTTGATAATAGACATGTCTTTGTGGTGTATCTCGTGCTGTGAGACAAATGCCTTTTCGAATGAATTCGAGGTGGTGAGAGACCCAGAGGTGATGTCTGAACCTTCAGAGTCACTGCCTTTAGATCTCGTCATTTCATTGTCCCCTTCCTTATCTTCCTCAAAGATGATCTCTTCGTCCTTCTTCTTGATCCGTCGCCAGTACTGCTTGACCTGGTATGGCGTGGCCGTGTAGTAAATCATTCGAGGGAACCAGTCAAATGTCTCTCGGAATCCTGGTGATCGAGTGATAGCCATGGCCAGGACAAACCAGAGATGTGAGATCGTTGACAACAAGAAAGGCACTTCAACGGACCATTGAAATGGGATCACATTCTACTTCTTCTCACAACAAATCGCTTACCTGGAATGTGGAATGACATGTTCTCGGCACTCTCGACATATCGAAGCCTATTTTCGAGCCATACCTGGCGCCACGAGTCGTCAGCCTTGACAAAGGCCACGTTGATCAGAGCTGTTCAGAGGAATAGGCGAAATAAATGTGAGCTGTCAGATCAGAAGGCTCTCCCACTATGCTCGAGTCTGGCCCCGAGATCAAAAGACCACAAACTACAGTCATTAGACGCCTCCTGTGTATCCCAACTCCCTCATTACCAATCAGCACATTGAGCATCAGAATAGATGTGAATGTGAAGTAGATCATCACCATCACCAGAAGAGACCAGCTCCGGAAGGCTGGTCGAGGTGCAATGCCTTCTTGACCTGGTGTGCCACCATCATCCCATTTGAAATCGTCCTCAAATGGATCAAATCGACCTCCCTGTTCCATGAGATAGGAAAGATTACCAACAAGATCTCTGTTAGAGTCGGATGATTTTGATCCGCATATGATGTTACGCTTAATAAACGCAACAACAATAGCCAGCTATGTCAAAGAACAGGTTCTTACCATCATCAGATATACATATGTGAGAATCTCGAAAAAGTGCTTCGAGAGTTTTGCTCCGGAATCCTCTTCTCTCTTGCCGACTACTCCGTGGAGGACATGGACAATCGCGACCGAGAAGAACAACACTCCACTTGCAAAGACAATAAAGAACGTCTTGATCTCTCGTAGGATCCCAAATACAATGGTGATGTATTTGCATACGACCTCGCTCACTCGGAGCTCGGACAACTAGATACCATAATATCACCGAGGTGAATGGGTTAGTTTGAAGGGTTGCTGTTGGAGTACTTTGACTAGCATTCCTTTTCAGAAGCTCTAGTACTCTTAGCCATTGATATCCCTATAGTCAGCTCTTTCTCTCTTAGATTATCCACACATCAATTCGCTTCACTTACCAGATGAAGAAACACTAATACGATACAGAAACTAAAATCTGATGTCACCTCTTGAGTGCCTTCTTCAACCTCTACTCCAAATAAATTGAGAATCTGATGGATGCTTGTCCCGAGAGGATAGATGTATACAATTAAATCTAGAAGGTTGTATGGCGATCTAATAGCCATTGCGAGGCAAAGAAGATTAGGACATTACTCGCTGGTATCGACCCGGCCTCCTGTAGAAAGCCATGTGAAATGACATACCTAAAATGAGATTGTCGCTTCTTCTCTTTGTTCTTGGGATTCTTTTCTTCCATGGGGGGCCACTCAAAACATATGTTTGGATCCTTTGCAAGTCCTCCTACTTCCAACTTTAACATTCTGTCCGATTCTTCACGAAATCTGACCTCTTTCTCCTCTAACCTCTTCAACTCTCCTCTTAGGTCGTTCGCATGTAGGAGGATGTATCTGTTTTCTCGCCACTGCAAGAACTCGAGCCATAAAAACACGCATGAGAATATGCAGATAGCCGCAAATAGTCCAATGAGCGTATTCTGGTGTGGAAGGTAGACTTGCATGAGTGCTGCGACAACAATGAGAATGTAGTAGATACACTGGAATGCAAATCGACAAAGCCAGAGTCTGAACACAAATGTGTTCCTAATCATCGAGATTTTCAGGCAGAGGTTAGGAGGCAAGTTTGTTAATATTTGTGAGCGCCTGGTTTTCCCATGTTTTTTTTTTTTTTTTGTTTGTTTTTTTTTTCAGATCGAGCCACAAAACAGTAAGAGTCATTACCACTTGTATTGGATCACAGCCTCGATGGCTGGATTGTCGAGGATCTCCAGAGGGTGGTATTGAGGACAGATGTACACATGACTGGATAGGCTCAAATTGAACAAGACCATGTGGTAAAGTGCTTGTGGCCATGTCGTGGCTATTCCCTGGTTCTTTGGTGGGAACTCGGATATAGGGCTCTGAGGGTTGGGAAAAAATGACCAGAGGAGATTAATAGGAGCGATGAAAACATCCTCTGTAAAACTAGCGCTTTGTGGATCTGAATCCTGGCCTGTGTAGTGCACTTGTAGGATTGGATTCTTGGACTCATAGATTTTGGGAGTGCCGGAGGTCCAGAGATGACTAATAGTGGGAGGTTGAATAACCTTGTGGCTGTCGATGATCCAGCCACGATCGTGACACTTGGTGTAGGCAAATGCTCTTGAGGCGATGTATCCGATGTCAGGATACTTGGGCTCGAGATCACCCAAACATTCGAGAAGGAATAGTATATAAGAGATATCGTTTTTGGTCTTGGCCCAGCTAACACAATGATTAACAAGGAAACGAACTATCTCGATTGCTTGAGGTTCAGATTTTGCTTTGTTGAGCATTATCCCAACAGGATTTGATCCATTTGAGTACCAAGGGAGAGGCACCCAGTTATTCTCAGGAGATGGCTCAAGTAATAGGCTTAGAGCCTTCATAGAATTATCATGATTCTTGGTTGACCACTCATCACAGATGACTGAAACAACAGAGCGGGAAAGGTCATGAGGGTGTGAGTAGTGGTTGATGTGTCTCCTTAGATATCGGAACACTCCCACCTGGTTCTCCCGCCCTAGTTCTTGGTTAATACTCAGGTCATAATGGGCATACAGGTAACAAGCAACCTCTCCTGGTGAAGTTAAACCTACCGGGTTGAGATACCCGGTAAAACTTTGTGAATGAATCCAAACTGACCCTCTGCAAGAGGAGAAACGTATCAGACATTTGTAATCGATCATGTCCTTGTACTCCACATCCTCTGGTCTCTCCCAGAATGAAAGTGGCTCCAGGTCATCACCAGGCACCTGTGGCAGTCTCCAGACCGAGATATAAATGGCCCGCCATTCCATTCCTAGTACCACGATCTGTGAGTGTTTCTCGACATAATAGAATTTCGCGCCATATAGCCACACTTGACTTGACTTGCCATCCTTGAACGTTGTAGTCACCGTCAACCGTCTAGGCGGGCTTTCCACTTTACTCTCTATTGCTACTTTCCCCTTTTGCATCGCATAGTGTCTCCCATGTAATAGGAAGTCATTTTCTCCATCAATCTCCGATAGTTTTTGGAGCTGCAGTGTACATCCACAACTGTCAGCCAGTCCCCCATCACAGCCTCTCGAGATATCCTCAATAAACGAAATCTCAAGGGTTACCCCGTGGCAATAGGCGACAATTGTGGCCTCTGTGTTGTATCTCCGAAATATACTTCCGGAATGAATCGTAAGTATCTTGGTCTTATCCCGATCCGGGACTTGGGTCGTTGACTGAATCAACTTCGAGCGTGCTTCCATGGTCTTAAGTGTGTATCCATCTCTTCGATCCCAGAAAAGCAATCTGCTGCATCCATTGAGAGATGCTATCTCGATATTCCCGGAAGAATCGATTTTCTGAATAATATTTCCCGATACAACGGAGTATAGGGAAAGTGTATCCTCTGTCTCGGTCGAGATTGCGACTGTTTGACCGTCAGAGGATAAGGCGAGTCGTATCAATACCAAGTAGCTTTCTCCCGGATTCAAGGTTCCAGACTGAGAGTTGGAATGGCGAGTGACAGGTTGCGATGGTTCCTTGGGACATTGTCGATAGAGCATATTGTACGCTGTCCCAGTCGAGGACCACGCAGATTTGGATTGTGTAGAGCATCTCCCACTCTCCATTGATGGAAAATACATTAAGATGTAATCCATCACAGGCTACATATCGTTCAGATTCAGCTCTCCACTCTTTTGCAGCAATACTGGTGAAATTGGCATACCCTCTGAAATCTTTGAGTTTGGTGCACCGGCTGTGGTGGGTTGATGGTTGCAGGAAATATCGCTGTCGGCTCGCCTGCAATGTCGAGCTGCAAGCTATTTTCGTATCGTCGACAGTGAACAATCTCACAGGGGAGCTTGAGATAGAGCCGGTTTGTCCGTTCTGAGTTTTCTGGTCCTCCTGAACCTTCCGGTTGATCGCAATCTGGGACCCACTCCAGGATATCGAGACGAGGAGACTCTTATAGTCTTCTTCTCCACAGTCTTCTTCTCCACAGTCCACAGTGGTACTGCAAATTTGAACTGCGTCAGTCGGTGCCGCATTCTCTAAATCGAGTTTCCACACATCAAGGCAGAGTTTCCCATTGTTAAATGAGAGTGTAACTGCATGAGATCCTGAGGCCGAAATGGCATAATCTATGATTCTAGCACCGACCGGCTTTCCCGATGTATCACTGCCGGGACTATGTAATATGTTGACAAGCGTTCTAGGAAAGGGGGTATTGGGAAAAAGACAGTCTGTGTATAGAAGGCCGTACTATTTAGCTTTCTGAACCACAGGCTTTAACGACCACCATTCGTCGTCGAAGAAAAGCATACCATACGAATTTGGATCGGGGAGAGTCCGAAAACACTCGATATAGCAGAACCGAATAGATCCAGACTGTAGTTTATCCTTGTATTGAATCTGAAAAAAGACTCGACTTCCGTGTATCTGCCTACGAAAGAAAACCCGAATAAAAGACGGCTCTCCTATTTCGGGTGGTTGAGTGACGAGAGCTCTAGTCAGTAGAGAGATGCGCTCCGTAAAGCATATAGCCTAGTGGTAATAGCTGCGAAGAGTATCTAACCTCGAACAGGAATCGATTCTAGAGTGAAGCGCTAGATAGAGAGGGTTAGACTACTAAACTTGTAGCATGGGAAGAACTTGTGCCAAAAGAGAAGAAGTGAGCGAATAAACCTTACCTGATGATCAATCACGATACAGTCTATTCCTGCTGCTTCACGGTCAATCAGGAAACAAAACACAGCATAGCAAGGCTCGAAAGGCTCCTCCATAAGAAGTGAATATGTCTAATGTTTTCGAACCTTTTGTTAGGCCAACAGGTGCATACAGACATCTCAACAACCACATAATTCACATATCAACATACAGACATGATGCGTTCCCCTTGAATTACAGCCGGCTCTAAGTATTTCCTATGGTGATGCAGTCGAAAGTTTAAGTGAATAGAGGAGCCAGGTAAACAAGTGCGCGTACTGCGCCAGATTTGGGGCATTTGCTATTCTCTGCCTCTGAGAGAGTCACTGAAGTTAGCAGAGGAATACTCCAGCCCCTTTTTCGTCAACTCTTTTATGTCAGACCAACTGGAATTACGTCCTGTATTGAAGATAGTGGCTATGGTCATACATACCGACTTAGTGATAGAGACAGTGGTCTATATTTTATAAAATTTCTTGAGGCTATTGCCCAGTAAGAACTGGGTGTCAATAAATCAAAAAAAAACAATTCGGTCTTCACCACCCAAGGCGAGCCATTCGAAGAGTGTCACTTACGAGATATACCCGATTGAATATCCTCTTTCATTTTTCTCTCGTACTCTTCCATGGTGGTGAAAGGTGCTGCTCTTGTGGTCTCTGCAGAAGACTGGTATCTGTCATGGCTACTGTGATCACTTTGGACATCCCCACTTGGTTCAGCATTGCTTAAGGTATCTTCCCTTTGCTCGCCTCCGATATCGAACTGGAGCGGCGCAGAAGTAGCAAATCGAAAATCGAAGGAATGCGATTGTTGATCGCCGAATCCAAATGCTTGGGGCATTCCACTAAGATCAAGTAACTCAATGGCATCACTGTTGCTGTTCTCTTCAGTCTGAGAGGCACTGAGCGTCTCCTTGTCATCTTGACTCGGGCACGAATCCGGTGTCATGTCCACTGTGACAAATGTCGCCTCCGGTCTAGCAGACCGTGTTGAAGTAGCTTCGGTGGGTACTGGAGGTTCATTCATGATAGCTGAAGCAGGGACTCGGTCAAGGGTGACGGATGGGAAGATTCCACAAATGGCAAGTAGGAATGTGATGAGAAGATGAGACGAAACGATGAGATGAGAAGATGAGATGGGGATGTAGAAAAATTGGTGGCACAGCGCTTGCTCTTCGATGTCGTCCTATTATGATTGGTAGTGTTCATTGCTTCGCCCTGAGCTTGTTCCGCATCGGGGATATTAAATTGGCCTTTGGTGTTACTGAATAAGCTTTCAGTGACTGACAAGTTAGACACAGCTGCTACCTTTATAGTCTTGGCTAAGGTCTTTGTTAGCCATACCAATAATATGATGAATAAGGCCGAAAAACGCTCTTTTGACATCTCCCTGGCTGAATAGAAGAGACCTCCACTTAATTCCAGCCTCAATGTGATGGCAAAGGGAGCAATGCGTTGTGGAAAAGACACAAACAGAGCTTGCAACGCGTAAACTGTCGCCCCGATAGATAGGAGTGCTTACAGCGATTGAGCCTGAGGAAAATTTCTCGATGGTTTGGACCACAGGATCCTTGTGATGCTGACTTTGAAAATTCTTCTCCAAAAGTCGAAGCTCTTCTCTTCTTTCAGCAGTCCCCAATCGAGGAAAGAGGGCGAAGTCCACTCCGATGATGTGCTTTTAGAAACTCGGACCATCCTCACAAAACCCGTTGATTGTCCAGAAGCTTATTCTGCCCAATCGACTTAAAACAAACACTTGATCTCTTTTCTTCCTTCTCCAGTGGGCTATTTTATGCTCTCCTTTTCACGTATAGTTCGACCAGCCCTTCAACTCTCTTAATATCATCCTCTTGATTACTCAGATAATGGTGAGTTGGTAGGATGATGTCTAGAACAAGCAGATTTCAATTCGAACACTAATCATCATACTGAGTGATAGAAGCTTTCTTCCTCCTTCACTGGACTTCGCCCGCAAAAATCAACAAAGGACTAGACAAAGGGCTAAAAAAAAAGAGGCGACATTGTGTTCTCCCATCGCAGATACTATTCCGATCTGGTTATGAGGGTATGATCTTAGCTCGGAGAAGGAACTCACTACCACTCGAATATCTATATTTTTTTTTGGATGCTCAATTCTTAAGCAAAACATTGCTCATCCTGTTACTCTGCCTTCTCAATCTGGCAAAGATCGGCTTGACATCATACGAGTGGTCAATGCTTTGACATAACTGAAAAAGAAAAAGGGTGATAACGAATAACATGAGACAAGATAAGTAGCAGCTTTTACCCCTCCAGGCACTCTCACTCACATCACAAAAGATATATTATTACAAAAAACAGACTATAAAGTGAAAATTTCAAGATCTATTTCATTGTTTGGATTGGAACATTGGTCTGGATGCCAATGATATTTTATTGGAGTGTGTCTTCTATCGACCTCTGGGTCCGCTCCTCTAGTTCTTGGGTGTTGCCGGTCTTCCTTGACCTATTGGTGTTCTTGTTCACCATACCACATCTTGTGCTCGTGTCTACAAGAGTGGTAAAAAAGAAAAGAGGATATATTAGACAGCACCGTGCTCCAGATGTTCTCCCCAACTTCTCTCTCCCCTTCCTCGTGGGCCTCCAGTCCCTCTCGCCTCGCCCACACCCCACACCCCACACCCCGCCCCAGCCAAGGAGCTCGCCCCCGCTCCTTGGCTCCTCCCCGAGAGCCGATAGGCAAGAGGACACCTTGCCTATCTCGATGACCCCATCGGCACAGAGCCTTTGAGGTCACCATGGCTCTATCCGCCCCAATGTGGGGGCCCCACCCAACCAGAGGCCCACCTCCTCCCAGAAGAGAGAAGAGAGGAGGTGACAACCCTTCACTTGGTACTGGTAGGCTGACTTTTCAACCTACCTGAAAGGTCCTATCGCGTCCTGTCGCGTCCTGTCGCGTCGAGTCTCGCTGTCCCATATCTTGTTGTGTCGTACTGCGCCGTGTCATGTCTGCTGGCTTGGTGAGTATCCTGAGCCAGTACCCAGAGTCGGTCGCTCGCATCTATTACAACAAATCCAACAAAAAAAACAAGAGGCTGGGTAGTACGAGTTCTTGAACGAAGAGAGCGAGGAGTGAAGGGAGGAAGAGGTTGTCCCAACTGAGCCAACAACAAAACCAAGAAGAATAGAGTGAAGAGGCCCAAGCCAGGAGCCTCCTCCCCTCCACAAAAGCCTACACCCTCTTATCTCCTGTGGGATCACTGACATACCCTAACCCTAGACACAAAGACAAAGACAAAGACAAAAAAAAAAAAAAAAAAAAAAAAAAAAAAAAAAAAAAAAAAAAGAAAAGCAAGCAGACAAGAAAGCAAAAAGGCAAGAAAGTAGGGAAAAGTACGAAAAGGAAAAAGGAAAAGGGTAAACCAACACACAAACCAGAGAACCTTGAACACCGATGGTGTCGACCTTGAGATTCTCGTACCACCCCGTAGGAAAGCTGCTTTCGCGGCTGTACCTACCTATAACAGTGAGTCCTGTTCAGTACCGGTCTGTCTTTGGTGGTGGCGTCGAGCTGAGGGTGGTTGTCAAGAGTAGTTGTTGAGGGTGCTATTGAAGTTGCTGTCGAGGAAGCTGTCCAGGGTGTTGTCGAGGCGAGTGGTGGAAGGAGTGGTGAGAGAAAAAAGAGGTGGAGAAGAGGAGGAGGAGAGGAGAAGAGGAGGAGAGGAGTGGTGGAGGAGTGGTGGAGGAGAAGGAAGGTAAGGAAGGTGGTGGTGAAGGAAAGAGAAGAGAGAAAGAAAAGGAAGGCAAGCCGGTGGGAGGGAGGGAGAGTGGTTTACATATGGTGGCAGAAAGATTAGACCTGCGGCCTTCTGACCAGGATTATGGCGCCCAAGATTAGGTCCGCGGTCTTCTGACCAGAATTATGGCGCCCAAGATTCGATGCTGGCCTCACTGCTCTGTCCCATTGACACGGGTAAGCTTTTTTTTTTTTTTTTTTTTTTTTTTTTTTTTGCATGGGCAAGAAGGCGAGTGCTACTGACCATTCTCTCACTCTCACTCATCGTTTCGGCATCAAGCCAAAAAAGGCCCGACCCGGACGTCAAGTCGTTCTCACACTAGCAGATAGACCCGGCGTTCTCAGTCTGATAGACATGGTATGGCGCATGAAAAAAGGGGGGAGGAATCGGGCCGAGAACTGACCGAGGCTGGTCGACAATAGAGACTCTGGGCGGCATTCATACGGCACGAGCTAAAAAGAGGCTGACGCGGAAAATGCGTAGAAAGGGGACAAGACGAACGATCGGCGATAAGACTTACTTATTCAGTTACTCACTTACTCAGTTACCCACTCGCCCATTCATTCATCCACTCAGTCACTTGTTCACTCATTCATTCACTTATTCAGTCACCCACCCCTCTCTCCCGCTCAGTCGCTCCTCTCTCTCTCTCTCTCTCTCTCTCTCTCTCTCTCTCTCTCTCTCTCTCTCTCTCTCTCTCTCTCTCTCTCTCTCTCTCTCTCTCTCTCTCCCCCCCCCCTTCTCCACCACGCACACACACACCACCCATATACTCCTTTTTTTTTTTTCTTCTTTTTCTTTTTGTTGAAGCCGTTGCTTCTGTCGTTACCGGTGCAGCCGTTGCATCAGCCGTTGCTGTCTGTTGGAGAAGATCGAGGTGGAAATAACACATCGACGAAGGGTATGCTGATGAATACAGTTGATGTACTCGCAGCTTGCACCCTGCATCGATGAACCCTTTCCCCACAGTAGCAAACAAGGTCTGTCTAAGAGACTCCCCTACCCTCGGTCAGCGGAAACAAGAAGGCGAAAGGGAATTGCATAGCCTTGGCAGCCAAGCGGACTGAGAAATGTAAAACCATCAGTACCACGCATAAATGCCAAAACGCGAAAAGAGAGAGGGAGGGAGGGAGGGAGGGAGAGGGGGTAGTAGAGGACTGATCAACGGGAAAAGCATATGAAGGAGCAAATATGCCGCACCAATCGCGAAAGGAGTAGCCTCGGTAAAGATGAGTAGAGACATACCAACAAGTCAAAGGTTCAATGAGGGGTAGAGGGTGCGCATAAGTCAACTGTATTCACCAGCACATCCCCTTCATCGATATGTGTTTGCACCTCGATCTTCTCAACAGACAGCAACGGCTGATGCAACGGCTGCACCGGAAACGACAGAAGCAACGGCTTCAACAAAAAAAGAAAGAAAGAAAAAGAAAAGGAGTATGGGTGGTGTGTGTGTGTGGTGGTGAGAAGGGGAGGGGGGGAGAGAGAGAGAGAGAGAGAGAGAGAGAGAGAGAGAGAGAGAGAGAGAGAGAGAGAGAGAGGAGCGACTGAGCGGGAGAGAGGGGTGGGTGACTGAATAAGTGAATGAATGAGTGAACAAGTGACTGAGTGGATGAATGAATGGGCGAGTGGGTAACTGAGTAAGTGAGTAACTGAATAAGTAAGTCTTATCGCCGATCGTTCGTCTTGTCCCCTTTCTACGCATTTCCGCGTCAGCCTCTTTTTAGCTCGTGCCGTATGAATGCCGCCCAGAGTCTCTATTGTCGACCAGCCTCGGTCAGTTCTCGGCCCGATTCCTCCCCTCTTTTTTTTTGCGCCATACCATGTCTATCAGACTGAGAACGCCGGGTCTATCTGCTAGTGTGAGAACGACTTGACGTCCGGGTCGGCCTTTTTGGCTTGATGCCGAAACGATGAGTGAGAGAGAGAATGGTCAGTAGCACTCGCCTTCTTGCCCATGCCAAAAAAAAAAATTACCCGTGTCAATGGGACAGAGCAGTGAGGCCAGCATCGAATCTTGGGCGCCATAATTCTGGTCAGAAGACCGCGGACCTAATCTTGGGGGCGCCATAATCCTGGTCAGAAGGCCGCAGGTCTAATCTTTCTGCCACCATATGTAAACCACTCTCCCTCCCTCCCACCGGCTTGCCTTCCTTTTCTTTCTCTCTTCTCTTTCCTTCACCACCACCTTCCTTACCTTCCTTCTCCTCCACCACTCCTCCACCAATCCTCTCCTCCTCTTCTCCTCTCCTCCTCCTCTTCTCCACCTCTTTTTTCTCTCACCACTCCTTCCACCACTCGCCTCGACAACACCCTGGACAGCTTCCTCGACAGCAACTTCAATAGCACCCTCAACAACTACTCTTGACAACCACCCTCAGCTCGACGCCACCACCAAAGACAGACCGGTACTGAACAGGACTCACTGTTATAGGTAGGTACAGCCGCGAAAGCAGCTTTCCTACGGGGTGGTACGAGAATCTCAAGGTCGACACCATCGGTGTTCAAGGTTCTCTGGTTTGTGTGTTGGTTTACCCTTTTCCTTTTTCCTTTTTCGTTTTTTTCCTTTTCTTTTTGCTTTTTTTTTCTTTTGTCTGCTTTTTTTTTTTTTTTTTTTTTTTTTTTTCTTCTTTTTTTTTCTTTTCTTTTTGTTCTTGTCTTTGTCTTTGTCTTTGTGTCTAGGGTTAGGGTATGTCAGTGATCCCACAGGAGATAAGAGGGTGTAGGCTTTGTGGAGGGAGAGGAGGCTCCTGGCTTGGGCCTCTTCACTCTATTCTTCTTGGTTTTGTTGTTGGCTCAGTTGGGACAACCTCTTCCTCCCTTCACTCCTCGCTCTCTTCGTTCAAGAACTCGTACTACCCAGCCTCTTGTTTTTTTTGTTGGATTTGTTGTAATAGATGCGAGCGACCGACTCTGGGTACTGGCTCAGGATACTCACCAAGCCAGCAGACATGACACGGCGCAGTACGACACAACAAGATATGGGACAGCGAGACTCGACGCGACAGGACGCGACAGGACGCGATAGGACCTTTCAGGTAGGTTGAAAAGTCAGCCTACCAGTACCAAGTGAAGGGTTGTCACCTCCTCTCTTCTCTCTTCTGGGAGGAGGTGGGCCTCTGGTTGGGTGGGGCCCCCACATTGGGGCGGATAGAGCCATGGTGACCTCAAAGGCTCTGTGCCGATGGGGTCATCGAGATAGGCAAGGTGTCCTCTTGCCTATCGGCTCTCGGGGAGGAGCCAAGGAGCGGGCGAGCTCCTTGGCTGGGGCGGGGTGTGGGGTGTGGGGTGTGGGCGAGGCGAGAGGGACTGGAGGCCCACGAGGAAGGGGAGAGAGAAGTTGGGGAGAACATCTGGAGCACGGTGCTGTCTAATATATCCTCTTTTCTTTTTTACCACTCTTGTAGACACGAGCACAAGATGTGGTATGGTGAACAAGAACACCAATAGGTCAAGGAAGACCGGCAACACCCAAGAACTAGAGGAGCGGACCCAGAGGTCGATAGAAGACACACTCCAATAAAATATCTTTGGCATCCAGACCAATGTTCCAATCCAAACAATGAAATAGATCTTGAAAGTTTCTCTCCATGGTCTGCTCCTCGCTCTTGAACACGACGAACAAAAGAGTGCTCTATCTTGCTAGCACACTATGGCCTCTCTCTCTCTCTCTCTCTCTCTCTCTCTCTCTCTCTCTCTCTCTCTCTCTCTCTCTCTCTCTCTCTCTCTCATTTTTTTTTCTTTCACTGTTATGAGAACACGAACTTCTTTTTTTCTTTTCGTGAACTAATAGACCTATGTTCAAGACGACGCGTCAGTATTAAGCGAGGCACACCTCAAGCAGTGACTCGATCTTCGAACGCAAGAATAGCTAAATCCAGATCTTTTAGCTTCTGGGAGATCTTGCACAGATGAAGGAGTTCCTCTATTTCAGTCAGGGACTCGCGATTGTAGGCTCAATAGCACTTCAGAGTCTGTCTCCGCTATGATAAATCCTTGTCTTTCTTTGAACCGACTTCACTCACCAAGGTAGTTTCATTGGTCGTGGGACTGATATTAGTGCTGCTCCTGCACTATCGAAAGGATGGCGTGGATATCTTTCTTCAACTCTGAGATATCCCCCTTCAACCCTGAAATATCGCTTCTCATCTCTGTGACAGCTCCCGACTGGATTCGATCCATCTGAGCACTAAAGGTGGGGCGCTCAGTTGTTCTCAGGAAGAGACTTAAGTAGTCGATCAAGAGTTTTCAAGATATAGCTATGTCTCTGGTCGATCCATTTTTGACATGTCGACGACATTGCAGACTTGATGTGGTTCTCTGAATCAGGATAATAGTTGATAGTATTTCTCAGGTATTGGATCACCCTTTCTCGAACATCTTGTGATAGTCTTCTGTTTTGATGTAGATAGAAATTATTATACAAGAATCTAGCGATAGAGTCTGGTACGAATAAATATTCCAGACCCGGTTTGAACTTTTTGCCATTTGAAGAAAGCCAAGGCGATGAGGGTTCAGATGGGGTTGTCGGATGAAGATCATGGAGACGAGCGAGAAGGAATGAGAAGTCGGAATGAGGAAAGTCAATTCATCGGTGTCGCCTCTTTGCTTTGCCACGAGCTTGTGTAACTTGGAAAATGCCACAAGGCAAATCGGGTCGTCCATGGTTACTTACTTTTTGCACCACTCTTCCACAGAGATTGCTTCAAAAAAAAAAAAAAAAAAAAAATCCATCTCTTCTCTTTGTCCTGATCGGTATCGGATATGACAGAAGAGTTAAGTGTTGGCTGGGTCCACTGACCTGGATCACGAATATCGAGTAGCTCAATACCCTCATCTTCGTTCTCGAAGTCTTTGAAAATACTAACTCTGCACTTTGACACGGGCTTTACCTTAAAGTCGGTTCCTTTGGGATAGCAGCTGCCTATGATCTATGACTACCAGGGGTTCATCCGTAGCAGGTCGAAGCGAGGTTGAATCAAAGCTGGCGAGCGAGAATGTCGTAGAGATGAACGAGAATGAATGAAATGGAATGAGAAAGGAAATCGAGAAGAGAAAAGAAATCACCCTGTCGCCTACTGGACTCAGTCCTTCCAGAATGGATTAATGATACTCTTCGTTAAATGCTCAACAGCCCCTTACAGTTGTTTCCTCAAGTCCTGTCATTTGAGAGGATAGCTGAACGAGTCGGTCCCTTGGCTTCCACCAACGCCACTACAATGAGAGGCCACACTTTCCCTCCCCCTTGCAACTTCATGAGAATAGAGGCCAGCTACTTCAGTTCAGGAAGACATAATCTCACAGTTTCTTAACAGCCCATGCTAATTCTTGGCTCAGTCCCAAGAGTTTCTGTTTGGTAAACTGTACCAGTAACTTCTACCGGTATATACCGGTAAATACCGGTAAACTGTACCGGTGTTTTCTACCGGTAACAGAATGAACATTGTATTTTGGCTGCGGTCCTAATACCGGTGTAACTCACTGGTTTCTGTCATATTTCAACATGAGATTGTGCAAGCCCACAGGAGCTGGTTAGCTGAAAATTGAGGTTGTTTGACCTGACAAAGTTGTGTTCTTTATTGATCGGAAGCTAACTAGGGTAAAGGCTTGATCTCGAAAGACTTCAAGCGAACAACTTGTATTTTCATTGCTGAACATGTCTCTAGCTCCCCTCTTATGGCGAATGGTGCACCATGAGGCAGTCATTCACTTTCAGACCTTGCGATAAGTATAAACAGTGGAGTCCTCCACAGAAGCTTAACAAGGTAGAGCCGGAGCTCGCGTGGAACACAGTCAACGCATAATTGCATGCGACGTGGAGGATCGCCTCTCGTTCACGCGCAGGTTGACTGGATTAGCATCCTGAAACTATGTTAGTGTTCTCAAGAACAGTGTACCAACAGGCAGGTATGCTGGGATCCCTTCAGTCCCATTCTGAGAACACGATAGCTTGCTTTCCCCAATCGGAGCCGTGGGAACCTCTCTAGTTGATTTAAAATGTAGGGACCCACCCCCTCTTCCCTCAGCTCCGAAAGCCACTAAACCAAAAGAAAAAATAGAGTCAAAGCTTAGACTCGTTCACTTTTTCATGCATCCATCCCATCCTCCTCTCGACTCAAGTCATGAGTGCCGTCAAAGCGTAAAGCCCTCAGCATTTCAGTGATTGAGTAGTAGCCTAATCTGCCCTATTCTAAATTCGATTGCTCATTCTCTCTCTCTTCCCCTCTTTCTCAGTCTAGTGGTAGGATCCGTCAATGGTGACTTTCAGAACCTTTGCTCCAAGGTCGGAGCCATCAATGACAAAAATGGACCTTTTGATATCCTTCTCTGCACAGGCAACTTTTTCGCCAAGGAGACTTCAATGGATGCCCTAGATGAGCTCTTGGAAAACAAGCTTGAATGTATGAAAGAAAGGCGTCGTCATAACGCAAAAAAGGGCTTTTTTTTTTTTTTTTTTTTTTTTTTCTTCAAATGTTATGATCGCTCTTTCTCTAACGCGTAATTTCCTCCTTGTCTAGTCCCTATCACCACGTATTTTATCCACGGTGACAATGGAGTTCCTGGAATTATTGAGCGACGTGCTGCCAGGAATGCAGGAGAGGTGTGCAACAATCTGTTCTATCTTGGTAAGTACACTAGGCAGAAAGGATTTGCCTCGCTTTGTTTGTTTTTACCTCTCATTCTATCCGTAGACGATCATCTGCTCTTGGACGCTTGATTATTGTTTAAACTTATTGCTTATATCATATACACTGTCCTTCCACTGGATCAACAGGATCTCATGGCATGATGACCACGACCCAGTCCGTCAAGATTGCCTCGCTGAGCGGAACATATGACAGTACTATCTTTGCCTCCACCAACCCTGACGATTTGGAAGGGATCGATAAGGATCTAGTCAGGAGTCGGTACACAAAGACCAACATTGACGAACTCATCCGACTTTCCAAACCAACCTCGCTCATGAATACACCCAAACATGCTGGTGTGGACATTTTTTTGACTCACGAGTGGCCTTCAGGAATCACCAAGGATATGCCTGGTGCAAGTGGAACGAATACTTTGGGAGCACCTTCATCTCTCGGCGTGACGACATTCTCTCCTGCGGTCGCTAAGGCTGCCGTGGCATTACAGCCCAGATACCATTTTGTGGCACGATCGGGACAATTTTGGGAGAGAGCTCCTTACAGGAATACAGAGGGTGCAGACCATGCGACAAGATTCATTTCTCTTGGCGAGGTCGGCAATAAGGAAAAGCAGCGTTGGTTTTATGCATTCAATCTGGTCCCATTGGCCAAGGCAAGCGACGATATCCTCCAAAGCTCAATCACCCCTTCGACCACAGACTCGCCCCTTGTCTCGGCTATGGAAACGAAGCGCGATCGTGAAGAGGTAATATAAATTGAACTGAAAAAAAAATTGCTATCTAAGAGAAGGAAATGAGCTTGCCTCTCTTGATCCCGACGCTGAATTGACTTTTTTTTCTTCTATGGATCGACTGGATGGTTTGAAAAAAAAAATAGGTCGAGAGCAGCATGTTTTGGGATACGAAACGCATGAAGAGTTCTTCGCACGAGTATGTTTGCAAACGGTGTAATAACTCGGGACATCATATCCGGGATTGTCCCCTTCCTCCTGAAGGCTATACATGCAACAAATGCCAGCAACCGGGACATCTTATTCGGGACTGCCCAAAGTTTAAGGAAGAGTCTTCGACCCCTCCAGAAGGCTACATCTGCAAAAAGTGCGGGCAATCAGGGCACTACATCCGAGAATGTCCAAAGGTGAATGAAGAGTCCTCGATCCCCCCAGAAGGCTACATTTGTAAAAAATGCAACCAGTCAGGACATTTCATTCGAGAATGTCCAATGGTGAAGGAAGAGTCCTCAAACCCTCCTGAAGGCTATATCTGCAAAAAATGTAACCAGCCTGGACATTTCATTCGCGAATGTCCTTTGCGTGAACAGCCCTCTCAGCCAAGAGATGACATGAACGGAAGGGGCGACCGTGTCAGGCATGAGGTACCACAGCAACCGTGTTGGTTCTGTCTCTCGAATCCTGAAATTGACAAGAATTTGATTGTTTCGATTGGCACGGAAATGTATGTGACCATGGCCAAGGGACAGTTGCCAGTCACTCCGTCTTCTCTGGTCCCTGGAGGTGGCCATGTTATCTTGATCACTATCAACCACTACCCCAACTTTCATGCGGTCGAGAGTGAGGCCCGTTCGGATTTGAATTCAGAGTTGAGAAAGTACAAGAGTGGACTCAGGAACCTGTTCGAATCCAAGGGAGGCGCTATGGTGACCTGGGAGCTGAGTCAAGGAGGAAAGATGATGCATGCTCACGTCCAGGCCATGGCTGTGCCAAACAGCAAAGCCCAAGATGTCGAAGAGATTTTCCGTCAGGAGATTGGATCGTTCTTTATAAATTCTGATTACGGTCGGTCTAGGGATCATCGTGGATCGAGGCCGTATTCACATCGAGAGTCGTCGTCGTCGTCGTCGTCAAGCCACCAAGCACGGTGGCAGGACGAAGATGTCGATCCAAGATCACACCAAGGATACTTTAAGGTAGAGCTACCTGATGGCCGTGTCCTTGTGTGCCCGATCCCGGACCGACAGCGAGTCGATATGCAGTTTGGACGAAAGGTGATAGCCAAGGTGATGGGCACTCCTGAGCGTGTCAACTGGAAGAACTGTGTAAAAACAGATGAAGATGAGAGAAAGGACAGCGTCACCTTCAAGAACGCATTCAAGCCTTTTGATTTTACATTGGAGTAACGTCCATACACATATATATATATATAAATAAGAGCATTTGACGGTTTTACTTTTAACATTGGCTGCTGATAGTTGTTGGTAATTGAAGGCCTTTTGGATGGTCAGAGTCGCTGGGTAGAGTTAGAGGGACAGACAAAAAATTACAAGCAGGTGTGACTATTTCGACCGCGGAAAAGAGAGACCCTCAGGAATGTACGACATCTTGTCTTCCATTTTCTTCTCATTCCGACTAGAGGCATTCCAAGATCCCTATTTCCTCATGGCTACCGTTCGAGTCCCCATTCAACAAGATAGGACGCTGCTCAATCCTAGGTTTGACGGTTACAAGCTTTCATTCATTGACGAGTCGCAGCAGCACTTTGTGAGCGTTGGTGCACCAGGACCGGGCGTGGTCGTGCCCAAGCTCTCCAGCACCGCCAAAGTCTCGTATCGTGAGATCCAGTCAAGAGTGCGACATAACCATCTCTATCCAGGATGGAACTCGCTAAAGACCCCCAATGGCGAAATCACTGCTATTCGAGATGGAGTTCTCTTTATGATTGATGCCGACTTTATGCTGATCGCACTGACTTGGGACAGGGTAAGAGCTCTCTGTCCTCTCACTCTCTCTATTTTTCTAGTGGGCGCAGTGCAATATGCAAATCCCCTCTGCATTGCAGTCACTCAATGCTTGAGAACAACAACAACAACAACAGCGAGAACTTAAAAAGCGCTCCTCTTCTTTCGCGTTTTCTTTCTTTTAGACGACGCGACGACTTCGGAGTAAAAGACTGATCCAGATTCCCACGCCAGTGACGCCTTTGAATTTCCACCTTGAGCTCCCAACTGTCAAGGCAGTATCACCCGATTACATTCTCGTCTCGGATGGTGCCAGCACCTTTTATGTGATTCGAGTCTCTGTATCTGGGACTGAGCACGAGGCTACGATCGAGGCCGTCACTCGATTCCGGCCACATGAAACTACCCAGGCAACAGGCAAGAGGAAAAGAGACAGTGATCCCGAAGAGGAAGAGGAGGAAGAGGAGGACGAGGTGCTGGTTCATCCGAGCGGATTATTAGAGGCGAAGGCCTACACGATCTTGAACCAAGAATCAGGAGAACAGGCCATGGAAATCAAGTTTGTGGTCCATTACACCAACAGACAGACGTTCTACTCGACCGAACCATCACCTCACCACAATACGGACAAAAAGACAATCTTTATCGTCAGCCTGTGTAGCCTAATCCTGGACCACTCTTTATTGGACTCGACTCAGGGAACTACCGATTCAACGACGTCCCGCGCATCAACCGGAGGAGATATTGGGATGGAGTTGGATGGACCTCCTCAGCCCCTGCACCATCCAGTGTTCAAGCCTTGTAAGGTGGTTCACTCGATCCGCGGCACAGAGATCCCTACATACTGTGCACTGGATCCATCGAACGAAGGATATGTCCTTGGAAGCAGCTCAACCTTCAAGCCAACACAGGAACCGATTGTCGAACAAAAGGCAAAATATCTCGAACCAGGATCAGCAGCAATGGGTGTGGATGGAACCGATATCCAGTCAACACCGTCATCCGCAGCCACGACTGAGACAGGAGCCAGCTCTAATCCACCTTATATATGGATGCAGACCAGCTCTGATATTACCATGTGCTTCAGCCTCCCCAAGGGCACAACCAAGCATGCTGTCGAATGTCGGTTCTTGGCACAGGGCCTGTTGCTTAAAGTCCTTGGCAAGAGAGAAGACCAGGATCAGGATCAGGATCCATCGCTGTCTGATCCGCAATCACGGCGACATGCTCCATTGCCTAACATTGACAGGGTTCCTCTATTCGATCAGATCCGAACCGAAGAGTGCTTCTGGACCCTGGAGCGAGATACTGGTTTGTTGACGATAACGCTTGAGAAATACCATCCAAAGACAAGATGGACCCAGATTTTTGCGGAAGAAATAGACATGGAGCCGGTCGAGGAAACGCTTGATCCTTCTATATTTCTCGAGTACAAGGAATCGTTGGAGAAATATACAACTGAACAAGCTAATGCTGGTGCGATGGGGTCTTCAATTTTGCCATCTGTGGCCCAAGACACGCAGGAAGAGATTGATGACGAAGGAGAAGAGATCAAGTTTTCATGGGTCCAGGCTGAGGACGGAGCTGATATCATTCGAGCTACGACTATGGGTTCTGGACATGACTGGATCAGCCAATCGTTTACCAATTATGAAACCGAAAACGGTGATTCAGATCGGACAGGACCCAGCTTAGACGGAACCAGCGGTAGCCACAACGGTAGCGAGATAGGGTCTTGGAGGACCCCTCGGTTCCGGATGCCAACCGTCTGCCTAAAGCACAACGTTGATGGCCTAGTCTATTCCCTCCAGCATACGCCCGGATCATCCATCAAGGCAGCGGCGGCGGCAACGGTTCGAAGGATCGAGGACGGGCAAGGGATTCTACGATTGGCTCACATTGGAACGTTTGATGCGTTTGCATTTGTGCAGGCGTCCAAGCGAGAGAAACGATATGTGATGCATGATCCTTTGGGTCGGTTTGCGGTTGTTGTTGAGTCGAGTCGGAATGTGTATGTGTATTTTCATACGCCAGACAAGAAGCCATCACAAGAACGACAGGTGGTGGTAGATGTATCCAAGGGTCAACAGGTCGATATTATTGGATGTCAGCTTATTGCGGAAGGGGTCTTGGTGATCCTGATGGAAGGAAAACATGGTGCCCTAGTTCTCGAGCTGAACCAGCCATAAGAATCCCTTTTTTTTTTTAAAAAAAAAAAAAACGCAGCTGATCGCTTTCTGAATAAATCAATGAAGGGTAAAAGGATACCCTACATGACTCCTTTCCAAGCCGTTGATTTTCCTCTCAGAAAAAAAGAAATGAGGATGTCGAAAGAGACTAGTATCCATGTGGCAATACGTCGGTTTTTTATAATGAAAAGAGAGAGAGAGAGAGATGCGTTATCCAAACAAAAGTCCTTGGCTATTTTTTTTTTTTTTTGTGTATCCTTTCTATGAAATATCCTATGCCTGCTGAACCTTGAGTAATGTGCCGTCCTTGTCCCTGATCAACTCGGTCTAAAAAGTCCACAGTGGTTAACAAACATGTCAGTACTTGTATCATGGTAGCACCACCAACATAAAAAAAAAAAAAAAAAAAAAAAAGGGAGGAACATCGTTTACCTTAGAAGCCTTGGAAGTGTCAACGAACGAGTACTTGAATCGAGGGCTGCTTTCCGAAGAGTTCTTGCTGATGGGAACAGTCTTGGGCACGACCTTCTTGAAGACACCGTTGACGGAATCCACCAACTTGAAGGGCTTCAACCTTTCCTCCTCCAACTGAATAGCCTTGATCTCTGCCAAAGGACGACGCTTCAAAACCTTGGCAGCATCCTCGGGCGTGAACTGGTCCTCTTCATCGACTGTTGCAAACTTGGGTGAACCGACTTGAGGCAAAATATCGGTCAAAGGTTCAGCCATGTCTGCCGATCGTCGGTGCTTGACGCCCATGAGTTGTTCCATGCCCTTGGTAAGGTTCTCCTGAGCAATGAATCCATTAGCCACCATCTCCTGTTCAAGATGCTTCAATCGGAGGATAGCCTCGACACGTTTGATCGAAATGTTGTATTTGGTACCGAGCTGACGGGGTGTCCATTTGGTGGTGTCCGACATGTGGAGCTTGTAGATCTCGTCCTTGGTCAAATTGGAGACGGGTGGTGTGGGCTTGAACAGAGGGTTCATGGGGAAGGGCTAAGTATGAGATAAGAAGCGAATGTTGCAAAGACAAGAAAGAGATGGAGGTTAGTTGGATCTAAAGAAAGAGTAACAGTGTCTGGGTCAGGGGGTGAGATCGAGGTAGAGAGGGGAAGAGGGATAGACTAGATCAGGATAAGAGATCATTTGCTATTGATCAGGTCTGTTATCGAGTGTTTGATAGGAGAGACGACGAAAAGAAAGAAAATAATAAAGAAGAGGAAGAGGAAGAGGAAGAAAAAAAGAATCCTTCAAGTATGAGCACATCCTTGTTGTGCTGGCTACCTACCGACTCGCCAACATAGTTGACTCCCGAGAAGGAAGGGTTCTTGAAGCGTTCACCTTCAGTCAAAAGCCATTGATGGAATCGCTTTCTCCTGAAGGGGAGCTTTGTAGCAATGACAGACTCTGCCGACATTCCTTCCTCTGTAGCCTCTGCCGCGTCTCCATCCTGTGCTGGCGTTGCTGCTGCCTCTGTGGATGCCGCTGCCTCGGCGTCTGAGTCTTTGTTCTCGGAACGGGCAAGGCCGGTGCTGTGAATGAGACGGCGTGAGCAGTAGCCGAGACTGGCGACTGACGTGACAGGGGTCCTGGTCTTGATGGACCACAATGCCCTGGTGGCGAGATGTGACATGGCAGAAGGTATGTGTCAAGGAAGGGGAGGAATGGTTTGATGCAGAATCCGGAAATGCCTTTCGACTGCAAGAGAGGAGGAGGAGCGTGAGCAGTCGGTGCAGGCTGGCCACTAGAGAGGAGGACGAGGAGTGGAAAATTCAAACAACAACGAAGCCACGAAGATCCGAAAGGGGTAATGAAGACTATGGAAATAACCACAAAAGAAAATTAGCATTAATTCCATCAAGTAAAAGATCCCCAAAATTGAGGAATGGGAGTGGGGAAAGAGAAACGAAGAAGAAAGATAGAGGGACCCATTCTATCTCTCTTTTCTTTTCTCTCTTCCTAGCTGAACTGCGATTTGGGAATCAGGAAGAAAAGTGGGAGTAAGATTGAGAGAATGATTAACTTCTTTTGTCTGCTTATCGAACAGAGGCAATGGTCTGCCGAGAGGAGTGAGGAAGAAAAAAAAAAAAAAATATAATAAAAAAGATCACGACACTCGGTTTGCCCAGAACGTGCACTCGTGAGCAACAGTGCGGAGGTGAGCTGGACAAAAATGGACTTTCGACATTCTGCTACAGTCATTTTAAGGACTAGAGCCAGCAAGGATAGGAAGGGGTGCACTGTTGATACTGAGAAGGATGGTTGGAGTAGAAGGGTGTGAGAGGAACAGAATAAGAGCGAGAAGAAGAAACAAAGAGGAGGAGAGAAAAGAAAGAGGAAGGGGTTCAACGAGTCTGACGATGCAGGACATGCAAGTCCATTGTCCAGGCACCAAAAAGAAGAAAGTGCCCGTTTCAAATAATAGACGCGCGCAAACAAAATAATGGGACCGAGCGGGGACAAGTGCGATCGCAGAGAGGATGCATGCAGTGGTCAATTGGTAGGCCTCGTATCCTCGTTTGGCAGCCTCGATGAAAGTGATGCAGAGGAGGTGATGCTTGACGCTGTGAGAAACGCCCAGATCGGGTGAAGGAGACAGTCAGCGGAAAAAGAACTGGAGTACAACCACATGCTCCGGGCCAACGGACCCAGAGGAGAGAGACGGACAGCAAGAGCATAAGAGCGCGTGTTGAAGGGCAATGGCACAGGCATGTGGCTGCAAGAGCGTGTGAGAGGCCAGCGGTGTGGATGTGCCCATTGTTCAAAAGGAGAGAAGAGGATGCGTGAGAGTGACAAAGAGGAGAAAGTTAGAGAGAGAAAAGAGATTGAGAGAAAGTGGGCCCATGTGTTTTGTGTCGATATCCAATCTCTCGTCTCGTCTTGTCTGCTCTACGACAGCCCTACTGTCACCTCCATAGCCATAGCCATGAGGTGCAATTAGTCTGCATCCCAAAACTGAGTGCATTCGCAACGAGCGATCGATTGATCGATCGATCGATCGGCCCGTCGCATTCCTGTCTCCTTGTCCATGGGCCCAAGGAGAGGCAGCGACGGAACAGAACCAGAAGAAGAGAGAACCTTGCGCTAGAGCCTTGCGCCCTGAGCCGTTCGTCATAGCCTTAGTGTCTTTTTTTTTTTTTTTTTTTTTGTGTGTGTAGAGCGTGCAAGTGTGTGATAACGAAGCGTGTGTGTGTGTGTGTGTGTGTGTGTAGGCCCAATTCCATCCATCCTTGTCTCCTCTCTCTTTCTCTTTCTCTTTCTCTTTCTCTCTTTCTCTTTCTTTTGCTCGTGCGCTCTCCATCCCATCCGCCCATCCCGCCATCCTCTCTTTCTTTCTTTCTTTCTTTCTCTCCTTCTCCCTTTCTACTGGTCTTTCCTGACCATCACCCATCAGGATCGAGATCCCAACTCTTACTCTTTCTCTTTCTCTCTCTCTCTCTTTCTTTCTCCCTCCTCTTCCCAGCCCACTCACCAGCCAGTTGGTGCCCTGAGCGTAACCAGACCCATCCGCATAACATCCTTCCTTCCTCCCACACCCCCAACAGAAGACGTCTTTTTCTTTTACTCTCTCCTCATCTATTGCTGTCGCCCATCGTTCTCAGCTCGCCCATTGATGAGCCACATTCCGCCATGGCCGACAACAGCATCGAGATTTCATTCACCACAGAAAAGGTACACTACCGCTCTAGCGCCCATTTCACTGAAAAGTGAACATTCGGCTCTGTTGTTGCCACTTTATCACCTTTTGGTGCCTGTCTTCCAGGAACAGCCCTTCTACAATGCAATTCTCATCAAGAGCAAAAGAACGACAAAAAAAAAATAATAATAATACTGGCACACCCTCTCCAATGTGGCTAATGCCTCCCTCTTTTTTTCTCTTCTCCTCTTCAGGCTACTGGAGAATCGCCGAATGAGATCTTGGCCAGGGTATGGCCCGAATTCGATTCGATAGGTCAGGGTATCCTGGCTAGCAGGATGGAGGAGGTCCTTCGGCGAGTCGAGCAGGAATATCAGCGACCATTGATGAACCACGACCGTTGGATGCTCCTGGGCGACTTTATGGCGATGGCAGGACAGACTCCAGTCAGCAAGGAGGACCTGTTGAACCTACTAAACGTCTGTCAAAGTGTACCCAGCAACGAGTTGGAATCCCAGGACTCACCGGCCCAGGACGGAGTGCCAACCCCCCTGTCCGCACCCCAACAACCTCTTCAGCCATACACCTATGAACAGGTCGTGCCCGACGATGTGCTTCTGGATGAGGAACAACTGCGACGAGGCGAATACTCGCCCGACGCGCAGCATTACCTGCACCCTGCAGATGTCCAATCACATCCCGCAGAAGACCCCTCTCGCCCACGAAGCACGCGCGTGCGCCGACCCAGGACAGGGAACGGGATCCGCAAGATCTCCCTAAGCGAATCGACTCGAGCTGTCAGTCCTAGGCCATCTCGGCATCGACACGATCCTTTGATATATGACTCGGACCCGCATAGCGAGGACGAGATTGTCCCCCAAAGAGTAAGAGAATGTGAAAGTGAGAGGGGGAGAAAGGGAGTGTAGACGAGTGAGAAAGTGGGAGAGTGGGAGAGTGTGTGTAAGAGAAAGAAAAGGCGGAAAGTTTTTTTCTGCCCTTTCACATTTGTTTCGTCCCTTTTGGCCATGAGGGATGAGCCTACAACCCTCGGGCAGACATATCGCACCTTGGCTTTTTAGAAAGTTAGAGTCGATGTTGTGCGCCCAGCTCACCCCATGGTTTCATGGATTTCCTTCCCTCCCTCTCGCCTTTTTTGTGTTCAGAGATGGTTGGGGAGCATGTGTGCATGCGCGTGTCTCTAGGCGAGGAACGGAGAGAGAGAGAGAGAGAAAAGGGTAGTGCGTGAAGGAGAAAGAAAGTGAGAAAAGAGAGTGAGAATAGAACGAGACGGACCCGGCTGACGTCGCAAGATCGTGTACAATACAAGGAAAGGGAGAGAGCAATAGAGAGACAGAGCCGGGAGAAATGGGCTACATTAGAAGAGCGAGAAGGAGAGGGAGGAGAAGGGGGGGGGGGGTGACATGACCATGCTTATGTGTCCAAGGCCCTGCTGCACGCCCCGCTTACTCTATCGAATTGGTCTTGCTATTCCTTTTAACTACCCATAGAACGAGAGCTTGCATGATGGCAACTATAGCAGGCATGAACAGAGCATGTCAATCGATCGCAACGGCGCACAAGAAGACAGGACCGAATACGTTGGCTGGGGCATTGACGCAGCGCACACAGTGGTATGGAAGAAGGAAGGAAAAGCAGTAAAAAAAACTAGAGATGGCACGCTCCATGAAATACGACCTATATCGTGCCACCCGATATCTGCACAGCCATTCGTCTGACCTTCCGGCTCTATTTTTTTTTTCCCTTTCCATTTGTAGGGAGAGAGCGATCTTCGCATGGGCACGGGAGTTAGCCCATCTGTACTAAAGCAACTAAGGATCAGAGAGCTGGAGGTCCAAGAGCTCTCTAAAGAACTCAAGGAAGAAAAGGCTTCTCGAGACAGTGAGATTGACCGACTCGCGCGCGAGCGAAAAAGGTTACAGCAGGAGTGCTCCACACTGAAAAGCGATCTCGGGTTTGCGACTTCACGAATGGGCGAGGTAAAAAAAGAAGTGCTCAAAGTGGATGAAAGTGATGGTCTCCCAAAATAGCCTTCTCATTTCCTTTCCATTTCCCTCTCTCTCTCTCTCTCTCTCTCTCTCTCTCTCTCTTTCTTTCTTTTTTCTTTCTTTCTTTCTCTCTTTCTCTCTTTATCTCATGCGACGATATCCTTAGCTCGAGAAGCAGGTTGAAATGGGTGACAGGACGAGCTCTGCTCATCAGAAACACGCCGCTTTTGTAAAGAAACAAAAAGATGACCTAACAGTCGAGAATAGGTTGATGATAGAATCTCTACGACAGTCGGAGGAGCAACTTCATGAGGTGACATCCAGATTGCAGGAATCACAAAAAGACAGGACTAGAGTATGAAACGATTCCCTCTTGTTCGTCTGTTGCTCGCTGGACATTTTCTTTTTCTCTTGGACTCTGGGGTTTTTTCACGATCTCCCTTGTAACAGATATGGTCTTCATTTCAAACCTCAAACCCTACTAGATTGACGAAGAAAGAGTGAAAACTAGAGACCTCGAGGAAAGGCTTGCATCAGAGATTGCCAGGAACGAGAAGCTCGAATTAGCCTTGGCTGAGAGCGAGGAGCGTCGAATTGCAGCTGAACGTGAGGCTACTGCTGAGAGTCTTTTGGGAATCAATGCCGAGAGCCACATGAGCTCGATTGCTCCCGGAAAAGTATGGATACTCTTTTACCAATGTCTTTTTACTCTTTCCTTACCTACATGTTTGTCATAGAGTCTTTGCGGTTACGATGCCACCCAATGAACTAACATTTTACCACGTCATTCTTCTAGGACTTGATGACTGAACTTGAGTCTGCGACTGCCAAGTTTGGAGCTGGAGTGCCTCAGTCGGATGAACATTCTGAATGTATGCATATAACACATGGATGGCTTCCTGCCGATTGCTGACTTTACAAAGAAGATGCTTGGTTAATGACTCGACATGCTTGCCTGTCCACTTTTAGCACAAGAGCGGGCCATTAAACTATTAAAGGAGAGTCAGGATCACATGTCCATGAAGCGAAATTCCGTGCGGGACCTCAGCCAATTTTTCAAAGATGGTGGCGTCCGCGACATGGGAACAAGGACACTACAGGATGCCTTTATACCCACATCATCTGCACCGCCACGGCAAACAAATCTCGAAGGCGGGGCGACAGTTGCGACAATGAAGCAACGAGCTGAGGACGACGTGGATTGTGAGTTACCCCCAGAGCTTTCATTGGGGTCCAAGCCCATTCTGCTTCAAGAGGCAGTGGAAACGCAAAGGATTCTGATTGAGGACATTATGCTCCACTCCAAGATTGGAGAAAGCTCCTCCACCCCTGCATCTATCTTTAATGGCTCTGCTCTTGGCCAAAATCCACAGCTACACCAGAAACTGAAGGCCGAGAGGGCTCGTCAACGCAGGGCGCAACGTAAGTGTGCCGTACCCTGAAAGGAATAATGATGAGAGTTCTTTTTTTTTTTTTTTTTTTTTTTTTTTTTGTTTAATCTAACATTGAGACTTTCTCTTTTGTTATACTACCGTAGGTTCACGGATCTTGACGCCAGCGGATGTGGTCGGTCTTTTGAACCCTGCAGCACTTGGATCATCTCCTTTGGTACCAACATCGACGGGACCAGCAGCCCCGTCGACGGCAGTGAGCAGGAAGGAGAACAAGAACATTGTTACACAGGTGACGCTCATGTCGATGTATACGATCATTGTCTACTTGATGGGAGTTGTCACGTCAGTGTTCTTGGTGGATAATGGACCTGTAGGAGGAGCCCATTATGGGCGCTTCATGACATTTGATTCTATTCAAGATGTAGTCGCGGCTGCTAATGTGGATATGAATGGAGGCAATGGGCGATTCAGGATCGTTGAGGTGTTGGTATACTGGATGCAGAACTTGGTCTGGCAAGGTGACCACATTGCGCCAACTTAAAGAGGGAAAATACTGCAGTCGACAGGCACCTAGAATGGTCCGAGGAACCAGCTGCCCCTCATTCCTCCTCGCCTCTCTCTCTTTCATCGTGTTTCCTTCTCTTGTTTTTGCTCTCGTCCCTTTTGATGGATGTTTTCTTCTACTTTTCTGCTCTCTACCTTCAATATCCTTTTTCCGTTTCTAAACGACATCTGAATATCCTACTCTACACTCGACGACAGGACAAGGCTTTCCAGGCTTGGCCTATTTTCAGCTAATGATCTTCTGTGTTTTCATTTTTAGTTTATGCATGCGCCACGACCTTTTCTTTTCTTTTCTTTTCTTTTTTTGATGATGACATCTTTTACCCCGCTTGCCTGAGAGAGAGAGAGAGATAGAGTGTGTGAGAGAAAAATGAGCGAAAGAGTGATAGAGAGAGAAAAGAGACGCGTATCCCCCCCTTCCCACCTCGTCTCCTTGTACATGATCCCACTACCCCCCCCCTTTGTCATCCATTCCTCCCAAAGCCTTGGCGATTTTTAGGAGATTCTCCTCTCCAGGTTTTCGCTCCATTCTGTCGACCACTTAATAATAAAATTAAAAAAAACGACAGTAATGCTGATAAAATGGTGTATGGACATAGTCCATTTTTTTCTTCTTGGTTGCCAATCTATATGTGTTTTTCATTACAAGTTTGTATCTAAACAACAATAACAAAAGACGAATAACGTCTGAATACAACAAAGTACATGAATCCATCCTCTCCTTGGTTTCTTTTCTTTAAACACTCGACCGTTGAAGGGGGTCGCATTTACCATTTTGTATACAATAGAGCCTTTGAGGTGGAAGGAGATGATGGAGACGCAAACAAACAAAAAGTCGAAACAAGGAGAGGGGGGGGGAGATAGGGAGAAAGAGAGAAGTAGGAAAACTTGATTTTCTCAACGTCTATGCAAGTGCTGGCTCCGAGTTCGGCATCATTGCCCTCATGACAAGCGAATAAACCAAGAATGTGGCCGCATTACAAGGGAAAGCTCGAACCACGGTCGCGTTAACACCCTTGAAAAAGACTCGGAATCCTTCCTCCTTATACAGCTGCTTTGTACAATGCCAGACTCCTCGGAATTGTTGTGACTTGGGAGTGGAGTCATGTTCGGATTGAATTCGAGTCTTGATCACATCGGTTGGATAGGTACTCAACCAACCTGCAATGCCTGCAAATCCTCCAGCCACCACCAACCGTCCACTGGACAAATCCTGTGTCCGTTGTCCTTCGGGCGTGAGAGCCCGACAAAAGATCTCGTAACTAAGAAAATATGGTCCATACGAGGTTTCACGTAGGATAGTGGACCAGAGGCCACGATAGCATGCTCTTAGTCCACCTTGTCTATATGTCTGACGAAAACAGTCCATTGGACCCTTATAGTAGGCAGCAGCGCTACTACCACCGGCGCCTGCTGTTAGAGAGCTGTTGGTCTGATTTTGAAGTCGGATCTTGGACAGCTCCATTGGGCAACTGATGAAACTATAGGAATAAATAAATAAAAAAAAAAACAATTTGGCGAGGGTTTAATACAGGTTGGATCCGTTTTCTAAACAATCAAGCATCAGCCTAGATCATTGCTGATCTTTTGTTTATAAGAAAAAATATCGCACACTGTCTTTCAATGATGATGGTACCTGTTTACTACACCAGATCCTGTGCCAGCAAGAAAGATCTGTGTCAGAGTGGGTTCATCCGAAGGGTTATCCATCTGGATGTCCATGAAGAAGCCGTAAACGCCAAACAGCAACGCGTTCACCAGCGCAACTCCGACCTATTTCGAGTCCGAAGGAAAGAGGGAGAGAGAAAAAAAAAAAGCAAGGTTCGGAACATTAGGCCTTTTTTCCTCTCCAAAAGGCTACCACGAAATTGACCAATAAGATTCAACGGGTCAGGTGAGGTCCCTGGAGAAGAAGAGCTTTTTTTTTACCATTGGGGACGCCTTTTTGTAAGAAAATCATGTATTTGTCCATTTTTCAAGCCCAGTTCCCAGGACACAGTTGGAGAAAGAAAAGTAGTGTCGACGCCATCCGATGTCATCATAGAACGAGGGTTTAAAACGTCAGGATTGTCCGAGGAAGCACCACCAGAATGATCGCCATTGTCGGAAGAAAAATAAAGAAGAGCATTGGAAAATAAAGGGGGAGGAAAAGTTACTCAAGGTCAGAATAAATAGTGTGCGGTCATCCATGGACAATGGTTTCACAGTCAAAGGCAAACTAGAGAAAAAAAAAACAGCAATGAAAAATACCATGCCCTTGTAGAGTCCTCCGACCTATCGACGTATGCATGATGCAAGGCAAAAAGAGGCAAAAAATAAGGACCAACGGTTAGTGTCTGGTTATGGGCCGGCGGAGCGACGGTCGATTCCACATTGCTCGAGCGTCGGACATGTGTTTAAAGAACACAAAAAGTGGAAGAAGAGAGTACGCGAAGAACCCAAAAGAAGAAGAAAAAAAAATGGTTACCTTCTCCTGTCGCAAAATTGTGGTGAAGCAATTCCATGTCCCTGTGTACTTGGAAGAGAGCTCCTTTGATTGCAGCCGGACTTTGACGGTGTCTACGATACGAGAGCGAGAGCAGCAGATTAAGGCAGGATGAATGGGCTGCATCCGGTTCTTGCTTTCTTCCTCTCTCTTTCTCTCTCTCTCTCGGACTCATTCCATGGCCTGGATGGATGATTGTCATGTTCATTACAACAATAGAATGGCGCAGATCAGGTCATGTGATGCTCTCTTACCCCATGGATGGCCGACGCAGAGACCCGCAATGCCTAATCAGACGGAGAAATGGAGTCCAACGCGAAGAGTGAATTTAGACTCTGAGCCAAGTGAAGTCATTCGACACACACACATACACACACAACGCGCACGAATTCACAATCCATTCATCTGCGCACGTTTGGATACCTCCTAATGTTCCTGCGATGAAGTTGGAGCTCCAGTCCCCGACCACTGCTGTTATTTTTTTTTTTTTTTTTTTTCGAAAAAGATAGTTTAAACACGGGTGCAGGAGAAATACACATGGTTAGTTCAGTGAGCTAAAGGATGTTTTCTCTCTCTCTCTCCCTTGTTGGCCTAGAGGCATGGCACGCACTCCGAGACAGAGTGGAAGGGAGAAGGGGGAGGAGGGATGAACTGCATGCGGGTAGTACATGTTGGTGTGTTCTGTTTAAAAAAGCAACCTGCTGCCCCTGGCTAGAAAAAGAAAAAGAATGAGTCGAGTCATCCGTCCAGAGAAATAAACGAGAGCTCGAGAGGTGGATCGATCTGCCGGATGGGAGTTTCCCTGAGGAGAATCATGTCCGGGTCATATCCAGGTCAGGTTCAAGTCGGGTCAAGGTCGGGTCCAGGTCGAGTCTAGTAGTTTAGATGATGTGTGATGAAGGATCATTGGTATTCAGGAAGAAGAGCGAGTCCATGGAAGCCTTACGTTGTTCATGAACAAGGATGCCCTCGTCGCAGTCGAGCATATAGAAAGAGAGATATGTGGTTGAAGAGAGAAAGAGAGGGTGTATATGGGGGGTGAAGAGAGGATGGATGGTAGAGAAGTAAGAGTACAAGAACAAGAGACGAGCAGGAATAAGAGTAGAGAGGATGAGAAAAAAGAGAGTGGAGAGAGAAGAGAGAGAGAGAGAGAAAAGAGAAAAGAGAAGAGAAGAGAGAAGAGAGATCCAAAGGACAGCTGACCAGAGCTAGTTGGAGTAGAGGAGAGAGACAGAGAGAAAGAGAGAGAGGGTTGCAGGTAGGAGAAGCGGGAATAAGGCAAGGGCCAAGTGCAGGAGAATAAGGCTATAGGACAGGGGATGAACGAATGGTAGAGGAATGAAGAGTGAGAGAAGGAGAGAGAAGGAGAGATGACGAGGATGATGATGAGATCCTGATGGAGAAAAAAAAAAAAAGAGAGAAAAAAGAGAGAAAAAAGAGAGAGAGAGACGGAGAGTGAGAGAGTGAAAAGAAAGAAGAAAAGAGAGAAAG
Source organism: Mortierella sp. BCC40632 (assembly GCA_011634665.1). Lineage (NCBI taxonomy): Eukaryota > Fungi > Mortierellomycota > Mortierellomycetes > Mortierellales > Mortierellaceae > Mortierella > Mortierella sp. BCC40632. The sequence continues at coordinate 470,434 of WAEK01000015.1, read as the reverse complement.
GGGCGCAAAAAGAGAGTCAAGAGAAAAGAGAAAAGAGAAAAGAAAAAAAAAAAGAGCTGGGCCCTCCTCTCCTCTTCTATGGCCCCACGGGCAAATCGCCTGCCCGTTGTCTGTGGAAGTGGATGTGTGTGAGTCTGCGTGCGTGTGTTGCCTGCCTGATATGGTAACTTTCTCACGGCCACTGTATATCTCCCGCTGAACCTTGTCTGTCTCTCTATCTCTTGCTCTCTCTCTCACTTGCTCTCTCTCTCTCCTCATCTGCTGACGACTTTTTTTTTTTTTTTTTTTTTGTATGTTCCCCTTCTCTATAAAGGTGCTCACAGAGTTTGCGCCAGACAACTTCCTCATGGTACCCTCTCCAATCCAGTTTTTCTCCTCTGTCATAGCCTCTGCTGCAAGACAGCGGATCGACCCGGACTGCTCAAGAAGAATACCCCGCATTTTGCTGTACGCAGGGATTGGGATGGATGCCCGCTTTAGCCTTTACATCGTCTTGAAGGCCGCTCGCATGGGGCGTGGAGCACTGGCTCGATCGGATCTCTCTCGGGTGCAGAGATGACCCAAATCCATCACAATCACAACTTGGACGCCTCAGGTCGCCCTGTCTCGCTTGATTGTGTAAGGAATGGCTTTCTCAGGGGCCAATCAGGGAGTAGACAATCGGTCAGTCGTCTTGGACTGGCCTCAGGGGAATTGCCTCTACGGAGCAGCACTCTCTTGAATTTCATCGACTGCTCCCAGAAAGAGGATAATGAGATGATGCTGCTGCTATGACAATGGGTGGTGGATCTAATGGGTAGCTCAATTCCATGCTCCAAGTCCTATTTAGGTGACATCTCGTACTACAGAAAGAGACAGACCTCCTGATTAGAAGCTGCCTTCCAGTCCTTCAAGAAGCACACTAGCCCTCTCAACCATGAAGGGAATGCATGAAATGCGTCGTCTGGCCCGCAATAGTTTCGGGGATGATGGTTCACCATTTTTACCAACTTCTCTGCCCTAAATTTACCCTGCATTGCATAAGGTATACCCGTCCTAGGCTTGCGCAAAGTACAACTACCAAGAGGCAGCGCTTTGCCCTGGTTGCCGAGGTCCTGCTGAGCACACACGCTATGACATGAAATGACGTTGTCTAGTTGTGCTGGCACCATTCTGGTAAAGTAGCAGTTCGCGCTTGGCCCATCCTATCCTATCTTTGCGCGATGGCTTTTGTGTAGCGCCCCCTTGGGTTGTCCCCCTTTCTCCGCCCCCTTCGCAGACACGTCCTTCTCAAGCGCTCCTCCACTGTGCGCCCCGTCTCCTCGCTGACCCCGCCTCCGCCTGCGCTTTCGTCTGTGTCCATCACCAGGACTGTCTGTTTGTCCGTTCTCCACGCGATCCATCCTGATGAGTCTCTGCTCTCACTCTCTCACTCTCTCACTCTCTCGCTCTCTCACTCACTCTCTCAATCTCTCTCTCTCTGGCTTTGCTCACTTGCCTTCCTTTTTCTTTCTCTCCCTCTCTCTCCCTCTCTCTTTTACGACTCTTCTCCTCTGTCATCACCTCCACCATCACCTCTTTCTTCCTTTCTTCTTCTTCTTCTTCCTCCCTTCTCCTCATCGGCTGGACGCGGCTTCACGCCCGCCTTTGTCATCCACTCACACCTCACACTACCCTGCCTCTATTTTGTTCTTGTCTTTGCCTCTGCCTCATCACCAACTCGAGCCTCAACATGGGCACCACTGTCTCCAGAGAACACGCCAAGCTCCCCTTTGCCTACACGCATGCGCGGCGTGAGGATCATTCCTGGACAACATCCACTCTCTCGGGCTCTACACGACGCCAGCGACTCGCTCACCGACTCTTGCTCATCAAGAACTCGGACAACGCCTCTGTCACACCCTTCCCACCCCTTCGCTGTGGAAGCTCCACCTTTCTGGACAACAGCAATGCTGCCGCAGATGGACTCTTCTCTGTTGCAGGGGTTGCATCTAGCGCCATTGCAGACAACACAGGCACCACACCGGCGTTCACAACAATCCCCTTCTCTGCCTCCTCTACGTCCCTGTCAGCAGTATCGACGGGCTCTGAAAACGAAGAAGTAGTGTCATTGAGCTCCATTCTGCATCAAGGTCCAGAATCGAAATGGCATTCAATCGATCTGGACATGGACCAACTCGAAATTGCAACCTACGCCGTTGGAGGCGACTCGTGTGATTATACAACATTCAACGAGAACCCATCACCGCAGCCAGCACTAGTGCAGTCCACGTTGTCTATGCCTCTCCCGACAGCCGCCTCGGCAAGGGCAACAGGTCAAGACTTGGGCCTGAACAAGCGAAAACTTTTGCGGTCTGCATCCTGCTCTCGGTCTCGAGCACGGGCGTCCGACTCTCCAGTGTGCCTGGATGGACGACTCGACCTCGGAGCAAGCCCAGGGGTGGGCGCAGGACCGGAACACGTTCGACGCGCTGATCCTGAAACGGCCATCTTCTCCCTTCGCTCCTCCTCCGCAATAGGCTCTCGACCACGCCTCGCCCCTGATGCGGCCCCTGACGCGACCACCTCAAAGCGCGGCTCGACCACCCCTGGTCCGTCGAGTAGCAGAAGACCCTCAACCACCTCGCCTGCCGTCGTCGTCTCCTCCTCTTCCCCCACCTCACCTTCGCCCACTTTTGGCCGAAACGCCCTCACTCGTCGCCGCGGGTCCCTTCAGCTCCCACTCCCGCTCTCGTTCCGATCCAGTGACGATTCGAATGAGACCCTTGCCGTGCCTCGCCCTCGTAGCTCTGCTCAACGCAACACCATCAAACGTCTGCTTCATTCGCGCCAGCACTTGTATCGCCTTGATAGTGATAGTGAAGAGTCGAGTGCGGACCACCAGGAGGATCGCCGCCATGATCGCCGCCAGGGCAGCAGCCGCGACAACGATGTCGATGAGGAAGGAGATGACGATGAGGAGGAGGAAGATGAAGATGACAACGACAACGACCAGGAACACACCAAGCTTGATCTGATTTCTGCGCTTGAGATTGAAGACCCCTCTAGAGAAGCCATCGATGTAGAGCCCTTCACCTTCTTTGATGCCCATTGCAGTCTCACACTCCACAATCTGACGACCATGCAACGGCTCAATGGGGGTATCCCTCCCGACAGCCTCTACCGGAGCAATGGATCGAGTGGAAGTGCAGGACTAGGACCAAGTTCGCCATGGGGAGACCCATATGAAGACGAGACAGGACTTCACGGCTCTCGAATTGGGATGGATGAGTTTGCAGGCATGGGTCCACCTCCCGACTCTCCCCACCACCAGAACCATCACTATCCACATCATCCTCATCATTCACACCCGCACCATAGCGCGGCCACGGAAAACGAGCCTGGAATCCTGGGCGGAAGATGGCGACTAGGATCAAGACGTGGGAGCCGGTCCGGTCCATCTATTGGCGCTCTTCATGGTACTGGATCGTCCATGAATGCCTTCTTGGCGTCTGCCGCGGCGGTTGCTGCTCCAAACAATTCTGGCGCAGGGATGAATGGAAGTGAAGGGACTCTGCCCTATCTGCCGGTGGTGGATGAGGATGTATCTCATCTCACTCCGCTCCCCTTTTCTGAGCTTCCAAACCTTTCTAGCATTGGCCTCTGCGAACTGGGCATCGTGCGTCTGTCACGCAATATCCGCCTCCTGACTTCAGCAACCTGCCTCCAAATGTAAGCGCCTCTTTTTTTTTTTTTTTTTTTTTTTTTTTTTTTCCTTTTAACCTCCTCTCCCAAACGTCTGCTATGTCTGCTATGTTCTCAATGGCGCCACTCTAATTTCTCCCCTTCATTCTTCTGTTCTCTCTCTGTTCTCTCTCTCTCTCTCTCTCTCTCTCTCTCTCTATCAATCTATAACCCTTGTTTTTGCTCTCTCCCTCCTGACTACGTGCATATTTCTCGCTTACTTCACCACAGCTGCTGCAATGATCTCTGCAGTATCCCTGTTGAAATTGGTTGTCTCCGCAATCTAACTTTGCTGGATCTGTCCAAGAACAGCCTCACTCAGATTCCAGATTCGATTCGGTACCTGACCAAGTTAGTCGATCTCAAGCTTGCCTTCAACTTTATTGAATCTTTACCCACTAGTATTGGTGAGCTTGTCAAGCTTACTTCGCTTACCTTGGCCTCAAACCGACTCGAGGTGATCCCCTCCGAGATTGGACAACTCAAGAACCTCGCGACTTTGGACTTGTCCGATAATCCCCTGACTGTCCTACCGGCCGAGATCGGTCGACTACAGATGTTGAGGCGCATTCGAGTTGACCGATGTCCACTCCAACAAGAATTTGTTCATTCTCCACTTCATTCGCCACCAACGTTAATGGAGCTCGCAGCAAGGGTTATTGTCCGTCGTCGCCGAGATCTCTTTCAGAGTCCCACGTCGAAATCGACGGTGGCCATGCTTCAGATGCTACCACCTCATCTCAAGTCTTATCTTCGAACTGCTAGAAAGTGTAGTTTCTGTGATGGACCTTATTTTGAGACATCCTACAAACGAGGCAAGATGATGGAAAAGAACGATCAGTTGATCCCACTCGAGTACACACTCTGTGTCCCCCACTGGAACACAGAGATGGAGCGAGTCCGACTCTTGTTTTGTGCTCGACCCATCACCGCTCCGCCTGCATTCGTACCTCCATCTCCTTCAGCTGCCATGACCACCGCTCAAGGCCCCACCACTACCGCTAAACAAGAGTCAATGACCTCGATGTACTCCCAGACAGCCACAACAGCATCTCGTCCTGGATCCCCGTTCGGCCATCTTCGTCCGCATGGTGTGATGCAGTCAATGGATATCGGCGTTGCACCCTTATCCCATTCAGCAATGGCCTCACCTACTCAACTCACAGCGGCAATGAATCATCCGTTCCAACAACAACAACAACAACAACAACAACAACAACAACAACAACAACAACAACAACAACAACAGTCTTCCATTATTATCCCGAGCCAGACCATAGGCCAAAACAGTCAGGCCTCAAATCAGGGACATGGACTTGGATTTCGGATACGAAGACGGGCTTCTCGTCAAGAACTGGGCGCCGCTGGATCAACGACGACCACGCAGTCCTACACAGGAGGGACCTTGTCGGCCTCTTCATCCTACCCTTCCCTGACTGTGGCAACGACTATGGCGATGACGACGGAATCTAGTTCACCAAGATCCGAGATTTCGATTGCTTCGACAACGGCCTTTTTCCCGCCAGGGTATGTACCGGGATCAGGACCGGTTTTGCCTGGGGGGACAACAACGACGACAATGACAGGTGGTTTAAACTCCTCTAATTCAGCCCCGACCTCATCCACGTCCACTAAACCCCGATTCTCTTTACGACTCAAGGGTCGATCCTCGTCTTCGACAGCTGAAAAGGCTCTTGTGGCGAGTCCATGAGGGTGAAAAAAAGGGCCCAAGTTCTATTTTATATACACTCATATTCACATCCACTCAATCTTTGCCTATTCAATTATATATCCCGCGTAATGTTGCTTTGCTCCCTGAAATAACAAAAAAAAAAAAAAAAAAAAAAAAAAGGTAGATCAGGAGGGGGAAAGGGGTTTTTTTTGTGGGATGTGTTTTTATTGTGATTATGGACAACGACAAAGCGTTCAACTCTTTTCACTTCCTGCATCATGGCACTACAACAGGAAGGGATGGGTGAGGGATAAGGGAAGTGGAACAGGGACTTGCGTGCATCGCTCCATGATCCATTTCCGATCGAATGTTAGGAATAGAGAAGGAGAAGGAGAAAGAGAAGGAGGGAAGGAAAGAAGGAGGAAAAGTCTTTCAGTCCTATATTTATTGCTTGGGAGCATCTCTGACGGAGAGAGCAGCCTCCTCACCCATGGCAGCAACAACAGTGACCAAGAGCTAAAACAGGTAGAACCATTCATCATAACAGCGGTATTAGTTTGTGATTGTAGACTGTACATTTGAGCAATTGGAGATCCGACTTGGAGAGAGGGGGAGGGAAACAAACTTACATCCTTGCCATCTTCAAAGTCATTCGTAATCTTCGTACCAAGCTCACCCTCGGGGACCCTGACATCGTCCTTGGAGACACCATCAGAGGTCAGCAAGCTAAGGAAGCCATCATCAACGTTGATCAATTGGAATTCAGTGCGAGTGACGTTGGGAACATCCATGTTGTGGGTCGAGGGCGAGATATCCTCGAGCTTCTTGGAAGTGAAGATGTCGATAGCAACCAGGTGAACTTTGGCGTGACCGTGCTTGCCGGTCTTAGAGGTCGACATGTCGACAATCTTACAAGGGCGGCCCTTGATGACAACGTGGCCGTTCTTGCGCAAAGCAGAGCACTGCATAGGGTAGGTCGCCGAAGCACCAGAAACGGCGGCCTCGAAAGTATGATTGTGACTCTCGTCGTCAGACATCTTGGTAGGCTAAAACAAAAAATCATTGTGAGTTGAGACTGGTATCAACACATGCAGGCATTGAGAGGGCATGGGAAGGTATAGGAGGGGGATATTGGGACCTGGAGCGTGGGAGAGACCGAGACGAGCAGAGGAGAATACCCTACAAGTACTCCAGGGCGATTGAGAGGACTAGCTTACAAAAGAGCCAATGGCTCTCCTTTCTCCTTCTCTTGAACGCTCAGCCTCCAGCGCTGATGGCTGAAACGGTGGTTTGACTCTTTTACTCTCTGACACGAGTCGCGTGTAAGGGGGAGGAAAGGGGAAGGGCAGATTTTTTTCATTTTCTTTGAGAAATGCCAATGGAGGCGCTGCTGTAATCTCTTGCGCCTCCCTGTGAGCCATCCAATTTAGACATGGATGAAGCTCTGCGGCATGGCCAGGCAAGGAAACAAAAAAAAAAAAAAAAAAAAAAAAAAAAAGGGTAGCATGAACAACACACGTCGGGTCTCCTATGGCCTAGTTTCTCTTTCGCGATGAGTACTAGGAAAAGGAGAGGGCATGGATAAGAGGAGAAGGGTGCCATCGTATAGGGTTATATCCTCTTCCTGCGGACGACTGACGGGGATTACAACAAACATGAAAAGCGCGAACGAGCGAGAATCCAGATGGACAAAGGGACATGGCGTCTTTACCTGAAGAGGATGGGGAAGGGTGTGAAGGGAGAAAGAAGACAGCAGAGCAAGGTTTTAGCTTTGAGTCTGAGGAAGGTCCCATTAAGGGGCGGTGGGCATTCGATCTTTTTTTTTTTTTTTTCTCGGGCCCCGACACCGAAGGAAAGGCTGGAGAGCCTTCTTGGGCAAGCACCATGCTCCATGCCAAGGGAGAGTGTGCGAAAGAAGTAGTCAGAGAAGAGAGAAAGAGAGAGAGAGAGTGTGTGTGTGTAAGTGAGAGAGCGAGTGAGAGCTGTGACTACTTTCTTTCCCCGCTTTCCCTCGTGTCCGTTCTTGTCCATCTCCACTCATACTTCGTCTCCGCACATGATCAATCCATGTCGGAGCTTGTCGATGATGCACCATCGATAAAACTTGATCGAGTCTCTCAGACACATCTCGCACCACAAGATGCCCAAGAAACAGAGACTGTTATGAGTCGCTATGTTGATGACTAGAGGAGAGAGAGCTCCATCATTGTACCTCAGCTAGGTTTGAACTGGATCAGAGACCACCTGGTCCGTGCACATCATTGCGCTTTAGCCCTAGAGAAATGTGTCGCCATTACCTCGAGGATCCCCAATCATCTTTATGCTATGAGTTGCGGACTTGGTCAACCATGACTCGGGCGGTTGGTAAGGAGCATACAAGGACTTGAAAGACTTACTCCAAAATGGCTAATGTTTTCTCTTCGGAAGAAAGACACGTTTCTCCTTTTTCCATATCCCTCTCCTAGGCATTCCTAGATTCTCCCACTTCAAACAGTCCTTCAACTTACGAGGGACTGAGAAAGGAATCGACTAGGACCTGAGTTTTAACAGCTCCTTGGATTGCTCGGAAAAAGAGAGCGAGAGCATTTTTACAGCTTTCTTCTCTAAAGTTGCGCTTGATAAATCATGATGCCTTTGTAGTCCGATCAAATGGCATGCGACACGATCGAGGTTCAAATTCAGTCAAGAAAAGACAGCCGTATCTGCTGGGTATCCAAGAGGAAAGATGTGTCCCGTGTGTTTCGGTCACCCACAAATAAACAAACATTTTTTCTTCTTGGCCATGTGTGTTTTTTTTCCAAATCTACCTGTCAGATCAACATGAGGGGGTCTGAACCAGAGAAAGTGATTTAAAGTTTTGGATCTTTCCATTCCAATGGCGTGAGAGTTCTGAGAGTAGAGCTACTCTCCGCTGGTCCTCCAAGGAGACAGGTGACACTTGCACCCCAGAACCCTCACATGCTACAAAGAAAGGATCTGGTAGAGTGAGGACAAAAGAACCAGAGAACGAAACCATTCAGGGCTTTTGTAGGCCAAGGGTCAAGATAAGTCTCGGAATGTACAAGGTAATGGACCGCTTGGCTCAGGAGTGCTCAGGATGGCCCAGACCTGTGGGTCATTATGCCGGAATGGCTCGGGGATACTCAAAGCAAGAAAGATATAGAACCCACCCATAGTCCCATAAGCATAGTTGAAGCAAATAGATATTTAATAAAGAGTACTCTCGTTCTCTGTCGTTTCTAATCCTTTTTTCTTTGGTCCAGTCTTGACAACTGTTGAGACTCGCAGTGTTTCTCTTGTTCACCAATGCACCAATGATCACAGTCGTGTGTCCACTCTGACCCTGACTGAGAGGTAAACCGCTATTCTCACCCGACCTCAGATGTGATGACACAAACGTTGTGTCCAACAGTTAATAGTCGGACACATATGCCATAGTGACCACCATAATGACTACTGACTGGATTGTAGACTCTGAATTACGTCTAATGAGTAGCTGCTACCGAGTACTCGTCTCGAGCTTTAAACCTAATAAATTTTAAAGATGTTGCATCGGTTTGGGGAATTCTGGCTGGGAATCCGCCTTTCGCATATTTCTTCCCAGTCTTCATTCAATCTTGGTCGGGACTTTGGATTGATGTCACTCAAAGGCACCTACTTCTGAAAGTTTATGTTAGTTGCCGAGTCTCCAAGATTCGGAACCCGAAACTGACATTACCGCTACCACAATTCTATCGGTTCATCTGCTTTCTATGTCTTGACCCTGCAAGGTGTCTTTGAGCCTGGGTCTAGGAGGCTCTTGTTAAGTATAGTTCTCCATTCAACAAGATGATGCAATTCGAGGATTAGGGGTCAAAGTCGTCTAGGCGTACAAGAGGGAGCTCAGAACGTTGAGGGGATTGATTGCCGCGAATGGAACGATATCTCGGCACCACTAAGACAGTTCAGCAATTCCAACCTTCTTCGGAAACGATCCCGAATTCGACTTTGGTACTCAGCAAGCCTCCGTTCCAAGTCATAAAAATTCGAGGGCCCAGAGATGGACTGCGGCGGAGAGACAAAGTTCGTGGTACGTCCCACTGTTGTACCCAATGGAGCTTTTCTTCTTGGGCAAACCATATAAACTGCCCTTTTGCTTGAAGCTCCCCCCATCCCTTCACTTTCCCTGGTTTACACTTTTTTTCTTCCCTTCGCTCAGCACTCCTCACAACTGCTCTAACGATTCCATCGTCTCGCACCCTTGGGCTCCGTTTCATTAGCCAAGTGAAGGGCCGCTTACCATCTCGACTTCTCTTGGATGTGGTATTGTGCAGCGACAACTTTGATAAAGTGACAGAATGAGTACCCGCTATTGCAAAGGAGCTGAGGGTTGGGTATGTACACATCCTGTTGCATAGATCGCCTGTTGTTCATTCTCATGTCTTGCCACCAGCTATGTCCTCGCCTTCACCCTATTAACTCTCCCGCCTCCCTCTTCACTATCCCTGCTCCGCAATCTAGGGTCCCACCAGCGACTCTCGTGTCGATCTAACTCTGTGCTTTGAAGACACGTAGGTGACTCTTGATAGACATTGACTATTTGGATTCCTCGTTTCTCCTCAGAAGTGCTCAGAGTGTACTGCTTGTTCTAATCTAGGTTGTTCTTTCCATTGACTCTTTCTCGTTTTGACTCTTTTGCGCAGCATCCTGCTTGGTCTTCTTGCTCTTGTCGCTGTGGTTGTGTTTACCATCAGAATCTACTACCTGAACTCTCAGACGAGTCTCGCGCAACGCAGTGCTCTCTCTCGGCAACACCAACGATGGATCTACTGGGCCTCGCTCCTGAGTATTACAGCTGTCAATGTTGCTCTTGTTGCCAGAGTGATCCTTCTCGCGCGTGACTCAGCCAGTGCTCCCTCGACCATCTTTGCCACTGGATCCCTCTTGGCTTCCTGGGTATTGTGTTCTTAAGTCCTTCTTTTATTACAATGATATTCTGGTTCTTGATTAGCAGAAGTTTCATTATTTCATGGATCTGACCCGATCTTCTTTCCTTCTTTCCTTCTTTCCTTCCTTTCTTCCCTCCTTCCCTCCTCCTTTTCTCTCTTCCTTCCTTCCAAACACTCCAAAAAAATTCTCATCTTCTACCTCAACAACAGCTGTTCGCCATCCCATTGCTCTACACAGAGAACAAATTCAACAGCCGATCTTCCTCTTATATCTTTGTATTCTATTTCCTCAACATCATCACCACCTCCATTAATATCCGGACCCAACACGACCTAGCCCTAACTACTCAATCTCAATTTGTCGCCTTTTGTGTCTACTTTGCTTCCATCGCCATCGGCTTTGTCTTTGAGACATGGCCACGCTCCTTTTCCGAACACCACAAGGAGACCTCAACCAACAAGACCAATCGATCTGTCCCTACCGAACAATCTACCTCCTATGAGCGTGCCAATCTATTCTCGCGGCTGTCGTTCCAATACATGCAAAAGATCATTGCCTCAGGATATCGCCGACCAATGCAGGCTGAGGACATTGCCAATATGATGCCACATTCAATCCTGGCATCTCAGAGTCAGCCTTTGTTGGACCGAGCCTGGACATCTCATGTGCAGAGCTGCAAACGACGAAACCGCCAACCTTCTCTTCCTTGGGTGATCCTCAAGGCTGGTGGGAGAGCCTGGATTCCCATTGTGGTGATTGCCTTGGTCGAGTCTGTAGCCGACTATATCCAACCTGTCTTCCTGGATGCAATCTTGAATTTTATTTCATCTTTCAATAACGATACCCCTCAGGATGCATCGTTGGGAGTTATCCTTGCATTTGCCATGTTTGGTGCAGCTGTCATCGGTGCAATCGCCAGTGGTCAGGTCTCTCAGCATTCAAAGAACTATGGTCTCAGGATGAAGGCAGGATTGACATCTATGATCTATCGAAAGTCTCTCAAACTCTCTCCTAGCGCAAGACGCGAGGCAACAGTCGGAGAGATCAGTAACCACATGTCAGTCGATGCGACTCGAGTTGCTGAGGGATTGTCTTGGTGCTATATTGCCATTTCGTCTCCCTTTGAGATTGCCGTTGGAATGGCTCTCCTGTACAAACAACTCGGTCCGAGCTGCTTTGTGGGACTAGGCGTTGTCATATTGATATCACCTGCACAAGGATTGATTGCCAAGATCTTGGCTCGAGCCAAGGATAAGAAACTCGAATCGATGGATGGACGAGTGAGACTTTTGACAGAGATTCTCTCTGGTATCAAGATCGTGAAGCTCTACGCCTGGGAACGACCTTTTACTGCCAAACTGAACGAATATCGGACCAAGGAGTTGAGACATATTGTTCACATGGGAACCACTGTCGCCTTCATGATGATTATGTTCACCTCCTTACCAAGTCTGATGACATTGCTTTCTTTGACAGTGTATGCGCTCGTTGGCGGTCCTGGTGGTTCAAAGGGTGTCATATCGGCTCAAGTCATTTTTGTGAGTGTAACACTCTTCAATCGACTTGCCAAACCCATTGGCCGACTTTCTGTCATCATCAACAATGCAATTTCATTTCTTGTCGCAGCGAGGCGCATTCAAAAGTTTCTTCTCCAGGAGGAGCTTGACGACTCGAATACCGACTCCACGGATAGAGACTCACTAGACAAGGGCTTTTCAGAGAAGGGTGCACTAGGACTATCAAATGAGAAAGTAACTCTTCAGGTGACCAATGGAACGTTTTCATGGACCCCAGCTGATGGGATTGACACTAACCCGCCCATCACTCAGGCAGACTCAGAGACAGCCTTGGACACACTTGCCAAAGAGGGATCCAATGGAAACAAAACTTCGGACCAGTATACATTGACCGACATCAATCTTCAAGTGAAAACAGGAAGCTTGACAATTGTGATGGGAAAGATCGGACAAGGAAAGTCGTCACTCATCAGTTCCATCATCGGTGACATGTACAGAGTCACTGGAAAGGTCCATACTCAAGGAAAGATGGCCTATGTCCCTCAACAAGCCTGGATCATCAATGCCACTCTGAGAGAAAATATCGTGTTTGGTCAAGAGTTTAACCAGGAGCGCTACGACCGTGTGGTGATGGCCTCCGGGTTGGTTCCAGATTTCAACATGCTTCCGTCAGGCGACATGACCGAGATTGGTGAACGCGGAATCAACTTGTCAGGAGGTCAGAAACAACGAGTGTCGTTGGCTCGAGCTGCTTATCAGGATGCCGACATCTATCTCTTGGATGACCCACTGAGTGCTGTCGATGCACATGTAGACCAGCACCTGTGGACACAACTGATTGGACCAAACGGATTACTTGCCAACAAGACGAGGTTGTTGATCACTCATGGAATCCACCACTTGACAGATGCGGATCAAATTGTGGTGATGAAGGACGGCAAGATTAGTGAGATTGGAACCTACAACAGTCTAATGGATCACAATGGATCGTTTTCTCAACTCGTCAGTGAGTACTCGGCAACAGAGAAGAAGAAACGGAGGGGTAAAGACAAGGCTGTCGGCCACAAACGACCCAGCTCCATGGAAGGGATTGAAGAAGACCATAGTGCCATGCTGGATGCCGACGATGAATCAAACGTCGATGAAGTAGCTGAGGAACCAGAGATCTTATCCACTCCTAATGACGATCAGAAGGCACAACTTGTCGAAGAAGAGGAAGCAGCAGATGGGATTGTTGGATTTCGAGTGTTTAAGGTCTATGCCAAAGCAGCGTATGTTCCGAGACATTCAACCTCTCTCCTCACCCTTTTGAGTACATGATGACTATTCTATCCAGTATTTCCAGAGGCTAATCACGATGAATCTTTTTCTTGGCGAATGTTAGAACATATCTCTTTTCGTTCTTAGGATTCTTTTTCTTTTGCTGCTCTCAGGCTACTCAACTTGGAATCAGTTTTTGGCTTCAGGACTGGGTGAGCACCTTGAACTCAGACCGCGCCAACTCGATTGGCATGTTCCTTGGGATCTATGGATTCCTGGTGGCTCTTTATATTGTGCTCGATATCGGAGTCAATTTGATTATCTTTATCTGTGCAGGAGTCCGAGCATCGAAAGTGATTCACAATGAGTTATTGGACAAGATCCTCCGATTGCCGATGAGGTAAATTGAGCCGCTGACTGGGTCAATAGACATGGGTGTTGAAGCTGATATCAAAAGAGAGGAGAGAAAGAGAGAAAGACCGAGGCAGAGATACTCACTATTGCTGCTTCTTTCTCCTATGTTCTCATTTTCTGATATTCTGATCGAACATAGCTTTTACGATACAACTCCGTAAGTACAATCTGAAGGAACATCCATTGGAGGCTTTACTGAAACATCGAACAAACTAACTAACCTCTAATTTATCATTTTTTCTTGATACCATAAAACTCACAATAGTGTGGGAAGAGTCATCAACCGGTTCTCATCCGACTTGGACAACATGGACGAGTTTATCCCATTTTTCTTTTCAGACTTTTATTTCTTCTTAACGTCCACCATTGGAACGCTTGTGGTGGTTGCCATCTCTGTCCCAATTATCCTTGCTCTCTTCCCATTCCTGGCAGCTGCTTATGTATACCTTCAACTCTACTATATCCGATCCTCAAGTGCTGCCACTCGGATCCGCTCCATTGCTCGCTCGCCGCTTTATCAACATTTTGGTGAGACTCTAGTAGGCGTCTCCACACTGAGGGCTATGGGGATCCAAGACCAGTTTGTAAACGAGAATGCTCAAAAGTTGGATCTCTCTTCCAACGCTGACTTTGTCCAGTCAATCATCACTCGATGGCTTCATGTCCGACTTGAATGTATGGGTGCGGTGGTCGTCTTGGCAACGGCTCTACTCTGTGTGCTTGGACGGGAGAGACTAGGACCTGGAATGTCAGGTCTTGCATTGTCGTACTCGCTCAATATGCTCTTTATGATGACATTCTTAATCACAAGCTTGAGTGAACTCCAGAATCAACTTGTGAGTGTCGAACGTATCAAAGAGTACACAGACAAGAACCCTGAGGCTCCTCTCGAACTCGAGTCTGACAAGTCATTACCTGACTCCTGGCCTTCCGAAGGTCGGATCGAGTTCAAGAACTACTCCACTCGATACCGACAAGGCATGGATCTGGTTGTCCGAAATGTGAACTTTGAGGTGCGAGCAGGTGAGAAGATTGGAATTGTAGGCCGTACAGGTGCAGGCAAGTCATCATTGACACTTGCATTGTTCCGAATCATCGAAGCAGCCAACAGCAAGTGGGCCAAGGAGTGTGAGAATGATGTATCACAGGACTTGGACTCGAATCCGACCAAAGGAGTCGACACTGCAATGGCGACTGTGACATCTGAGAAGGGAGTCAGTGGAGAGGATGAAGAAGAGGATGGAGGGAGGATGTATCGAGATCGATGGTGTTGACATCTCGACAGTCGGTTTGGAACGTCTTCGCAGTCGTCTGGCTATCATCCCTCAGGATCCACTTCTCTTCACAGGCACAGTTCGAGACAATCTGATCCGTTTGGCAAGTACGAGGACAATGAACTCTGGATGGCTCTGGAGCGAGCTCATTTGAAGGAATACATCCAATCTCAACCAGGAGGTCTCTCACGAGGTCTCACCTAATGGAGAGAACTTTTCTGTTGGTCAACGGTCCTTGATCTGTCTTGCACGAGCCTTGTTGAGAAAGTCCAAGATCCTTGTTCTGGACGAGGCTACGGCTGCAGTCGATGTGGAGACTGATGATTTGATCCAAAAGACGATCCGTCGAGAGTTCCAAGACCGGACAGTCCTGACAATTGCACACCGGATCAAGACAGTGATGGACTCGGATCGGATTCTAGTCCTAGAGAAGGGTCAAGTAGAAGAATACGATACCCCTACCGAGCTTCTCCTTCGTCAGGGTATTTTCCGGAATCTTGCAGAGCAAGCAGGCGAGACGGTTCCTGGATCCAAATGAATCCAACAGAACTAAGAACGGACAAGATTTAGACATAATCCTGAGAGGTTGTTGTTGTTGTTGTTGTTGTTGATGTTATTGTTTTTTTGAGAAAAGTAATATTACTCTGTTGTACGATAGAATACCGAGGATAGGATTAGTCTATGAGGAGAAGTGGGACAGGAAGGAGAGGTCTCGAGGTAGTTTAGGGATGTAAAGAAGGTGAGGAGAGGGAGAAGGAAGAGGGGAATATACAGAAATCAAATATCTCTCTACTCTCTCTACTCTTAAGAAGCTTGAGATGAAATGGATGACGAGGAGTGGATACGGATAGGTGTAGGAGACTCAATCTCGATGGCTGGATGAGTACCATCCACATCCAGGAAGTGGCTCAGCTTGGTAGGGGATTGGTTCTCCAAAGTCGCCAAGGTGGACGAAGAAGAAGAGGTTGAAGACTTGCTATCTCCATTGCTGTGATCTCCTCTAGCCCTAACCAAGATAGACCGCTATTTCTAGCCAGCCCCAAGTGTGGTGACACAAACACTGTGTCCAGTTAGTAGTCGAGTGCGTATGCCATATTGACTGCCGTATTGACTGCCGTATTGACTGCCATGCTGACTGTCTTATTGACCACCATTTTGACTAATGACTGGGCAGTTGACTCTGAATTACGCCTAATGAGTTGCTGCTACCGAGCACTCGTCTCAAGCTTTAAACCGAATTATTTTTAAAGATGTGGCATCGGTTTGGGAAACTCTGGCTGGGAATCAGCCTTTCCGCAGCTTTCTTGTTAGTCAGGGTTCACTCTCTATAGGGACCTTGGATTGATGTCTCTCAGGTGCACTTGTTTCTGTAAGTTGGTGTCTGTTGCCGAGCCCTGGGATTTGGGTCTCGAAACTGGTATTTTTTCTACCGCCATTTCAGATCTCACCCTGAATGGTGTCCTAGATTCAGGGTCCAGGAGGCTCTTTTCAAGTACAGCTTTGCATTCTGCAAGATAATACGGTTCGAAGATTGGGAAGCAATCTCACCTTTGGTACTCACTAAGCCTCCATTCCAAGGCAAGAAGACCAAGGGCACAACGACAGGATGCGAGGGGAGACAAGGTTGGTGGTCCCATCATCGTATCTAAGAGGGTGCCATCATTTCTTTTCGGACAGACCATATAAACCGGCCATTGCATGATACTACCCCATCGCTCAACTCTTCTCCTCACAACCGCTCCGACGACTCCATCGCCTCACACCCTTGAGCACCGTTTCATTCGCCAAGCGAAGGGCTGCTTACCATCTCGACCGCTCTTGGATGTGGTATTGTGCAGCGACAACTTTGATAAAGTGACAGAATGAGTACCCGCTATTGCAAAGGAGCTGAGGGTTGGGTATGTACACATCCTGTTGCATAGATCGCCTGTTGTTCATTCTCATGTCTTGCCACCAGCTATGTCCTCGCCTCCACCCTATTGACTCTCTCGCCTTCCTCTTCACTATCCCTGCTCCACAATCTAGGGTCCCACCAGCGACTCTCGTGTCGATCTGACTCTGTGCTTTGAAGACACGTAGGTGACTCTTGACAGGCATTGACTATTTGGATTCCTCGTTTCTCCTCTGGAGTGCTCAGAATGTGCTGCTTGTTCTAATCTAGGTCGTTCTTCCCTTTGACTCTTTCTCGTTTTGACTCTTTTGCGCAGCATCCTGCTTGGTCTTCCTGCTCTTGTCACTGTGGTTGTGTTTGCCATCAGAATCTACTACCTGAACTCTCAGACGAGTCTCGCGCAACGCAGTGCTCTCTCTCGGCAACACCAACGATGGATCTACTGGGCCTCGCTCCTGAGTATTACGACTGTCAATGCTGCTCTTGTTGCCAGAGTGGTCCTTCTCGCTCGTGACTCAGCCAGTGCTCCCTCGACCATCCTTGCCACTGGATCCCTCTTGGCTTCCTGGGTATTGTGTTCTTAAGTCCTTCTTTTATTACAATGATATTCTGGTTCTTGATTAGCAGAAGTTTCATTATTTCATGGATCTGACCCGATCTTCTTTCCTTCTTTCCTTCCCTCCTCCCTTTCTCCTTTTCTCCTTTCCTAACTTCCCTCCTTCTTTTCTCTCCTCCTTCCATCCTTTCTGCTCTCCCTCCCTCTTCCTTTTCTCCCCTCCTTCCTTCCAAACATTCAAAAAAAAAAACTCTCATTTTCTACCTCAACAACAGCTGTTCGCCATCCCGTTGCTCTACACAGAGAACAAATTCAACAGCCGATCTTCCTCTTATATCTTTGTATTCTATTTCCTCAACATCATCACCACCTCCATTAATATCCGGACCCAACACGACCTAGCCCTAACTACTCAATCTCAATTTGTCGCCTTTTGTGTCTACTTTGCTTCCATCGCCATCGGCTTTGTCTTTGAGACATGGCCACGCTCCTTTTCCGAACACCACAAGGAGACCTCAACCAACAAGACCAATCGATCTGTCCCTACCGAACAATCTACCTCCTATGAGCGTGCCAATCTATTCTCGCGGCTGTCGTTCCAATACATGCAAAAGATCATTGCCTCAGGATATCGCCGACCAATGCAGGCTGAGGACATTGCCAATATGATGCCACATTCAATCCTGGCATCTCAGAGTCAACCTCTGTTGGACCGAGCCTGGACATCTCATGTGCAGAGCTGCAAACGACGAAACCGCCAACCTTCTCTTCCTTGGGTGATCCTCAAGGCTGGTGGGAGAGCCTGGATTCCCATTGTGGTGATTGCCTTGGTCGAGTCTGTAGCCGACTATATCCAACCTGTCTTCCTGGATGCAATCTTGAATTTTATTTCATCTTTCAATAACGATACCCCTCAGGATGCATCGTTGGGAGTTATCCTTGCATTTGCCATGTTTGGTGCAGTTGTCATCGGTGCAATCGCCAGTGGTCAGGTCTCTCAGCATTCAAAGAACTATGGTCTCAGGATGAAGGCAGGATTGACATCTATGATCTATCGAAAGTCTCTCAAACTCTCTCCTAGCGCAAGACGCGAGGCAACAGTCGGAGAGATCAGTAACCACATGTCAGTCGATGCGACTCGAGTTGCTGAGGGATTGTCTTGGTGCAATATTGCCATTTCATCTCCCTTTGAGGTTGCTATTGGAATGGCTCTCCTGTACAAACAACTCGGTCCGAGCTGCTTTGTGGGACTAGGCGTTGTCATATTGATATCACCTGCACAAGGATTGATTGCCAAGATCTTGGCTCGAGCCAAGGATAAGAAACTCGAATCGATGGATGGACGAGTGAGACTTTTGACAGAGATTCTCTCTGGTATCAAGATCGTGAAGCTCTACGCCTGGGAACGACCTTTTACTGCCAAACTGAACGAATATCGGACCAAGGAGTTGAGACATATTGTTCACATGGGAACCACTGTCACCTTCATGATGATTATGTTCACCTCCATACCAAGTCTAATGATATTTCTTTCTTTGACAGTGTATGCGCTCGTTGGCGGTCCTGGTGGTTCAAAGGGTGTCATATCGGCTCAAGTCATTTTTGTGAGTGTAACACTCTTCAATCGACTTGCCAAACCCATTGGCCGACTTTCTGTCATCATCAATAATGCAATTTCATTTCTTGTCGCAGCGAGGCGCATTCAAAAGTTTCTTCTCCAGGAGGAGCTTGACGACTCGAATACCGACTCCACGGACAAAAGCTCATTGATCAGTAACAGCACAGAGAAGGCCATCTTTGGACAATCAAGTGAGAGTGTAGCTATGCAGGTGACCAATGGAACTTTCTCATGGACCCCAGCTGATGGAAATGAAGTCGGTCTGTACATCACTCATACAGACTCGACATTGACAATGTTTGCCGCAGATGGACTTGATGTAAACAAAACTTCGGACCAGTATACATTGACCGACATCAATCTTCAAGTGAAAACAGGAAGCTTGACAATTGTGATGGGAAAGATCGGACAAGGAAAGTCGTCACTCATCAGTTCCATCATCGGTGATATGTACAGAGTCACTGGAAAGGTTCTTACTCAAGGAAAGATGGCCTATGTACCTCAACAAGCCTGGATCATCAATGCCACTCTGAGAGAAAATATCGTGTTTGGTCAAGAGTTTGACCAGGAGCGCTACGACCGTGTGGTGATGGCCTCTGAGTTGATTCCAGATTTCAACATGCTTCCATCAGGCGACATGACCGAGATTGGTGAACGCGGAATCAACTTGTCAGGAGGTCAGAAACAACGAGTGTCGTTGGCTCGAGCTGCTTATCAGGATGCCGACATCTATCTCTTGGATGACCCACTGAGTGCTGTCGATGCACATGTAGACCAGCACCTGTGGACACAACTGATTGGACCAAACGGATTACTTGCCAACAAGACGAGGTTGTTGATCACTCATGGAATCCACCACTTGACAGATGCGGATCAAATTGTGGTGATGAAGGACGGCAAGATTAGTGAGATTGGAACCTACAACAGTCTAATGGATCACAATGGATCGTTTTCTCAACTCGTCAGTGAGTACTCGGCAACAGAGAAGAAGAAACGGAGGGGTAAAGACAAGGCTGTCGGCCACAAACGACCCAGCTCCATGGAAGGGATTGAAGAAGACCATAGTGCCATGCTGGATGCCGACGATGAATCAAACGTCGATGAAGTAGCTGAGGAACCAGAGATCTTATCCACTCCTAATGACGATCAGAAGGCACAACTTGTCGAAGAAGAGGAAGCAGCAGATGGGATTGTTGGATTTCGAGTGTTTAAGGTCTATGCCAAAGCAGCGTATGTTCCGAGACATTCAACCTCTCTCCTCACCCTTTTGAGTACATGATGACTATTCTATCCAGTATTTCCAGAGGCTAATCACGATGGATCTCTTTCTTGGTGAATGATAGGACGTATCTCTTTTTGCTCTTGGGGTTCTTTACCTTTTGTTGTTTTCAGGCTACTCAACTCGGAATCAGTTTTTGGCTTCAGGACTGGGCGAGCACCTTGAACTCAGACCGCGCCAACTCGATTGGCATGTTCCTTGGGATCTACGGATTCCTGGTGGCTCTTAATATTATGCTCGATATTGGAGTCAGTATGATTATCTTTATCTGTGCAGGAGTCCGAGCGTCGAAAGTGCTTCACAATGAGTTATTGGACAAGATCCTCCGATTGCCGATGAGGTAAATTGAACCGCTGGCTGGGTCAATAGACATGAGTGTGGAAACTGATATCAAAAGAGAGGAGAGAAAGAGAGGAGAGAAAGAGAGAAAGACCGAGGTAGAGATACTCACTATTGCTGCTTCTTTCTCCTATGTTCTCATTTTCTGATATTTTGATCTAACATAGCTTTTACGATACAACTCCGTAAGTATAATCTGAAGGAGCATCCATTGGAGGTTTTACTGAAACATCGAACAAACTAACCTCTAATATATCACTTTTTCTTGATAACATAAAACTCACAATAGTGTGGGAAGAGTCATCAACCGGTTCTCATCTGACTTGGACAACATGGACGAATTTATCCCAATAGCCTTTTCGGACTTTTACTTCTGCTTTACATCAACTCTCGGTACGCTCGTGGTGATTGCCATTACGGTCCCAATTATCTTGGCCCTCTTTCCAATGTTATTAGTGGTCTGCATTTACCTTCAACTCTACTATACTCGATCTTCGAATGCTGCCACTCGGATCCGTTCCATTGCTCGCTCGCCGCTTTATCAACATTTTGGTGAGACTCTAGTAGGCGTCTCCACACTGAGGGCTATGGGGGTCCAAGACCAGTTTGTAAATGAGAATGCTCAAAAGTTGGATCTCTCTTCCAACGCTGACTTTGTCCAGTCAATCATCACTCGATGGCTCAATTTCCGAATTGAGTGTATGGGTGCAGTGATCATCTTGGCAACGGCTTTACTCTGTGTGCTTGGACGGGAGAGACTAGGACCTGGAATGTCAGGTCTTGCATTGTCGTACTCGCTCAATATGCTCTTTATGATGACATTCTTAATCACAAGCTTGAGTGAACTCCAGAATCAACTTGTGAGTGTCGAACGTATCAAAGAGTACACAGACAAGAACCCTGAGGCTCCTCTCGAACTCGAGTCTGACAAGTCATTACCTGACTCCTGGCCTTCCGAAGGTCGGATCGAGTTCAAGAACTACTCCACTCGATACCGACAAGGCATGGATCTGGTTGTCCGAAATGTGAACTTTGAGGTGCGAGCAGGTGAGAAGATTGGAATTGTAGGCCGTACAGGTGCAGGCAAGTCATCATTGACACTTGCATTGTTCCGAATCATCGAAGCAGCCAACAGCAAGTGGGCCAAGGAGTGTGAGAATGATGTATCACAGGACTTGGACTCGAATCCGACCAAAGGAGTCGACACTGCAATGGCGACTGTGACATCTGAGAAGGGAGTCAGTGGAGAGGATGAAGAAGAGGATGGAGGATGTATCGAGATCGATGGTGTTGACATCTCGACAGTCGGTTTGGAACGTCTTCGCAGTCGTCTGGCTATCATCCCTCAGGATCCACTTCTCTTCACAGGCACAGTTCGAGACAATCTGGATCCGTTTGGCAAGTACGAGGACAATGAACTCTGGATGGCTCTGGAGCGAGCTCATTTGAAGGAATACATCCAATCTCAACCAGGAGGTCTCTCTCACGAGGTCTCACCTAATGGAGAGAACTTTTCTGTTGGTCAACGGTCCTTGATCTGTCTTGCACGAGCCTTGTTGAGAAAGTCCAAGATCCTTGTTCTGGACGAGGCTACGGCTGCAGTCGATGTGGAGACTGATGATTTGATCCAAAAGACGATCCGTCGAGAGTTCCAAGACCGGACAGTCCTGACAATTGCACACCGGATCAAGACAGTGATGGACTCGGATCGGATTCTAGTCCTAGAGAAGGGTCAAGTAGAAGAATACGATACCCCTACCGAGCTTCTCCTTCGTCAGGGTATTTTCCGGAATCTTGCAGAGCAAGCAGGCGAGACGGTTCCTGGATCCAAATGAATCCAACAGAACTAAGAACGGACAAGATTTAGACATAATCCTGAGAGGTTGTTGTTGTTGTTGTTGTTGTTGATGTTATTGTTTTTTGAGAAAAGTAAAATATTACTCTGTTGTACGATAGAATACCGAGGATAGGATTAGTCTATGAGGAGAAGTGGGACAGGAAGGAGAGGTCTCGAGGTAGTTTAGGGATGTAAAGAAGGTGAGGAGAGGGAGAAGGAAGAGGGGAATATACAGAAATCAAATATCTCTCTACTCTCTCTACTCTTAAGAAGCTTGAGATGAAATGGATGACGAGGAGTGGATACGGATAGGTGTAGGAGACTCAATCTCGATGGCTGGATGAGTACCATCCACATCCAGGAAGTGGCTCGACTTGGTAGGAGACTGGTTCTCCAAAGTCGCCAAGGTGGACGAAGAAGAAGAGGCCGAAGACTTGCTATCTCCATTGTTGTTATCCTCCCAGAGATGTGGCAAGACATTCTTGAGCTCGGTAATGTCCGAGATTTGGAAGTGACCAAAGTTGGAGACAACAGGGTCATCGGCAACATGGACAGCGGTCCAGCCGAGGTCCACAGCCTTGTCCACGTTTGCAGCAGAGTCATCGACAAAGTAGCAGTTGGAGCCATGAACAACGCCAGCCTCACGCATAGCCTTCTCAAAGGCGGCGGTCTCTGGTTTGCAGACAAAGTTGGGCTCGATGTAGTTGCAGTAGGTCATTCCATCGAAGAGACCCTCCAAGCCAAGGATCTTGACAACTCGAAGAGCATGCTACTCGGATTGACATAGGAGTCAGGAGGAAAGAAACCCAGTTAGTATGAGACTAGAGGTGCAGATTTTTTCTTCTTCGTCTGGGGATGGAGTAAACAAAGAGCTGCAGGTGAAAAAAATAATAATTATAGGAAAGCATACCTCCTTGCCAGCATTAGTAAAGAGCCACTTCTTTTCGACTTTTAAGGACTTGATCATTTCGCGGAGTGGAATGTTCTCGTGCAAGATGTCCTCAAGAGGCAGAGCAAGGTCCACCTTTTCATCATAGTCTCTAATGTCGATCTAATAAAGATAGAGTCGTACCCCAGGTCATATGAAGAAGGAAAAAAAAAAAAAAAAAAAAAAAAAAAAAAATTAAGTGGAGAGCCAACATCCAAAAAAAGAGTTAGACATCCTGCAATTATGACAATTAGGGTTGTCCGTGCTGTCTCTAACATTCCAGGTCTCTCTCTTGCCGTCGTCTCGTTTTTGCTATTTTTTTTTCTTTCTTATTACCTCTATAAAGAGACATTGTCATATGTAAACAAATAGCAATTGTATTAGTGTCAGACCAAACGTATGATCACCACTTGTTCTCTCTCTTTGTTCTCTCGCGCGTGGGCGCGTGCCACGCTAATTCTGCTCGATTTGGGAGGATCCCCAAAGCTCTCGAGATTTTCTACTTTTAGAGATACATACCAGGATGATGCAAATGAAGTCCACGGATCGCAAGGCCATAGTCGATGTAGTATCGATAAGAAAGAGTCTTGACTAAAAAAAAAAAAAGCGATGGCCAGAGAATGAGTGGGTGAGAGAGAAAAATGTCGTTAGTTCGTTAGGTATCCAACACGAACACAATCGGACCAACTCTGATCCAATGCGATCTGCATCTGTTCCAGGACTGCAGGGAGGGGAAAAGAGAGAGAGAGAGTGTGTGTGTGTGTGCGTGTCGTTATGTGCCTACCTTCGCCGCTTGCAAATCCAACTTCCTCAAAGTACTTTTCGATCCTATATCGCAAGCGAGAGTAGAATAGAATAGAATAAGGCAGCTGATCAGTATCTCTCTCTTTCTATATGGCAAAAAGAAGAGAAGGCAAGGCAATCATCCATGCCTGTGATTGTTATGACAGCAGAACGGAACAACACCCCATAAAAGAAAGGAACCTTACTTGGCACGCATCAGGTCAGGGATGCCTGAATCCTTGGGATAAAGACAGTTGTCGACATCAAAGAAAAAGACTCGCGGCTCATTGTTGGGAGTGATGGAGCGGTCAATGCTGTTGGCAGCAATCTCACGGCTAGGGGTGATGGACCGGTCGAGCGAGGATTCGCCATAAGTTGAGGGAGCTGCAAGGGTGGTAATGGTAGGTGTCTCCATGGTTGAAATGTGGCTCGTTGTGTGAAGAGTGAATGTCGCTTTTTTTCTGGGTATGGTTAGACGGGAATGGATGGGAAGATGGAGCTAGTGGAGCAAAGATGGAGATGGGAAAGAAAGAGAGGGTGTGTGTGAGAGTGAGTGAGAGAAAAACAGTAAAGACGGGCAAGCAGGTGGGCCCAAAGGTGGATTGTATTTATACGATCCGAGCTAGTCTCTATCACAACGACTCTCAATGGCTGAACTGCGGGACAAAAGAGCAAGCAAAGCAGGAGAGAGGGGGCCAGAGGCGCTAGAGTGACTGCGCCGGGGGAGAGAAAGTGCCTGTCCGTCCAAATGGCTTGGTCCTTTGCCTGACTGACGATGAGTCTGGGGATACTCTTTCCTGCCCCCGTCCATAATTGGCCCACTCGGCTATCTATTCTCCGGCACCGCGCTGGCTTGCAAAAAAACGAATGACGTACCGTGGGGACATGCTGTTGCATAGCAGATACACTGGGAAGGAAAGTGAAATGGAGGTGGGACAAGTCAACCATTGAGGAGTACTATTTTTCCATGAGCTCTTTCCCGCAGACGCTCTGTCCATGGTACTTAGAAAACTCCCCAAATCCCAAAGCCCTGTTTTACATTCAGCCCTAAATAAAGCTAGGTTGCAGAGTTCCCTCCCAGAACAACCGTAGCATGCAAAAATGCCAGACACTCTGGGACAAGAACAGGTAGAGGTAGAGTTTCCAAAGTGGTCAATCCATCATTGTCGTAGATTGTTCACACAACTCTTTTCTAATTGGACATTCTAACTTCTGGAGAACTCACGTTCATAGGGTCCTTACTACTGCGCCTACCTTCTCCAACCGCCCGATCAACGTTACGAGGCTCTGATTCGTGGTGGTCCAGAGTGCTACAGACTTAAAATGAATCCTCTGTCTTCTGGTAATCTCGAGACGGGGTCCGAGACAAGAAACGGCAGTGAAAATGACTTTTTTTTATCATTTATTTCTTTAGCTCGGTGGAGAAAGAAAACAGCCCACAGAACTGACCCCCATCATTTTACACACTCTCTCTCCAACTCTTTCTTCCTTTCTTTCTCTCTCTCTCTTTTTTTTTTTTTACAGCCGATCGACGACAACCTGGAGGTCCTCGGGAGAATAGATTCTAAATCCATTATCCTTGGTCACGGACGCCAGTTGAACGTTGGTAGCGTTGAGCTTCTCCTCCATGACCTGCTTCAGGATCTTTAGTGCCAATGTCTCTGCCTCGGACAAAGTCATCGATGTATGGTACTCCTCCTGAAGTGCCGTTTCTGCTCCCTCAGATCCTGAACCAATCGCCTTTGCGCCGTATGCAACAAAAGTTCCCGAGGGATCTGTGTGGTAACTGGAATATCAGATGAATAAAAAAATTGGGAAGAAAAAAGGGGTGGTTAGAGATCCATGGATAATATATATATATATATATAAATGTACTTTACTTGGATTGATAGTCTCTCCCTAGTAGCTCAACACTTACAGTTGTGGTCCTGTCTCGTCAATTCCGGCAATGAGCAAGGAAACGCCAAAGGGTCGACTCTACATTTATAGGATAGGTAGGATTCATGTTCAAAAATATATAAAAATATTGGGAGGAAAAATAGAGGTAATCAGTCAACCTATTCAAAACTATTCATGGCATCTTCAAAGTCTCTTTTGCAAAAGAGAGATTGGTGCGGTCCTGTCTTTTTTTTTTTTCTTCTTTTTTTCTTTTTTTTTTTTTTTTTTTTTTTTACCATGATGGATTCTTCGCCACGAGCACTTTCTCCAAATCGCAACGCAAGATCACAGACAGCCTGGGTAACACTCTCGACCTTGATCGGCTCGTTATAGGTGAAGGTATGGTTCTATACATAGAGGTCAGAGGGATTATCCCGATCGAAGACTGTTAAGTAACGCAACATCAAGCTCATGAGGTACCAGCAACAATAGTCTCTTCACGGATCAAATCGTGACTGAGATGGACTTTTTGAGTCCCAACAATGAAAGAGAGGCAGAAGAAAGGTACCTGTGCCTCAATGCGAGCATGGTCAACAATAGTCCTGGAGTCGGCAGTCAATCCAGACATAGCGCATCCAATGTGAGCATCCAGTTCAAAGATCTTTTCGATGGAGCTTGGCTCCAACAGGGACGAGGTGACGCGCTTCTCTACCGCCAGGATCAGACCTTCCTTTGTCTTGATACCCACAGCTGTTGAACCAAGCTATAAGCCAATTGAATAGTTGAGGTAGATGGAGGTTAGGTATTAGATTCTCAGGCCTCTTTGAATGGCATTGTCTTTTCTTGGACATGGATAGAGATAAGGAAGAATAGGTGAAGGGGGGCAAATAAAAGAACTTCTTAATGGACATGAGCAATGGGGGAGTGAGAGGCAAACTCGCACCTTGATGGCCTCAATCGCGTATTCGACTTGGAAGAGACGACCCTCGGGCGAGAATGTGTTGACTCCGCGGTCGTATTCAGAACGTGTCATAAACATGGCGGGCAGAAAATTGTATGGATGAGTGAGGGGATGTGTGTGAAATGAGATGCAAAAAGGTGGAAGCTACGCGCGCCAACCTTTTTTTTTTTTTTTTTATGGAACGAAAAAGCAAACGTCAGCTTTGGGATACGTGCTTCCTCCACTCCTTTGTGACTGTTAACCGAAGAGGCTTTCCTCCTCCCCTCCTTTGCCGCCAACTTTTTCTATTTAAGAGTCCTGTTGGTCTTCGACTTGCTCAATCTTTTTCTTGCCAGCGTGCTCTCGCTGAAGAGAACCCCCCGAATCGCATAACATGTCTGGATCCTCAAGTCGATACTCTCGGAGACCTCCAGGACAACAGGCTAACTCTTTCAGGACAGCATCAGGAGCGGGAAGCACTAAAACGGATTCCTATGCAGACGTCAAAGATGACGATCCCACTGTTCCCAGTCCACGGTTCCATGACCTTGTCATGCTGCTAGAAGATATTTCGAGGCGCAGGACTGAGAAGAGCCAGCTCCTTCGCGCATACTTTAAGGTATGTTTGCTGCTCCGTACCTTCATCTTTCGAACAGTGATTCCAAGAGGTTGCCCGAGCTTATTTCTAACAGTCAGTTATTTTTTTTTTTAATGGTTGTTGTGGTTGTGTTCTCTTTTGGTATTGGATTGGGTCACTGTATTACAGGACTGGCGCGCGAACGGATTTGGGGGCATGTTTCCCGTCATCCGGCTTTTATTGCCTCAGGTCAGGAGATTGCTACTTGAAATCAAAAAAAAAAAATACTGTCTGGTCATTTTAAATTCCACGACAGTCTTTATCTCAACTTTCAATATATATATATTTCTCCTTCTGTAGCTGGATCGGAATAGAGGAAGATATGGACTCAAGGAGCAAAAGATGGCCGATCTTTACATTTCTAGTCTGAATATTGTTCCTGGATCAGAGGCGGCAAACAAGCTCAAATATTGGAAAGAAGGAATACGGGTAAATACCCTCTCAAATTTATATAAATCGCCCTCCTTAAAAACCCATGAACAAAGGCTGATCAAAAAGAATACCAGGACGATGCAATCACAGCTTTGCTTAATTCATGAACCCTTGTCAATCTAATACTCTTTGTAGGACTCGGCGGGAGACTTCAGCTTGGTAGCGTCAGAGGTTATTTCAAGTCGCTCACTAGTGACTCATTCTCAAGGCCAGACAATTCGAGATGTGAACCAACTCTTGACAGGACTATCCGCAAAGTAAGATAGCATGATATCTATCCACATATACTAGCTGGAAAAAAAACGATACGACCTGGTCAGTGATTTCATCACTAAACTGAATTACGTCCGCTTATGCTATCTCCTTCCATCTAGAGGCTCTGACAATGTCAAGATATTCAAGACTCTTGTGCAGTCATACACGGCTCTAGAGAACAAGTGGATTATTCGTATCATTAACAAGGATCTCAAGATTGGCATGAGCGAGAATTCAGTCCTTCCATGTTATCATCCCGATGCAGCGGATCTCTTTAACGTTTGTAGTGACCTCCAAAAGACGGTCATCGACTGTGCCGATCTCAATGTCCGAATTTCCACCTCGACAGTCAATATCTCTCAGCCTTTTAAACCCATGCTCGCCAAAAAGCTACACAGTGCAAAAGAGGTTATCGAATGTATGGGGAATCAACACCCGTTCTGGATTGAGAACAAACTCGACGGGGAAAGAGTTCAAGTTCACAAGAATGGTGAAAATTATAGATACTGGTCAAGAAACTCTACTGAATTTACGCATCTCTATGGAGCGAACCCGAGAGAGGGATCGTTGACCCCATTCATCCATCCACTGATCAACGCCAAGGCTGAGAGTCTTATTCTGGATGGAGAAATGTTGGAATGGGATCCAGCTACGAAACAAATTGTTTCCTTTGGAACTGTCAAGACGGCAGGTGGTGATCATTCTGAAAATGAGCACAAGAGGAGGCCATGCTGTAAGAGAATACTGGAGGACTCGGTATGGGCAGCACCATTTTGATTACCTCTGTAGACTGGAGTGGTACTAACACAGAGCCCAGTATTTGTCTTTGACGTATTGTACATGAACGGGGCATCGATCATTGACCACCCTCTAGAATTGAGACACGAAATGCTGCCTTCGTTAATCCCTAAAGAGGTTGAGGGCAGACTCGAGATTCTGAAACACCAAGTGGGTACCACTGAAGCCCACATCGTCGACGCGATTGACACTGCTGTCATGGATCGCCAAGAAGGAGTCATTATCAAGAACCCTCGATCTAGGTATATGCCCAATGGTCGAGGTCAGGACTGGGTCAAGCTCAAGCCAGAATATGTCGACGGCGTATTTGACAGTTTGGATGTTCTTATCGTTGGAGGTAATTACGGCACGGGATCTCGAGGTGGCCAGGGAGTCATTGCCTCGTATCAATGTGCTGTCTATGATAATACTTCCAAGTCTCCGAACGGGAAAAAGTATCTGTCCTTCTGCAAGTTTGGCACAGGCTTCTCATTTGAACAGATGGGAGAGTTTAAGTACGAAATCTATGTAACTTTTCAAGATGTGGTGATGGAGAACTAGACTAGTCTAATTAACTAATACCTGGCTTCTTTTTTTTAGTAAACGATTAGGGCCGCATTGGAAAGAGTACAAGCACTACCGCGAGAATCCCTGGGTCGAGATCGTTGACAATGCCAAAATGCGTCCCGATGTGATCATTGACCCCGAGCAGTACGTCCTTTTTGTATGTCCTATGAGTCGATACTGAATGGTGTCATACTGTAATAAGTTCTTAAAGCTCACTTTTTATTTATTTATTTATTTATTCACCACTATCCATCACTTTAGGTCTATTGTTGTGGAAATCAAGGCCGCAGAGATTGTTGCCAACTCCACCTCCTATGCGGCAGAGTACACACTTCGGTTTCCTAGATTCATGCGTATACGAGACGATAAGGATGCCAGCTCTTGTTTGACAATGAGCGAGGTCCATCGGATGTATCGAGAGTTTCGAGGAAAGCTGTCGACAAAGCAAGTCGACACCACGCGAAGCAGGTGAGTGATACCCCTATCTCCAAAAAAAAAAAAAAAAAAAAAAAATAGATTGACAAACAATCTTTAAATTGTGAATTTAACTCGATCCAATTGAATGAAATGATAGCGCACTGACAAAGGTCAAGAAGCGACAGACAGGCACCAAAAGGGTACAGTGAAATGACGACAAAATCTCTCTTTTTTTTTTTTTTTTTTTTTTTTTTATTGGAAACTTCTGGGATCTTTACAAGTCATTGTTCTTGAACCCTTTACTTGTACCATTATAGACTACTCAAGCTCATCTGCTTCACACGATCGTTGGTACCGATACGAGCAAAGTCAAAACAATCGAAGATATTTTTAGAGGTCAGGTCTTTTATGTCGTCCGTGGCGATTCAGAGCAGTCCAAAGCCGATCTAGAGGTGATGATAAAAGAATTTGGAGGTGTCCAGTCGCAATCCTATCTCAAGGAGAGCACTATCGTTGTTGCGGGTATCCAAGGTATGGATCAAGACAAGCTATAGGAGATTGAAGGTACTGTTTTTTATTGATATTGCACTCAAAATAGGCTAACATTGCACTTATTATCAGGGCCGGACTTGGCTGGACTCAAGAACCGAGGTGACCGAAACATTGTGTTTCCAACATGGGTTCGAGACTGCGTGAAAGAACGGCGACTCTTACCGTTTAATCCAAAGTAATGCAACAACTCTCTCTCTCTCTCTCTCTCTCTCTCTCTCTTTTTTTTTTTTTTTTTTTTTTTTTTTTTTTTTTGTCCTCTCACTGAAAACTTTGCTCGAGTATTTCGTGATTCTCACGCGATCTGCGCTTCTATTTTCTTAGGTATATGTTGTTTGCTACTAAGGAGACGGAGAATCAATTCAGGATGATTATGGATGAGTTCGAAGATTCGTATACCGAGCCTCTGACTATGGAGGCCTTTCAGGAAGTAAGTCTTTTTTTCCTGTTCCATCAGTGCTGCAGATTCATATATAATGCTCCTTTTCTATCTAGTCGTTAGTCAGGACTCAAATTTTAACAGCCATTATGCTCTCTCTTATGTATCTTCCAATTTTATCTCCCCTAGATCTTGGACAAGATGCCCAATAGAAGCGAAGTCGTCCAACGCAAAAGGATCAAGACTGCACAAGCCAAAGTTGAAAGAATTCGAGTCAAACGGCTGAACAACCTTGAGGACCAGCTAGATATGGGTCTGACAAGAAGAGCTTATGATAACCATGGTGGTCAGATCAGAGAGGAAGACTCAAAAGATTTGCTCTTGCTGGCAGATCTTGGCCAAGATGCAGAGGAGGTTTGGAAGCGGGAAGATTTGGAGAGAGCTCGAAAAATCGCGGCTACACTAACACGGCATTACTACGGACTGGATGGAGAGATGGAAGGACCACAAGGCATGTTTCAGGGACTACAGGTGTTTGTCATCCGTCCTCCATCGGATGAAGAATATGTGAGAGCAAGTGGTATTCTCCAAGATCTTCCAACAGACAAAGGAATCTTTGATGTCCTATCACAGGTGGTAGATGACTGGAGTCAACAACATGACAAGGAAGTAGCCAATATGATGGCTCGTATCAAAGCACTGTCACCGTCATTATCGGACCAAGTACCGTGCTGGAATTACCTCGAGGATGAGGTTCATCGAGCAGATGGATTAGAGAAGATGTTATCCACACTGGGTAATTACAGGGCATGTCGCAACAAGTAAGGACACTCTCATGAAGGAAAATAGAAGAGACTAACCCACAACCCTTTCAACACTATTTCCAAAGTCGTCCTGTGAGACTGACCATCCATTTCTGTATCCTTCCTGCATCCTTGTATGATCAGCCTAGAGATGGTTCAGCAGATACTCGAGTTTTATGGCGCGTATATTATACCACAAGAGCAGTGCACCATTGAACACTGTCAACGCCTGTTGCGACGCCGTGCCGAAAGGATGCTTGCCTCCGAGTCTCCCTCCCTAGAACACGAGATCTCTCGTCCAGATGATAGGAAGAGGACTGTCCAGACCGAAGGCGTCAAACAAGAGACAAGTGATATTTCTGGATCACCAAAATGTAATTCTGATGAGCACGATCAAGATGTGGGCATGCCATTGCGGATCTGCATCCTGTTTGACCCAATGTATTTGGACAAGGTCGAGTCATGGAAGGTGGCCACACAAATGTCAACTCTCTATGGAGATAGTGCAGGTGTCCTGTCCCTACCACGACCGAGATTAATTACGACAGCATGGGTACAGAGGTCGCATGAATGTGGGTACTGTGTGCCTGAAGAAGGTAAGAAGACTGATAATTTGGTCCGCAAGGATTCTCTCACCTCCCTCTCTTCCTCTTTTCGTAAAGCTAACAGCTTTTGCATATCTCCGTGTAATTTTTTTTTCTCAATAGGTTATTACCCTGTCGAGTGACCAGAGATTGCTACTACGTGAAGATGAGTAGAGATGGAAAGGGCAAGAGAGACAAAAAAGAATTATTAAAAAAAGAGTCGATCTTTAATACACTCAAAAGGGAATAGGTGTTCTGACAGTCTATGTACACTCCATGAGAGAGATATGACGAGTGTCGAGTAGCACTAAAAGCGAGCGAATATACAGTGAGGGGAGAAAGAGAAAGAAAGGAAGAGAGGGAGGGTGAAAGGGATGTAGGCGCCTTAGAGTCTGATCTGAGTAGTCTCGTGGACAAGGACATTCTCAGTTGAGGTACCCTTGGGCTGAGCAGTCCACTTCTGAATCCAGCCAAGGACCTCGGCGTGCCAGCGCAAGCTGTTGGCAGCCTTGAGGACCCTACAAGATCGAATTCAAGTAAAGCGAGAAACACGTATTAGTATATATCTTAAGTTTCTCTCTCTCTCTCTCTCTCTCTCTCTTTTTTTTTTGTGTGTGTGGGTAGAAAGAAAGGAGAGTCTTCTCATACCAGTGGTTCTCGTCAGGGAAGTAAAGCAGGCGCGAAGGAATGCCCATGCGTTGCAACACTGTGAAGGTAGCAAGACCCTCAGTCACAGGCAAGCGATAGTCTATGTCAAACACCCCAAAGAAAAGTCATTTCTCATTAAATCTCAGAAAGCCCTTGCAAAGAAATTTCACCTCCTGGTATGTAATTATCGTAAAAAAAAAAAAAAAAAAAGTCACATCTTACCCTTGTCGCTGTGAATGACGAGTGTAGGGGTCTTCCAGTTCTGGACATGGTTGGCAGGGTTCCAGCGCTCATAGTTCTCCTTGGCCTTGGGGTCCCATGGCACACCACCGTACTAGATTTGATAACAAGGAAAGAGATTTTTCCAGGTTTTTTGGGAGGAGGGGGAAGACGATGAGTATCTGGATCATTACCAATGTACGATGAAGACATACGTTTTTTTTTTTTTTCCAACCAAAAAAAAAAAAAAAAAATACCTCATGCTCGGGGAAGTAGAGCTCCTCAGTAGCATAGAATCCGTTCTTGGTGTCAAAGATTCCATCGTGGTTGACCAAGCAGTTGAATCGGTCAGAGTGTCCGTTGATCCAGCTATTTAGCAGCAGCAGCCAAAGGTAGAGGATTCCATGGACAGTTAGAAACAACGATGACAAGAATCAGATATCAAAAACGTGGCACTCCCTCCTTCCTCCTCCTCCTTTCCAGTACTTACTTGATCATGTAGCCACCATAAGAAGCACCCAGACCTGCAATACGGGTCTGGTCAATAAAGTCGTAGTGCTCCAAGACATGGTCCAATCCCTTCATCAAGTCAATATAAGGAGATCCACCCCAGTTGTTGTTGATCGCATCAGTCAATTCCTGACCGTAGCCCGTCGATCCAGTAGGGTTCAAGGTCACGACCACAAATCCAGCGCTTGCATACACGTTCGAGTTCCAACGAGTGCTCCAGGAGTCGACAAAGGCGCTCTGGGGTCCACCATGGATGATGAAGGCCAAAGGATACTTCTTGGAGGGATCGAATCCAATAGGCTTCAACAAAAAGCCGTGAATGTCCTTGTCCTTGTCGCCCTTGAACCAAACATCTTCAGGAGTGGACAGATAGACGTTGGCGAGGCTCTCGGCATGAATGTCGGATCGGCGCTGGATCTCCTTGGTCTGAAGGTTGACGGAGAAGACATCGTTGGGCGATGTCAAGGAGGCTGTCGAGAAGAGAAGGGTGTTGTCATCCAAAAGGCTCAATCCGCTTTGTGCGTGGTTTTCGACAATGGGCTCGATCGTCTCTGCGGCAAGGTTGAGCTTGAAAATCTTGATACGACCATGCTCCTCGGCAGTGACATAGATGTTCTCGTCCTTCTTGTCAAAGAGAAGGCCACTAGGGCTACGATCCCAGTGATCTGCCACGATGCGCGACTTGCCTTCGGTGTAGAGGACAATTCTGTTGCGATCGGCCTCATATTGGGGCTTGAGCATCTGCAAGTAGGCGATCGTCTTTCCAGTGGCCGAGTAGACGGGATGCGAAGCAGCACCGACGCTCTCAGGGTTGATGTTCTTGGGCGCAGCATGACCAGCGGTAGGGACGGTGTAGATGTGGGTAGTCGTCTGCCAGGCATTGTCGGGGGTGTTGATTTTGGCAACAAAGACAAGTTCCTTGCCATCGGGTGAGATGTCAAAGTCACCCTGATCGCCAAAAGGAATCACAGGCGACTCGAGACCAGTGTTGAGCAACAAGTTTCGCTCGGCTCCGTCAAGGACATACTTGTCACCGTCCTTCTTGATGTTGGCAACAAAGATGTTGTTCTTCTTTTCCTGGATAAACTCGTCCCAGTGGCGGACCATGAGCGTGTCAAAGGCAAGGGCGGTGTCCTTCTTGTTAGCCTTGAGATCCTCATCTCGCTTCTTGGCACCGTCCAAGGAACCATCGGCATAGACGGGAGCGCTAAAGGCCAACAAGTTTGCAGCACGGTTGAATTTGACATTGGAAATGCCGACGGGGAAGGCGGTCAAAGCGTAGGGCTCGGCATCGGGTTGGCTGAGGCGCTTGACAACGAGCTGTTCCTTGGAAAGGAAGGCGACCGAGTCGTCGTCAAGCCAGATGGCATTGTCG
The DNA here is from genome assembly GCA_011634665.1 of Mortierella sp. BCC40632. NCBI lineage: Eukaryota > Fungi > Mortierellomycota > Mortierellomycetes > Mortierellales > Mortierellaceae > Mortierella > Mortierella sp. BCC40632. The sequence goes on along the minus strand of WAEK01000015.1, from coordinate 435,465 downwards.
TGGCTGGTCTCGGGAGCCTGTGGGGTAAAGTCAGTAACTTTGTTGTCGGCCAGGGAGAGGAGGTGGAGGTTGCGGATCGACTTGTTGGTGTCGATCGAGTAACGCGAGGCGCTAAAGATGGCATGAGCACCATTGGGCGAGAGAGTAGCCGTGGAAGGGCGGGCAAGGGTGAGCATGACCTCTGGGGTCAGAGGCTTCAATGCAGCTTGAGCGACCATAGTGGAGAGAGAGGAGATGGCGATGGCGATGGGGAGGATGGGGGAAAGCGAGGGACGCATGGCGAACAGACAGGGCCTTTTTATAACCGGCCTGGAGAATCGGGCAAGTGTCTCAGCAGAGCGGGGTGGAGCGGGGTGGGGAGTGGAGAGAGTGCGAGAGTGTGGTGGGAAACAAAGAAAAAGAGAGAGAAAGAGAAAGAGAAAGAGAGAGAGAGAGATAAAAAAAGAGAGAGAGATCGGAGTCTGACTGTCTGGACCGCGCTTTATAAATCTGAGCGATGCGATTGGCCCGCGGGAGGGCGTCTGGTGCCTGGTCGCGGCCCTGGTGGGAATCGCGAAAAGCTGATGACTGGCTACGTAGTGGCCTTCTATCGGGCGGGCGGGGTGAGAACCAAGAGAGAAAGGGGACCCATCTTGCGCCATCACCCAAACAAAAACGATGGGGACATGTTAGTCTACCGATGGCGCCAAGTTTCTCTCTCTCTCTCTCCTTCTTCTTTCTTTTTTTCTTTTTTCTTTTTTCTTTTCTTTCCCATAGGCAACAACAAGCCCAACTGATGCTCACGCGCGGGGGCCAACAATGATGAGCTCTTCTTGGGAAAGTGGGACTGCGGGACCTCCTCCTCCCCCATTTCCCTTTCCTATCACCGCCATAAAAGGACACGATCGCCCGCTCCTCCTTCCCTTCCTCCGGATGGTCATTCCGTTCTCGCGTGGAGAAAAGTCACCGCTGCAACCCTGCCTTCTAACCCTGCCTTCCAACCCCGTTCCTGTCTTAAACGGTAACAAGCCGCAGACCATGGACACAAGAATATATCACTGTGTAGGCCGTCCACAGGGCAAGTCTTTCTCTTTCTCTTTTTCTCTCTCTTTCCCTCTCTCCCTCTTTGTAGTGCATCATTGCATCATGAGGATCAGAGAGATCAACCCTAGCTCATCCATCTATAGCGATCCATAGCATCAGCGACACTGAAAATGAGCGTGAAGAGGGTAGTCGGGATGCACAGCGGGGTTATTGTGAAGCCTTTGTCATGATGGAGCGATGCATGACAAGAGCATGAAGGAAGAATAGAAGAGATTACTCCAGGGAGCGAGAGAAAGTGAGAGAGAGAGAGAGAGAGAAAAAGGTCTGTGTGACTGCGACAAGGGCAGGAAGAAAAGAAGAGAGAGAAGATAGTGAGAGAGAGAGAGAGAGAAAAATCCAAGTGGGGACCCAAAACGAAAGTGAACGGGCGAGGGACCACTTCACTCTCCCACCACAGCAGCAACAGCAGCAGCAGCAGCAGCAGCAGCAATCGGGGCGCGTGTTCTCTTTTCCTTCTCGCACACCACACAGCACACACACACACACACAACACCCGCCCTCTTCCATTTGCCCTTGCTCTTCCTGCATCTGCATCTGACCTATTCATCCATCCATCCATCCATCCTCCCTTTCTTTCCTTCTTTCTTTCTTTCTTTCCTTCCTCTCCTCTCCCTGTGCCCATCGAGGACGAAACATCTCCCAATGTCAAGCCCCATCAGTCGCACGGATTCACCATCCCTCGGTAGGGGTCTCTCTACCTGTCCCTGCTTGTCCTCTTCCCGGAGCGAATACCGATCCTAATCAGAGAACCTTAATCAATCACGATCTCTCTCTCCTCCTATCGGACCAAATGCATTTAGAGGATCACGCAAAGCGAAAGCGAGATGAGCAAGATGCCCTCGAGAAGCAAGTAGGAGGAGTTGTGGTGAGCAAACATGAACCCAAATGAAGAAAAAAAAGAAAATCTTGTCCACCCATTCCATCCCAAAAGGGATCCAAGAAAAAAAAAAAAAAAAAAAAAAGTGTGTATGTGTTTTCCTTGTTCTGATTGATCGTACAAAACCGATCTCTTTGATGATCGGCTATTGTCCTTTTTAGCATTCAGAGGCCGAGACTGTACCGCCAAAAAAGATGTAGGTTCCTGTACTGGCTGTAGGGCTTGTTCTAAGGATGAGAATGGACTGAGAAACTCATCGGTATATTTGTGTACATGTCTCTCTCTTTTTTTCCTCTTTCCCAGTAAACCAGAGGATGAAAACACGACAGTCTCCAAGGAGGAGGTAAAGCAGATCCAGCGCGAGCTCAAGACCATGCCCCTTGAAGATAACAAGAACTCTAGTCATAACCAGCATCAACACCAGAGCAAGGACAAGGACATGGATGATGTCGAGAGTGAACAAAACAGCCCAAGCGGGAATGGCGAAGTCTCTCAGGACAGACACATGGAAGAGTCGTCTCAGCAACTTCCTACCCAGGAGAACGATGACGATGACGACGTCGAGGGTGAGGAAGACACCCCTTCGGAAACAGATGAACAGGACAGTGCCTCGGTGGCTACAAAGACTCCCTCGGAACAAAGCACTAGCTCGACTCCTAACATTAGCGACAAACAAGGCTCGATCTTTGGTAAACCCGATGCACGCCCATCTGGATTCGGTAACACATCTTCAGCCAGCCCTTTCGCCAATGTTAAGCCAGCAGGCGAGAGTATCTTTGGAAGCTCAAGCACCACATTGCAGGGCTTCAGTGCAAATACGGGCGCCAGCCCCTTCGCCTCTGTTAAAACATCAGCCAATGCTCTGGAGAACCAGTCGGCAGCACCAATTTCGAGTGGGTTTGGAAGCACTTCATTCTCTGGAGGATTTGGAAACACCTCTTCAACGAGCCCATTTGCGACGATGGCCTCAAAGAACAATGTTTTCGGAGGCTCCGAGTCCAAGAGCGTCTTTGGAGGTTCGGAGACCAAGAGTGTGTTTGGTCAATCAGGCAGCAGTCCTCTCGGTGGATCTGCATCTACGACTGTAACCCCTGCTGCAACCACTGCTGCAACCACTGCTGCACCATCGGAGCCTGCCACACCATCAAAGTCTGCTTTGGGGGGTTCGTCTGATTCTCCTTCAGAGTCGACTGCTGGCAGTGTATTCGGAGCAAAGTCTGTACTAGGTTCAATCTCTGTCGCAAGTCCCGCCAGCAGCCAGACTTCAGCCGTAAGAGACTCTTTTGATTCCCAAAAAAAAAAAAAAAAAAAAAAATGGACAAAGTTCCGTTGGGAGACAGGATAGGCAACGAGTCTTGTTCGTCGTCTTTGCTGCTCTCCTGCCCTTTTTTTTTTTTTTTTTTTTTTTTTTGTGTTGCCAGAAGAGTATTGGTCGGTAGCTGATCTTGCCTTGTCTTCTTTTCTTTCCCTTACCATTGCACTTGTGTTTATGTTTGTGTGTGTGTGTGTGTGGGAAACTTGCTCATGGCTATTTTTCGCTTTGCCAGGCAGCATCGCCATTCGCGCCATTCGGTTCAAGTCGCACATTTGGAAAGGAGGGAAGCTTCATGTCAGGATCGTTTATCGATGATAGCGCTAGCAGTCAAGAGCGACCCGATTTTGGATCATTACTATCGCAGGATCTGACCGACAATAACGATGACGCTGAAGAACAGGAAGAAGGTGATCAGAATTTCGGGACCGGTATTTTTACCAATGCTGATCAAATAGAAGGCAAGTATTTTATTTTACTTTCTTTCCCTTTTTTTTTTTTTTTTTTTGCTATGTACTTTCATTCCATCAAGAATCCTAACCCCTGAGAGGTTTTTTTTTTTTTTTTTTTTTTTTTTTTTTTTTTTGCTGACATGTCTTTGAATAGTTCACACGGGAGAAGAAGATGAGTACTGTATTTATCAGACCAAAGGAAAGCTCTATGTCGATATGGACAAGTCTCATTCTTGGAAGGAGAGAGGAAAAGGAACCTTCAGAGTCAACATTGGTCGCAAGAGCTCCAAGATGGCGCGTTTAGGTATGTGTTTATTTATTTATTTGTTATGTATAGATACCATTTCTCATTACTACTCTCATTATGCAACCGAGAACAGAGAGAAAAAAAGAAAGAAAAGAAAGAAAAGAAAGAAAAGAAAGAGCCAATAGCTAACAGAGATCTCTACTTGAACTAGTTATGCGTGCGGATGGAGTGTTGCGCTTGATCCTCAACGTTGCCATCTTCCCGTCGATGCGAGTGACCATTACAGGAGACAAATATATCCGTTTTGTTGCGATTGAGGATGGCAAGCCAATTGCCTTTTTGCTCAAGGTGAGTAAAAAAAAAAGTCGTTTGTTGGACTATGGGCTTAAACTTGTGACTTGCCCTGAAGTGCTAAGCCGAGGCCCTTTTTTTTTTTTTTTGGAATATCTATATTGTAGGTCAAAGACGCGACAGTTGCTGAAGAGACGGTGGGCAGCATCACAGAAGCAGTTGCGATGTTGTCCAAAGATAGGGGGGATGAGGCTAGCTAAACAGGATATCTCTCTCTTTTTTTTTTTTTTTTTTTTGTTCAACAATGACTTGACCCGAGATTACTTTGAAACCCTATTCTGCAAATGGAGAAATGGTCTTTGCGCAGCCCCGAGAAGAAAGTGAAGAACGCTGTCACATCAATGGTCTTTTTTTTTTTTTTTTTTTAGTTTAAAATGGACCACCTCATTCTCTCTCGTTCGCCCGGCAGTTGTCTCTTTACCCCATTCTCGTCTCCGCACCACCCCCCTTTTACTTACTTTGTTGCTCTGCTCTCCACCCCTTTATTTTGGTTGTGGTCTGGTCCTCTGATTTTGTAATTTGAATTCACCATGAGTCATGGCAGCAACAACGAGTCTGTGAACGACCCCACCCAAGACGACCTCTTTGGCGAGGAGCACGTCCACGAAGACAGGGATCGTGACGACGAGGATGACGATGAAGACTATGTGTATGAAGATGCAGCTGAAGACGATAATGACGATGAAGAGGAGGAGGAGGAGGAGGAGGAAGTGAGGAGAACCAGACGTCAAAGACGCCACCACCTCTTTGGTGATTTTGAGGTTGAGGTGAGCTACGAGGATGGCGAGGATGATGACGAGGATGGAAACGAGGACGGGGACGGCGCTGAAGACCTCTCATATGATCTTGATGAAGGTGGGAATCTCCAAAATGGAGGAGTCGTCCTTAGACTAGGTAAATGCATTTGTTTAAGAGAGGATAGACATGCTGACCTTTGGTCTTGCGGTATCGCTTTTCTCATCCACCATGTGCGCGATAGATGGCGACCGGACTGCAGTTCTCTTTCGTTGCAAGTTCACTTTGCAGTATTTTTGTTTGTCACTCAATCTCTCTTGCCTCCTTTCCCCCACAATCAAGCTGGAGCCCCTCTAACACTGGATCATCGCTGTTTTTATTTTATTATTTATTATTATTATTTTATGGCTATAGTGTTGGCCATGCTGCAACAAGGCCGAGCACCAAACCTCTACGAAGCTAGAACTCGACGGCGCGAGAGTTCACCCTTACCAGAACCTGATATTGAAAAGGGTAATGAGCTCTTGAACTCGGGCGAGTTTGGCCGCGTGGACTCGGCCTTGTTCCCCCCTCCTATTCTCTATCACACAAAAAAGAGAAAATGCGAGGGCAATGGTGATGAAACGGATATCGACATGGCCATCGCTAGTATAAAGAAAGGCATCGGGCGCAAGCTTTGGCTGAGAGAAATCAACCCAAAGTCAGTGAACCCTGTCACAATGGCTGAGGTAAGCCATAGGTATCGCAAGTCAGCTTCAGAGTCACCACCTTTCTGTGGAGGAGGACCGCTCCCCCGACATAGCGGCTAATGTTTTTGATTCTGGAATCCCTCTCTAGTCTCTCTTGCCTGACAATCCTGGCAAGGTTATTGCAGCTTATGAGGATTCAGCCTATTCAGGACAGTACTCTGAGGATGGGTATGTTTTATAGTACTAACTAGGTGAGATGGATCGAGGGCGGATGGGAGGGGTTGCGCAGTGCCTCACCCCCGTTATCATGCTGACGCACCCCTCTCCTCCTCTTCCTCTTTCCTTCGACTGCGGCCCAGTGTCGGCCGATTTTCTCACGCTGAATCCCTTTCCTGACTCCCTTGACTGGTTTTTTTTTTTACTGCTCTAGGTCCTTATTTGCGTCTTGCGATCAGGGCTGGAACCTACGAATTTACCGGACTGCGGGCAACAAATTAATGCGTGAAAAGACTATTCGGGGCACTCCTGGACGATGGACCATCACGGATCACACTCTCTCACTTGATAATGATTGGCTGATCTACTCGAGCATTACTCCTTATGTTTATCTAACCAGGACAGCTTTCGATGCACCTGATACTCAGCATCAGCTCGACTTTTCGTCTGGCAAGGATGATGAAGGAGTAGGTCTTTTTTCTTTTCTTTTTTTTCTATTTTTCTGGAGTTATTGACTACAGGAGAATGACTCTGGGAAGGAAGTTGACAATTTTTTTTTATTATTTTTTTAACAATGAACAATTGTTCACTTAATAGCTGTGGTCGATCCGATTTTCTGGCGACGGAAGGGAGATTGTTGCAGGAGGCAAGAATCGCATTTATGGTATTATACTTTGGTCGAATCAATTTTATGCCGCAATCCTTTCGAGATTTAGGGATGTCCAATCCCAACTATTTTCAACAGATATCTGACTTTCCTCTTTCGTTTTTTACTTTTTAAAGTCTATGATATTGAATCGAGAACCGTGCTACATGCAGTGGATGGTCACACAAACGACGTCAACTCGGTTTGCTTTGCAGAGCCAACCTCATCACAGGTGGTTTTCAGTGGTAGTGATGACGCGACGGTCAAAGTCTGGTACGGTCCATTCTTAAGCACGATGCTTGTCTCTGTGTGATACCAAACCCCATGGATATTCAACTCTGGCTTTTTATTATTATTATTTATTTTTATTTGTTTTCCGACTTTTCATTAGGGACCGACGTTCAATGAATGCTTCAGGGTCGGGTAGCCCCTCGGGAGTGCTTATAGGGCACGCAGAGGGTATCACCTATGTTACTTCCAAGGGCGATAACCGATACCTGGCTAGCAATGGAAAGGATCAAAAAATGCTGCTTTGGGATTTGCGGATGATGCATTCTAGTCGAAGCAGCGCGCGAGCGCGTTTCAGTCGATCAGACTTTGATTACCGAATGGATGAATACCGCACGAGCAAGCATCTCAAAGTCAAGGTTAGCTTTAATGCCATGGAGTCAGCGATCTGTTTGTCTTTCTAATATGGAGAACTAAGTCTTTTAATGGATTATGTTTCATTGTTTATAGGGTGATTGTTCAGTGATGACCTTCCAGGGTCACAAGGTGCTCAAAACTCTGATTCGATGCCATTTTTCGCCAGCTCATTCTACAGGCCAACGCTATTTGTACACTGGAAGCGCCGACGGGAATGTCGCCATTTACCGACTGGACGGTACACGCGTCCGGACATTGGATACCAATGCAGCTTTCCAGACCTACTCGAAACGTCCGCGACGGTCAGACTATATCGCTCGTGATGTGAGCTGGCACCCGTTCTATCCAACCATTATCAGCTCGTGCAGGACTGATTTCTATTACCAATCCTATGGTACAGCCGATATCCCGGGTGGACTGGTCCGTCATACATTCCAGAGTCATTTGGATCCGGAATCAGAGTCATTTGAGCTCTCGGATAGTGATGAACGCCGGGATGCCCCAGTTCGGCCACGACAACGCCGAAGATTTTAAGCCTGGCCATCAACAAATAGCAAAAAAAGAACAAGATGGTCAATCAAAGTATCTCATGATCAAGGAATCTCACTTTGCTGCGAAAGCTCAGAAAAAAGTGTGCGGGGTGATCTTTCAGCAATCTCTCTCTATTGTAACTACTACGTACCATAAGTGAGATGGAGGGCTGAAATTGCAAGCAAAGACTGGAGATCATACTCTATCGCCATACCTCTGTCGTTTTTAAAGGATATGGTAGATGTGGCCTCGTTCTCCTTCCCCTCCTACCCTGCCTCATCCCCAGAGCTGATCAGATCGCACAAGTAGAATACATTTAGATCACTGTTCAAGAGGTATATGTGGACAACAAAGAGTTTACATATTATTATTTTTTCGCTTCTTTGGCTAATGTTGAGTTGATCAGAGCTTTGGACTGGAACGAATAAGCTGCTGACTTTTTTTTTTTTTTTTTGGGAGAGAGAGAGAGAGAGAGAGAGAGAGAATAAGAAGTTCCTGGTATTGTGTTAATGACAACGTTCAAATCCACATCGACTGTTGTGCCTCTTTATTCCACCACGGAAATGTTTTTCTACGTACTAAACGACTCCTTAGGCATTGCACATAATGGTGGGTCGGGGAGGGTTGATGAATCAGGGTCAACATTGGAAATAGAGTACCCATGTAGTGATATCTTCCAGTCACAGGAAACTGATGAATAGACCCTCATGGGACCCATTGTGTGCACACGTCCTCGCCTTTCCTCAGCACACACATCCTCCCCTCCCCTTCCTTCCCAAAACCTTCACATTGTCCATTTTTTTCTCTTCAAATCTTTCTTGGAATGGGAAGGAGTTGTAGCAATGGCCTTTCTGCTGGGGGACAGAGGGGCGCTCTACACAAATTCTAAAAGACCCCGTGGGCAGGCTTTCAACTAAAGTCGACAAAGTAAGGCAAGATAAAAAAAAAAAAAAAAAAAAAAGGTGAGAGATCCTGCTGTGGGTGATCCGTGAACCAAACAAACTGTAGAAAGCGACTTGCTCAGACACTCATGCTATTCTTTTTGTCTATTCTTTTCTTAAAATAGCCCCAGCAACGAGACAAAAGCCGAATCAAAATTTAACCGATATCGAACAGTTGACCGGTGCGAATAACAAGGACTTCTCGACATCATTATCCCTTCAGGGCGAGGAGATGTACTGGAGCATCTAACACTACAACACTCGACAAAGGGACTCGACACAAAATATCGCGTCCAACGATCTATTCGGCGAACAAAATCTTGGAATCTGGACGATATTCACTACAAGGGCTGCTTATCAAAAATTGAAGACGACGATGATGGCTTTCTCGATCTTCAATCGGTAGTATTGGGATTGATAGGCAACAACATGGTGGGCCACCACTGTGTTTCTCAACGAACAGGATTTTGGTTCGATTACTCGTTTCGTTAAGACCACTCACAGGAATCTAGTGCGATCCAACGAATCAAGATTAGAGCTCAAAACTGCTCGATAAGAAACACTAGCCCGGCCTGCCCACTGCTCGTCAGTGAGGGAACATACTATACCACTTATTTTTAAGTATGGTAGGAACTCAAATCGACAGCCCAGAGGAGATGTTAATACGCGGTCTACACTGTAAATAGCATTCTTAATTCTCTAGGCGGGCATTTTAGGTCCAGTATAGAAAATGCCTGCACTTGCCCTCAAATAAACCATGTGCACCATTATTGATCCTATCTTTCGTTCCATTTCTTTTTTTCTTTCTTTCTTTTTTTTTTGTCTCCCCCTGGTACCTTCATAAAGCTTCAAGTTGTAGAATGAAAGTTGACAGAAGCAACGCCATGAGCACAGTGCTGTTCATCTGATGGTCTAGTAAATGCAGAGCGAGAAAGATCGCAGTCGCAGGCAAAGAATCAGGTCTCCACCATAAATAAATAAATAAATAAAATTGGCCCATGCTGTTGTATAGTTGCTGTATCTAAATTGACCATTGATGTTTCAAAAGCAAATACGCTACACAAACATGGTAGTCCAAAAGTCCTGTCACTTTTCAAGGAGCAAGGTAGGCAATGATAGGAACAGAGATTACAGAAACATGAAAAGATACCAAGACATTAAATAACATAGACTAGCCAATGTCTAGCAATAGGTGACTTGATCGAGATCTCCTTAACTACTCTCCTTTCAACATAGTGTACACCCGAGCGAGCTATCCACGCTCAGTGCTCTTCTACTCAAGCCAGACTGGCTGACCTTACTATCATGGTCCAGCGCCTTGATCATGCCATCTCTATGCAAGCGATGCGTTGGCGAATGGATGATACGCGATTTTCCAGCTGGCTTCTTGCCTCTGGGTTGCTACAAAGCAACCAAGCAGACAGATCAACAACTTTTCCCTGAGCAATGCTATTGCTGATCTGGTCAGTCAACAAGTCCCTCTCCAATTAGTTCCGCGAGTGCCTATTCAGCTGCTAGTCCTCAAAAAGACTGATATGCAAAATCAGCGCCTAATCCGTGCTGGTTGTCTAATGAGCCCCCTTTCTTTGATTCACAACATTTGATTGCCAAAAAAAAAAAAAAAAAAAAAAAATAGTTCGCAGAAGTCTAACGGCATGGCATTACACTACCTCTCCTGGGAAATCTTAGCAATGTCTATGCCACGCTGCTTCCTGATGCTCAGAAAAGACTCTCCACCCCTTTACCTTAATTTCCACGGTCTTATTTGAGTCAAAGTCCTGAGAAGGAACAAACTCAGAGCGCTCGCCCAATACCTTCTCGATCCCTATCTTTGTTGTATCAAGTTTGATTGGGTGGTCCCCTTCGCCGTTTGTTCAAAGATCAAGCAAAATTCTAGGGGGAGGGGAGATGAAAATTTAGATAGAAAGAGCTGGCAGCGGAGAACTTTTCTTGGAGAGGAAATCAGACATCTCCTACACAAAAGTGCATGTAATACAAGCGATTTCGTGAATGCATAGTTGGTTGGGCGAGGAAAAGAGCCCGCTTTACCACTCTGACTAAAGAGCAGCGAAAAAGAAAAAAGAAAAAAAAATCTTCCAGTTGGACTCGACAAACCGATTCAGTGGCTAACGGTAGCATTGGTCCAGACCCTGTCACTTTATGCTTGAACTAAAGCAAAATGGTTAGTGTTGAATATACAAAGGGGGGGAGGGGACAAAGGCTGCCGTTCGCCATCGCCATCGTGACTGTCCTATTGATTGTCCTAAAGGGGCACTTCCACCACCACCCCACCCAGCCCGTCCCTCGAAGAGAGAAGTAAAAAAAATGTCTCATGCAACACCCCAAAGCCGCGACGACACTCTGTTCTCTTTTCCATTCCATTACATCTACTCATCATGGATCCGCATCAAGAGGCATCGGACCACACCAGCGGTAACAGTGGCAACCATAACACGGAGCAAACTGGAAATCATTTGGACAGCGCCGCAGCAGCAACGGCTACTCAAAGCACAGAACCTGGCGCCACCATGCCTGGCTCGACTCCTGCTACAAGGGTTCGGGAAGTCTACTGGTGCCATCAGGTAAACATGAGGAGCAGGAGCTTTCCTCCCCCTCAAGAGAGAGAGAGAGAGATAGACGGAAACGATCCTGTTCTTGGGCTTGTCTTGTACAAAAAAGGCTTCGTCTCACTGAGAGTCTACCTTTAATCTAACAGACACCCTTTTTTTTTTTTTTCTTTTTCTTCTTCTTCCCTTCTCGATGATATTCGAATACGAAAATGGTGACATCGTGGATACGATGAAATGGATCTTTCGGCGCTCAGTGTCAAACCGAGATAACGCCCTTGCTGGTTCCCGACCCAATGTGCCCCACTTGCCATGGAGAGTTTGTTGAAAAGGTAAGGGTTGTGGCCACAGGAGTCAAAACTCTTGGCTAAAAAAAAATCATCACCTGTTGAATTTTTCTTTTTTTTTCTTTTTGTTTCCATTCCACGCTCTGAAATTTTCTCCTCTCTCTCTCTCTCTTTCTCTCTATCTCTCTATTTGGTTCCTCGTGTTCAACCATATGAAAAACAACGACAATAACAACACCAAAGGTCGAACAAGACAACGACCCCAGAGAGTTTACTCAAGGCGGATCAGAACCCCAGGAATCAGGATTGAATGACGCAGGACCATTGGGAGAAATCAGAGACATTGACGATCTTGTCAGTATCCTCTCTGCCTTCATGGGCGTACCTCCGCCAGGACCATTTGTGCCGCCTACCACGGAGCATCAGGGATCGGGGTCAACCTCAACCAGTCGGTACGGACAGTTTGTATTTTCACCCGCAGTGCCCACTGATCCCGAATTTGAAGCCTATATGGCGAGGATCACTGCCTATTTTGCTTCTCAGTCAGCACCAACCCCGGCGTCTACAACAGCATCGTCTGGTACTCCTCCTGGCTACCCCTTCTTCCCTTTGTTCACTATGCCTGAGCCGAGGCCTCCACCACCTCCAAGGACATTATTGGGTTCGCTTGGAACCCTTGGCGGGATGTTGTTCAGAGACAGAGAGAACAGGGATCCGGCTAGAACCGCACCTACGGGTTTCGGAAGCACAGCTCCTTCGGGGCAAGGGAACGCACCAACAAGCCTCCTTAGTGGGTAATGGTGAATGTCCCAAATGAGGGGGAGGAGAGAGAAAGGAGTGAGAAAAGAGTGAGAGTGAGAGAAGAGAGAAAGTGGCGAAAGGGGGAATGGAACTCTTTCCATTTAACCATTTGACTGAATGCACCTTTGATGTCCTGTCCATTCCATTGTAATTAGGTTATTGAGCCGCTTTGGTTTCCAACTCCCATACTCAGTTGACCCTGCAGTGCCTGTAGGGCCTGCTCCGCCAAGCTTTCTCTCGTTGATGGAAGGATACAACAGCATGGTGGGCAACCCAGGGGATTATGCATGGGGTCAAGGAGGACTGGATGATATTATCAGTCAGCTGATGGAAATGCATGGGTAAGGTGTTCTCTTGCCCCCCTCCCCCTTCCACTATCCTCTCTCATGACCAAGCTGAAACCTAAATGTGGATGAAGGCCTCGAATCATGCCCCGCTGACCTGGATATATCACGTCGTTTATACCTTGAACAATGACTGGACCATGTTAGGCAAGGTCGGCAAAGCGGACCCGTAGGATTATCAGAAGAAGCAATTGCCAGGATACCCATTCACAAGTTGACTGACGAGGAACTCGGTAAGAAAGACTATTATTTTCTTCTTGTAGAGTTTGTGATTGGGAACTTTTAATACCTTCTCTTTCCCTCGCCGCGAATCATTGATCTTGCTAACCAGTCACCCTATCAACCTCATCTAGAATCCAAACTGGAGTGCAGTGTCTGCAAGGAAGAGTTTTCTCAGGAAGAAAAGTTGTTCAAATTGCCATGCAACCATATTTTTCACGAGGATTGCATAAAGCCGTGGCTCAAAGTTAGTGGAACATGCCCGACCTGGTAAATCCCAACGATATGCAGCCCCCTCCTTTTTGGGAGAGACGGCGACATGGAAGCACATGAAACGATTTCTTTGATACTATTTTACTTGGCATTCGTTACTTATCGCATTCCATTTGCTCTCTGTACTCTTATTCTCTCTTCTTCTTCTTCTTTTTTTTTTCGCAGTCGCCATTCACTTGTAGAGGGAGCGGATAGTTCATCGCAAACAGAGAACAGTACGCCAGCACGCCCTAGCTTGTTTGCTATGCCAGGCTCTAGTCAAGGTTCAGGATCAAGAGCGGGAGCAGGAGCGGGACAAAATGCAAGTGGAGGCACGTCATCATCTACTCTTCCAGGATCCTTCCCGGCGAATATTTCTAGCAGCAACAGTACCAACGTGGGAAACGAGACTACGTCTTCTACCTCCAATAACAACACTAGCGCAGAGGGTAGAGGTCCATCCAGCACTACTGACCCATCCAATCGTGGAACAGACACACGAGACGGACGTGCCTCGTCGCCGTCGCATGGATTTCCCATTTTGGATATGGACTAGAGATGAAAAAGAAAAAAATATATCGTTTATCAGCAAATGCCAGGAGGAATGAGAGGGAGCTGCAGGGGAACTGTCCTGGCGCACAGGACTTGTACATCAGGACAAAAGGAGAGATGCAGAAGCGTTAACGACGACTCTACCAAAGAAAGAAAAAAAAATAAAGAAAAAAAAACAAAGTGGAAAAGAAAAGGGAGGACATGGTTCCCACTTCAATGTTTATCTTTCTTTAAGCCCTTTGCTTTGGGCTGTGCGCGCCTAGATCTATCCCAAGCCCTATTGAAAAAGAGGGCAGTGGCAAAACATTTTCGCGGGACTGGACCGCGCAATTGGACGTCTGAGAGCAACGCTCTTACTAAAAAAAAATGCGATCGGGAGGCAGAGATGACGAGTCGTAATCCCCCTTTTTTTTTTTCCGGTCGACAGACGTGACACATCACATCCATCATGTCTGACTGCCTCGCTCTCTCCTCAACTACTCAAGAGGAAGCAGACACGGACCGAAAGGGCCAAGACGGACCGGGTGGAGGCAAGGAGAGAAGCATAAAAAAAAGTAAATAATCTGGGCTATTGCATGGTTCTGCGCTTTGTGGCAATCAAAAGAACTTTTTTTTTTTTCTTCTTTGCCAGGAATGGATTGCAAACGACTACGTCTGCTCTCTCTTTCCCTATCCGGAACTGACAAATCGTGTCAGGACCAAGGCGTAGTGAAGGGAAGAGGAAGAAGAAGAGGTGGAGGGTATTAAAAAGATACTCGTCTTGGGCTGGTTCCTATTTTTCTCGCTCTCCCTTGCCTCCATTCCCACTCTCACTCACTCACACTCTCGCTCTTTCGCTCTTTAGCTCATTCTTTTCTTGGCGGCGCATTCACCTTCACCTCACCTTTGGTCCCATCCGTCTCTTCTTCTCTCTCTTTTCTCTCCAACGCACTCAAACAGACACACACACACACAAACACGCAGAAACCTACGACTGAATCCAACAGAAAATGTCTGAATCAGAAACACATCCTTCTACACATGAGGGTGCCCATCTGGTCATTCTCCATCACGGACTCTGGGGCAATGCGAGCCATGTCGAGTTCATTGCCGAGCAATTCAAGGAGCGCCTCGGAGACAGGATCCTTGTCGTAAGGCCCTGTCTTCTTCTACCAGCCTACTTGCTTGCAGCAGCAACAACCACCTTTTCGAATCACTAAAGCCTCCTCTTTCTTCCTTTCTCTCTCTCTCTCTCTCTCTCTCTCTCTCTCTCTCTCTCTCTCTCTCTCCCTTCTTTTTTTTTTTTTACTCCGCACTACTTCGGGTTCCCAACGGAATAGTATCAGGCAAAGTCCAACGAATCCAAGTTTACATACGACGGTATCGACATTTGTGCACACCGACTTGTTCAGGAGATTCACGAGGTGGTCAAGGTCATTGAGGACGGAGGCGACATTCATGAACTCCAAGGTCATAAGCCCAAGGACAATAAGAAACCCAAGAAAAAACCTTCCCGCCAGAACAACCCTTCCTCCACAAACAATGACTTGAATGACTCGAACAACAGTAGCCAAGTCAGTAGTCGAAACCATAGTCATGAAGATTTGATGGAGAATTCTTCTTCTTCCTCATCGTCTGTCAAGGTCAAGAAAGTGACCCAGTTCTCGTATCTTGGATATTCACTTGGAGGATTGATTGGAAGGTTTGCGATGGGGTTGTTGGATCTGGAAGGATTTTTTGATCGGATCGAACCCACCTATTTTATCACCATGGCCACACCTCATCTCGGTATCCGACAACCGCCCAAATCTTACTCTTCTAAACTGTTCAACTATCTAAGCTCACGTCTGTTGAGTCGTACAGGTTTGTGAAAAATTCGTTTGATTTCCGCTGCTTAGGGGAACTTTTTTTCTTCTTCTTCTTCATCCAAAAGTCTTTGGGTGCATTAATTAACCTTTCTTTCTATGAATCCCCCTTCATTTTGTGTCTGTGACAGGCGAACAACTTCAGTTTGTGGACGATTATATTCATGGAAAACCATTGATGTTGGTCATGTCCGAACCCGAGGGTATCTTTGTGAAGGCTCTCTCTCGGTTTAAACGTCGGGCCGCCTACTGTAATATCCGGAATGATCGATCAGTTCCCTTTTGGACGGCCAGTTTCTCGGATGCTGATCCGTTTAGTGAACTCGAGTCTATGGACATGTAAGCTTTTCTTTTCTTTTCTTTTTTTTTTAGGGAATAGGACCAAAAAAAAAAAAAAAGGTGGGAACTGGCGTAGTCATAACAGGATGCTCACCGCTCTCTCCATTCCTATTCTTTGTTTCTAGCCAATACAATACGGCTTACTCTTCCATCATCGAATCATTTGAACATCAGGATCTGGAGACACTTGCAAAACTGGAGGCCACAAAAAAGGCCTCTCTCAAAAACACCTCCTTTATGGATCGAACCCGTCAACGATTTAAAAGTATCCCTTGGCGACGCTATGCCATCATGGGATTCTTGGTCCCAATCCTGCTTCCATTCTGGATTGCCTTTGCAGCGACTACCATCTCAGTCCAAGGGTTCAACTCGAGAATGAGGACAAAAGGTGTGGCCAACACTGAAAAGGATCTTTTGCGGATACGTGAAAAGGCCTCGGTGACAAATGTTCGTTACAAAGATGATAGCGAGGACGAAGAAGAAGAAGGTTCCAAGGTTGTGACGCCCATTGCAGCGAGTCAATCAACCACGAGTCAAACCAGTTCGGGAGATACGATGATTCAAGTTGAAGTTGAAGAAGTAGAAGTGAATGGCTCGTATTCTTATCCACATTTGAAAAAAGTGAAGCAGTTGCCGTTGCTTCCTGTTCAGATTGAGGCCTCACGGAATCTGAATCGACTCGAGTGGACCAAGCATATTATTCATATCGATGCCATGAATGCACATGCTTCGATTGTAGTCCGAGCCAAGCGGTTTGCACATGATGGTGGTGTAGCTACGGTTCAACATGCTGTTGATATGTTTAAGGAAGATGGTGAAGATGAGTAAAAGACTATTTAAAATGACCTACTAAAAAAAAAAAAAAAAAAAGCCCATTACACATACTACAAATAAACGATACCCTGCTTCCCCTGTCGTCGGGATGACAACATACCCGCGTCTTACTTAAAAAGTAGGCCCTTTTTTCTTTCTTTCTTTCTTATTTTCTTTCTTTTCTTTTTCTACTTCCAACTTGTCTTCTGAAAACAAAACTCCAAACCATTCACACAACACACGCACACACACACACACCCTCTCTCTCTTTCTCTTTCTTTCTCTTTCCTACCATAACATTGGGCAGAATGGAACGGCATCTTGTCACTCGAGTGCGGCCATGGGTCACGACGCTATTGATCTTCTCCATCCTCATCTTGTTCAGTCTTCTCGGCACTCTTGGCCAAGCGACTTTACTTTTGGACCGAATCAATCTACCCAATTTTCTATCACAATCAGTATCAGCCAACAATAACAGGGCCTGTGGACCTTTATTGGGTCCTTGTCCTGTTTCTGCACCTTGCTGTAATCGTAAGTGGGAAATGCCTTTTTCTTCTTCTTCTTCTTTTCCAAGGATCGTTTTAGACGAGTACTGACAAAGGGACTCTGCCGTTTCTATTCCCTTTAATTCTCTTTTGTGGGGTGATGGGGGTGTTGTATATGTGTGGTGTATGTGTGAATATGTGTGGATAAACTGGATGTGGAAAAAAAAAAAAAAAAAAATAGATGGAGTTTGTCAGATGGCCTCAGTTCAGTCTTGTTCGGTTGCTCTCGGCTGCCGTCCAGCCTATTCATACCATTGTTTGGATCCTACCGAGACTTGCCAAGAACAACCGCCATCGCTCCCAACCTTCTCAAACAACAACAACATAAACCAGAAATTATCGAGAGAGGGTTGTCTCCCCTTACCTGGTTGTCACTCATTCAATGAACAGTTCAGGTCAACGAAACTCCCTTCCAAAAGAAGAGGAGACCCTCATGACCTTGCTTCCTACGATCGAATCTTGGTCCCAAAGTTGGACTCTATGGGGGATCTTGACCAGGCTCGTTGGGTGTCCGAGTTTGACCATTTGGCACCCCATGCTCGCATTGATTCCAAGTCGCACAAACTTGTTCTTTCCGTGAGAAGGTAAGGTTTTGGCTTCTTCTATAGGCGAATCTTTCCTCTGTCTTTCTCGTGGACCTTTTTTTTTAATGTTGTTGTTGACTGGTTCTCTTATAGAGATAAAGTGAGGACTCAAAGTGGGGGAGGATTTGGTGCGACCGTGTCCTCAACCTGTTGGCTTCACTATGGAAAAGTATCGGCCAAGATCCGGTCAGGAGCAACAGGTCCTGGGATCGTCTCTGCAATGATGCTATGGAACCCTATCCTAAACCAAGAGATTTCCTTTCAAGTCACCGGTCGAGATCCCAAGTCAGTTGTCACAGATCTTTATCGACAAGGAGAACCTTCCAAGGAATCCCTTCATCCTGTAGAGGAAACGAAATGTCCAGCTTCACCCTTGTCATCCCCAAAGGAGATCATGACCTTGAGGTCTCCACTCTCCAGCTCATTCTTGTGGACATGGCCAATGAACGAGATCAGGAAACGAGGACAACGTCTCCAAGAGTTGGTTCGTTCCAAGAAATCTACCCGCGGCAATGAACCCGACACCTCCATGAACCAAGTGACTGATCGTCTCGAGAAGAGTGACGATCAATCCAAAGATGATATCGGCAAGGGCATTGACAAGGAAGAACGAGAAGAAGAAGAAGAAGGAGAAGTGATGAAAGAAAAGGACAACATGAACAAAAAAGACATTTCTTCTTTAGAAGAAACACATTCTCTCAAAAAGAGTGTGGCCGAAAAGAGTCTTGTCTATACCATTGAATGGACCCCAGCCTCGATCCAATGGTCCATCGGTGGCCATGTTGTCCGGACCTTGACCAACAAAGACCTAGAAGCTTTAAATTGCACTCAAGATTCTTCCAAGGAACAACCCCTCGACGTCATCCCCTGTATCCCTTCCCAACCAATGCTTTTACAGTTCAGTATCTGGGATGGAGGCTATGACAAGGCAACTCGAGACTGGGCAGGAGGACAAACCGACTATGGTCCAGACAATTCGAAAGAGTATTCCATGAATGTGGATTGGGTCAAGGTCAAGAGTCTCCAGAAAGATGAACCCTTCACGACCACTCCTCCTCCTCCCCCTCCTCCTTCTCAAGGATCCAAGTCTTGGCTAGGAGCCATGGTCCTAGAGAAATTGAAAAGAATGGGTCCAACTCAAGAGACAGAACAAGTTTCCAAACCAAAGAATCCTGAAAGGCGTCCGGATTCAAATGTGGGCGAATGGCGTTGGTCATTCAGAAAGAGTGAACCGATCCGAGGAGGATCTTTGAATTTTGTGTCAGAACCCAATGACACAAAACAAGACTCTTTCCTATCATCCCTTTTCAACTGGAAAACTTACAACACGACGAGTACTGTGTCGACAACTGGACCCTCTAGGGAATCGATTCATTGGTCAAATTGGATAAAGAGACGATCCAAGAAGAAACCTCATTTTTTGAGTCAACTTTTGAATCGAGTCACTCGTTATTTGTTGAAGTGGATGACTCTGCTGATGGTTCTTGTTGGTGGAGCAGCCTTTCTGACGAATCCAGAGAGGACGTCCAGAGAAGCCATTCTCCACTGAGAAGAAGAAGAGGAAGAGAGGAAGGGGGGAGGAGGGATTGGCATTAGCTGAAGCATATTATTGCGAATCTTTTTTAGCACACTTTTCATCGCTTTTTGGGACTAGGTAGTTGATAGTCAGAGAGGAGGAGGGGGGGAGAGGGAGAGGAGGGAATAAATTGTTCGCTTTATCAACAGCGAGTAAGATGAAAAGAAAGAAAAAGAGAAAGAAAGAATGTAAAAGTAGAAAATGACTTGGCTAACAAAGCCAAACGAGATGGCCACCATGGTTTGTTGAATTAATAAAAGAAAAAAGAAAGAAAAAGAAAAAGAAAAAGAGCAAGCTAGTTATACAAAAAAAAAAAAAAAAAAAAAAAAAAAACAAAAACAAACAAACAAAATACTGCGTATTGCTTAAGGAATAGTGTCCAGATCCTCTGGAATACTAAAGTTTCTGTTGAACTCTTGACGGTCAACGTTGAACTTGTTGACACAGTAGGACTGGAAAGTGAAAATGTTTTCTAGATGGAGAAGAAAAAAAAAAAAAAAAAAAAAAAAAAAGGAAAATGCTCGTTGTGAGGAACAGGTCTAGATGGCCCTTTGAAGTAACCAGGAAAGAAATGGAAAAAAAATGGCCGTGCTGAGAGGCAAGCGAAAGGAGTATACCTGTCCATCGGTTGGCTGCTTCCTTGGCAATCTCCGAGTATTTCTCTAGTGAAAAAAAAAAAAAACAGAGCAGTAGTATTTAGCAGTAGATCGAGCCAACTCTCCTTAGCCACTTTGATACCAAATGCTATCATTCTTCCGTATCCTGGCCCTCAAAAGCCAATCGAATTTGATCCGCTAAAAAAAATAATAATAACAGTAGAGAAGAGTGGATTGGCATCAAGCGTTACCGTTTGCATTAACAAGCATAGGATCATTGTCACTATACTTTCTGAGCTCGTTTGTAAGTTCTGCATCCAAGGCCTCTGCCTCGATTAGCTGTGCCAACAATGACTTTCGTTCATCCTAGCAGAGATCAATTGTGTGCAGAAATCCTTTAGTCATTCGACTGGAGCATTGACGGTTGAAAACAAGATAGTGCATGGGAGACTCGAAAAGAAACGAAGAGAGAGAAAGAGAGAGAAAAAGAAAAAAAAAAACTTGGGTGCATGCATTGCTGCAAAATAATCCAACAGTATCAGGATCCATACATTATCCTGGCGCCCACTTGCAGCCTGCTGAAGGCTGGCTTCCAGATCTTGACCGGCAGCTTCTAACCTCTGTAGTTCTTCTCTCAAAGTCTGTAGCTTGGCTTGTTTCTAAGACAGAGTAGAAGAACCGAGATTTCATACCGCATTAGTTATCACATCTGTCTTGTCTGTAATCTTTGCATTATCTCTCTAGTACGTGCTGAATAATGAGTGATCAGATCAAAGGGTCATACCGATTGCTGTACGGCACTAGGGAAGGACCAGTAATAGTTGGAGGTTCCAATCTTTTCACAGGTGACAAGGCCATCTTCTACCAAGGACTGTAGGACATCCTTCACGGATTGTTGAACTGTATTCATAACAAAGAGAAACCGATTGGTCAGTTTTTGAAAAAAAGAAGGAAATGGTGCTCTCCCACAGCGCGATGATACTGGTATACTTACCGATGCCTTTTAATTTCGGCGCCGTTTTCTCGAGCTCCTGGAGCTTATGGAAGGTACCCTAGCGAATGACGACAGGGAGGCATGTCCTGACAGGTTTTTAGAATTAAAAAAAGGAGGGGAGTCTGGAGGGATCAGACAAACAGAAGGGATAGAGATGATAACGAGAAAACGACTAGTAGGAGCCAGCCCTTTTTCTTTTTTCTTTTTTTTTTCTTTTTTTTTTTTTCTTTTTCTTTTTCTTTTCTTTTCTTTTCTTTTTTTTTTTTTGCTTATCGTTACCGATTCATGAAAGAGTTCCAGTAGCCTAGTGCGTTTCTCTGCTGCAGAGACGCCCTTTTTCGACTAGGTGGGGATGAAAAAAGATTGACCCATGGGATCCAGGTCAAGATTGTCTGGGGGTGCCGAAAAAAAAAACGTAGAGCTGTTTGCTTCTTCATTGATGTCTTCAGTTGCTCGTGTATGCATGGAAGCAAATGAATGTAATGAGCAATACCATGGTGAGATGCTGATGACTTTTGGGCGAACGACGAATGCAAAGGATGGAGAAGAGAACAAAAAAAAAAGGGAGAGATGGTATCTATTTTGTATTGGTTTGGTGGCAACACCCACGAATATAAAAAGTGGCTGCGCGGAGATTCCTCTCTGTGGCACGCCACCATCCTCAACTCGACAACTAAAGACTATTTCTCTCTCTTTCTCTCTCAGGAGCGCTTGACCCAGTCCTTGGCATCCATCACCAACACAACCCGTTCGCCCAGCCACTCGGGCGTTCTCTCCACCTGCTTGAAGCCGTTCTTGTAAAATAGTCTCAGAGCAGCAATATGGGATCCCTGCAGGACCACTCGCACCGTCTCAATACCTCCTTTGGACTTTTTGTTATTCGTATTCGCTCCTGCCTGGGTAGCAGAGGCACAAAGATCGTCCATGGCCTTCTTGAGCAACAAGGAGCCGACACCTCGCTTGCGTCCCTTGGGGCTAACTACCCAGCACACCAACTGGGCTTCCCGCTTGGTCTTGTCCACCACAGCACCAATGGATCCAAGAATGTCCTTGTCGCTATCCTTTCGTTGAAGCACCCAAAACAAGTTGTCCTTCTTGGCCTCTTGAAGTCGCTTCAAGATTGCTTGTCTCTTTGTCTCTTCATCATCCTCGGTTGTTGGAGCATCCTTCTTGGATCGGTTCTGGACCGTGTTGGCTGCAGATGCAGTCGAAGAGGATTGTGCACCGGCCTTTTCCTGAGTCTGTTGGTCCTGATCCAGGAACTTGTCCAAGGCTCCGACATTTTCTTCATCCGAGGCCAGTCTTGCGGCTTCATACACCAGGATCAAAAACAACAAAGCCTGAGCCAGGATCACAGAGCCACAGAGAATGGTCAAGAGTTCGCTTAGGCTAGAAAAGGAGGTCTGACGAAACTTGAGGATTGCAGTCGAGACAGTGGTCCAGAGCAAGAGGGCCATCGGGCGAAGTTTCAACAAGAGGAACGACTCGGGCACGGTTCGCATGTGTGCATCCATCAAGAGCTTGTAGACTCCAGGTCGGTTATGGGAGGTCAGTGCCTGCACCTGGAGTGAAGGTGTGGCGGGAGATACTGATGCAGTTGCCATGATATGGGGTCTCTCTTTTTTTTTCCCGGTCCCTGGGTTCTGCTGAGGTTCAAAAATGGGAAAGAAAGGAAAGATAGGATGTGTGGGGGAGAGTTTCTTGTCCTTGTCCCGGAGAGGAATGTCCTTGTGTAGTGTGCGAGAGAGAAAGAGAGGGAGAAAGAGAAGGAGAAAGAGAAGGAGAAAGAGAAAGAGAAGGAAAGAAAGAAAGAAAAAAGAGATGAGAGATGAGAGATGATGAAAGCGAGATGGAGTAAAAAAGGTGGGAAAATCGAGAAGAATCGAATCGCCTCAGCCGAGAGAAAGAGCGAGTGAGAGAGAGAGTGAGAAGAGAGTTTGAGAGAGAGAGAGAGAGAGAGCTTAAAATTCTCTTGCGATGGTTCCTTTTCTCTTCTTCTCCGGACGGACGGACAGACCGACAGACGGACGTGAGAAAACGAGTTCGCTTGCTCGTTACAACGTCTCAACTGTCTGAACCTTGCTGGTGAAAAGAGCCAATCACGTCCTCTCTTGTCTCTCTCTTTTGAGATCACATAGAAAAAGAAGTCTTCTGCTTTTGCTCTCTCTCTCTCTCTCTCACTTTCTATGCCACACTCTCTCCACTCCTACACAAACACAAACATACAGACACACAGACACAGAGTCAGGAACCATGATTTCTTTTCTTTCCTTTGCAACGCCTTTGTTATTAGTACTACCGAACTATGAAAACAAAAAGAAAAAAAAAATGGAAAAAAAAAAAAAAAAAAAAAAAAAAAAAAAAAAAAAAAAAAAAAAAAAAAAACCAGCAGCAGGAGGGGTGGATGACAACGACAGGTGAGGAAGATGGATCTAGATGGATTTCTCACATGGAGCGCGCCATCTGTCCAAAGAAAGAAACACTATGGAATTTGACTGAGAGAACAAAACTAACATAAAAATAGCAAGCAGCCGGTACTCGTTGAAAGAAAATGAAAGAGAGGAGGGGGTGGGGGAGGAGAGAGAGAGAGAGAGAGAGAGAAATGGCAACAGCAAGCACATCACGAGGAGAGAGAGAAAAAGAAAGAAAGAAAGAAAGAAAATGGATGAACTCAAGAGGCAGAAGAGAAAGAGAAAGAGAGACAGAGACAGAGACAGAGAAAATGCTGATGCGAGTAGCGTAAAAGAGTCGTGATGATCTAGAACGCCTGGTATGTTGAAGAGTATGTAAGAAGAAAGAAAGAAAGAAAAAAACGGCGCTCCCACAGAATTATCCCATATTGTTTCCTGTGTCTTCCTCGGCGAAGCATCTCCGCGGCAAACAAAACATGCTAAATCATTACTCCTTCAAGACCAGACCTATAGATAATAAAGAAAGAAAGAAAGAAAGAAAAAAAAATGCATGGTTAATGAGAATGGGTACATTCGACAAGTAGTCAGGCATCAACAGATAGGGGGCAAGGCAAAGGACATCAAAAGCCAAGATGGAAAATCTCCAAAAGAAGAAAGGAAAAAGGAAAGAAAAAGGAAAGAAAAAGGAAAGAAAGAGAAGAAGGGGGAAAAAACAGAGAGAGCTGCTCAATTACCTTGAGAGTAGTGTCCCAGCTTCCTGTACACATGGCCATGCCATCGCTTGCGACGCCCAGACAACTAACGCGGTTCTCATGGCCCATCAATACGCCAACTCGCTCTCCTCTAAGAGTGTCCCAAACATTACAATTGTAATCATCATATCCAGCAAACAAAAGACGACCCGAGATGGAAAAGGCGACTGAAGTAATACCGCACAGAATGTTATCGTGCGTGTAAATGTTCATCTCCCTGTCTGCGCGAAGATCAAAGAGGCGGCACGATGCGTCATCGGATCCTGTACCAAACGCGTCGCCGTTGGGGAAGAACCTAGGGACATGAACATCCGATGAGAAAGGCGGGAGAGAGTTAGGAAAAAAGAGAGAGAGAGGAGAGAGAGACGAGTATGTGACCCAAAAAGAGTGTAATGTTGGACAGAGTCCATGTCGGCCATTAAATAAGGAATGCCGTGCCTCGCTATTCTCTGTATCTGAATCTGGATCTGTATCTGTGTGTGTATGCGAGTGTGTCGATGCATGAATGCTCTCTTGCTGTCTACTCATCCCACACACGCAAACACACAGGTACACATCCACACATACACCACACAGGCGGGCAAACAGACAGATAAACAGACAGCCTGACGACTAAACAGCCAAACAGATATTAAAAAAAAAAAAAAAAAGGACGCCTCTACTTACTGGACAGCATTGATATCAGACTCATGTCCTGTAAAGGTCTGGACGCAACGGCCAGATCGGATATCCCAGACCTTGGCAGTCGAGTCGCATGCACCAGAGACGAACAGACGCTGATCGGGAGAGATGGATAAGCTGTCGACCAAGGAGAAGAAGAGGAGGAGGGGAAAAAAGGGGGTCGTTAGTGGATAATAAAATGAAAAAAAAAAAAAAAAAAAAAAGCAATGCAGGAGTCGAAACTGTCCCCGGAATGTGTTTCCAAAAAAGCATTGGGCAACAACAAAAAAGAGCCGTACCTCATCACATCCCCCGTGTGGTCGTTGAATTCAGTGACCTTGACACCTGCGTCAACATCCCAGAGCATGCAGCTCATGTCTCCACTCGACGTCAGGATCTGTCGGTCGCTCAGGAAACGACAGCAGGAGAGGTATCCAGAGTGGGCGCTCAGTTCTCGAGCCACCTTGACCGAGCCCTCCCGCGTGCGAAGGTTGTAGATCGAACACATGTTGTCGAGACCACCGCAGGCGACAAAGTTGCCTGATGGAGCATAGGCGCATGTCATGACCCAAGAAGACCGGAGTGGGATCGCATAGACCTTGTTTGTTGTGTACGCGTCCCAGACGATGAGCTTGCCATCCTGCGAGGCCGAGACGAGGTGTCGCTTGTCGGTTGCCCAATGCATGGCGTAGATCTTTGCCAGATGACCCTTGAGCACTCGACGGATACGCATACCGATCCTTGTCAAGGGCTCCAGTTCCTGTGCCATCACTCGCACTAGAGTAAAAAGAAAAAAGAAGAAAAAAAGAGCATAATGGATATGGTAGAGCCATGGGAAATCCGATTGAGCACCAAAGGACAGTTAGGATCGCATGGATTCATGGGATGCATGATGATTGGATAGAGTGCACCACAGAAGTGAAAGTATGCATGTGTGTGTGTGTGTGTATGAATGTATGTCTGTCAATGAAAGGATGGAAGTGAAGGAAATAAAACATTCCCATGGAAAAAGTGCCCCGCAGGATCCATGCATGCCATGGGCGGGATGTAATGTGTGTATATGTTCGATGAAGACAAGAGGAGACAGGCGGACAGATTGACAGATTGAAAAAAAAAAAAAAAGGACGCTCTTGTCACTGCGATGGTCCGCCCATGAAACACCAATGCTCTTCCATCCGCCTCCTGGTCAACATGTTGCAACCTTTTTAAAAAAGATAGACACATCACATATCGAAGGAGAGAAAGAGAGAGAGGGAGAGGTCCGTCTGTCTGTCTGTCGGTCCGAAGTAGCAGGAGTAGGAGTAGCAACAGCAACAGCAACAAGAGGGAGGTAATACTTACGGGACGTGTCATTCAAGGCAGCCTTCTTCTCCCTGATCTTGTCCTTGAGGTATTCGGCCTCCTTGCGCGCATTTGCAATGCGCTCGGCCATGTCAACAGCGCTCATGATTCCTGGGGGATGCTTCCCTTGTTCTGTTCTTTTTGAGTTTTAGGGGAATGGGTCTGGGCTTTGGGCAGGGCGGGGATTGATGAAGAGCGGATCGATCGATCAGTAGGTGGGGTCGAGTTGGTCGAAGAACGGACGTGTCCTGTGGATTGTGAGAGCGGAGGGGGTGAAGAGAGAGAGAGAGAGAGAGAGAGAGAAGAGCGGAGACGGGGAGAGGTCCATGCTTGAGTACTTGAGCGGACAGAGAGAGAGAGAGAGAGAGAGAAAAAAAAAAGAGAAGGAAAGCAAAAGAAGAAGAAAAAAAAAAAAAAAAAAAAAAAAAAGAGGCTGTCGCTGCAGGGAGAGGAAGGTGGGGCGCAGGAGAGATGGCTGTGGCGAACAAAAAGGGGGAGGGAACAGGAGAAGAGGAAAAAAAGAGAAGAAAGTGAAGAGAAGAAGAAGATAAAGAAAAAGAAAAAAGCAAGCCAAAAAAAAAAAGAAAAAAGAAAAGAAAAGAAAAAGAAAAAAAAGCGCTGGCAATCAGAAAAGAGAGATGCAAAAGGAGGTCATGAAACAAACCATGGGGAAAAGAGAAAGAAGAGAAAAAAAAAACGTTAGTCCTGAAACATCGGATCCGTCGTCGTACCATGGCATTGGCGGGGAGAGGGGCAGAGCGACAAAGAAGGGGACAAGGGGGACGAGGGGACGCGGGGCGGAGAGAGCACGCAAGAGAGCGCAGAGCGGGCGAACGAAGGAACATTGGAAGGAAAGAAGAAAGGAAGCGGGCAGAGGAGAGAATGAGTGAGAGAAAGGCAGACAGGCAGACAGGCAGAAGAGGCAAAGAGAGAAAGACAAGCAGGACAAAGCTTGCCCTGCCCTGTCCTGCCCTTCTGATTCTCTCTCTGTGTGTGTGTGTGTCTTGTCTCTGTGTCCTTGTGTCTGTTTTTGCAGCTGTGCCCATGTGTGTGTGGGTATCAATGTGTGATGGAGGAGAGGAGAGGAGAGATGAGAAGAGGAGAAAAGAGAAGGAGAGAGAGAGAGAGAGAGATACAAGGTGTGTGCGATCGATTGATATCACAAACCATCCTCCTATCCTTCTCCTCCCCCACAACGGACATCTTGGTCAACACAGCCAAGAACGCACACACATACACACGTTATCACACTATCACACTCTATCACTCTATCACACCATCACTCTATCACACAGACATACATCCTCACACGCGTGCATTCACGCCTTTTACGTAGAACAATAAAAATATGAAGAAATGGCATGAATCTCTTGTGAATGAGGACTGCATCAACTCTTCTCATTTTTTCATCAAGACTGTGACAGAAAAAAAAAAAAAGGGCAAGACAAGACAAGACATGACAAGACAAGACAAGAGTGTACAGGTGCCGCCCGTGGCCTGGCGCGGTCGCAACAGAGACTGACACAGATACTGACGCAGACACCGACGTATCTTTGCAGGCGGATAGACACGCTCTCGAGCTGAGAATAGGATAGACTAGGAAGGGCCGTCATTGCCGGCAAGGCAGCCCAGCCTATTCGCTATCCGTCTATCCTTTTGTGTGCGTGCGTGTGTATGGTGTGTAAATAAAGGCTGTGACAAAAAAAGCGGGAGGCAAGAGAGCAGCTCATTTTGCGGGAGAAAGAGATGTGCACCGCAGCGAAGCAGACATGCAGACAGGGAATGTGTGATGTGTGTGTGTGTGTGTGTGTGTGTGTGTGTGTGTGTGTGTGTGTGTGATAAAGAAGAAGATATAAAAATGGGGTTGTGTGTCATTATTTAGAGCAACAACCTTGAGAAAGAGAGTTGGACGAGGTGGTGGAAGCAAAGCAGAGCAAACAAGGAATGGGGGTGATCAGACAATTGGGTTTCGAGAGGGAGAGAGGAGGCGTGTGCAGACTGGGCTACTCCTCTTTCTTTCTGACAAGAGAGAGAGAGAGAGAGAGAGTGAGAGTGAGAGTGAAAGAACTAATACGGATCAGGAGCATACTTTGACTGCGTGTATATGATGGTATGGGATCAGAGGATGATGGCAAAGTGGAGGAGAAGGAGAAGGAAGAGAATGGGAATGGGAATGGAGAGAGTGAGAGAGAGTGGGAGAGAGAGTGAAAGCGAGAGTGAGAACGAGAGAGACAAGAGAGAGAGAGAGAGAGTGAAAGACTGAGTGAGTAGAAATGCCAGCGAGCGGGAGAGATAAAAAAGAGTTTTGTCGTTTTGCTCTGAAGTAGGTCTCTCTTTCTCTTTCTCTTTCTCTTTCTCTTTCTCTCTCTTTCTCTCTCTCTTTCTCTCTCTTTCTCTCTCTTTCATTATCTATCTCAGACGTCTATCCCTCTCGCGTCTTAGAAACAACCGTCCTTTCACCTAGCTGGGCTCTGCTGGTTCCGTCCCCGCTCCCACCCCCACCCCCCCGGGGTGAGAAGGGGCTCGCGCCCTAGTGTAAGACATGGGAATGGTTCCCCTCAGCAGTGCACCTGTGGGCACTCATCCTTCTCCACTCCTCGCATGTTCCATCCACAACACTCATCCAATCCGCCAAGCATCATTGTACTACAGTACCGCCTAACCCTCCTGTTTCCCCTTAGAGTCTGGGGTGGAGCCGCGCCAAGAGTCGGTCAGAGAAAGAGAGCAAAGACTGCAAAACAAGGGGTTGCTGCCATCCATCCTAGCCATGCTTCTGCCTCTCTCTCTCTCTGTGTGTGTGTGTGTGTGTGCTCTCGCATACTGCCCCCAGTGAAGGCGCGCTCTCTCGGTCTTGCTCGGCCACGACGCCCGCTTTCTCTCCTTCCCGACAGTACTTGCTAGGGATACGTCTCAGGGCCATGTTGCCATGCCTCCGTCGAATCGGCAAAAAGTCGATTCCATGCGGATGGACTAGGGACGTGCCGCCATCCCCCTCCCCCCTCTTCCTGCATCGCAAGTAGACCTTCTTCTCCCTTCTTTCCTCCATTTCCACCCTCAGCCCGCCTCTGTGCCCCTTGGGTGTTTTTTTCCTTTCACGTCTCGAGGCGATCTCCGTCCTGTCTGCGGACACTTCTTTCTGAAGTTTACAGTGCATTATCGACGCGCATTTTTTTTTTTTTTCCCAAGATCTTTGTTTTCAAACTCGATAAACCATGGAAAGGATAGGACACACCTCATTCTCAGGTGGTAGGCCCGTCCGCTGCAGGAGAGCTAATGCATCTTTTTTTTATTTTTTTTTTTTATTTCTTGCTTCTATTCCTGCACTTGCCAAAGTACCTCTTTCCTGTTTACCTTTCCAACAATTCGGAAAAATATCGCGCCGCGATTTATCAAAACGGAGGTGCGAGCACTGCAATCCACAGGAGACGATCTTGGATTAAGAGAAAGAGTCGGCACTAACTCTGACAAGGGATGTGCATATTGGAAGCCTCCGTGGATCCATCGATGAGCCCTTTTAATCCATATATCGAACTTCGGCATTCTCAGAGAGGTACTCCATCCATGCCTTCAAGAACTCATCCTTTTTTCCAAGTGTGTCTGGGTCCCCAATCACACACAGGTGCCGTTTGGCTCGTGTCATAGCAACTAGGGGAAAGAAAGAAAAAGATAGAAATGGCTCCAATGAATGACATGGACAAAAGAGATCACCAGAATTCACCTTCTTGACAGAACCTGTCTTTTTTTTTTTTTACCATTGAGTCGTCTACGATCGGACAAAAACCCGACCTCGCCCTCGTCATTCGATCGGACCAGAGTTAGAACCACAGCCTGCTTTTCACGCCCTTGGAATCCATCGACTGTTCCAATCTCGATTTCGGGATAGTCCTCTCGAAGCGACTGGCGAAGCAATGCGTTCTATAAACGACAACAACAAAGAAAAGAAAAAAAATACATGTGTCTTAGTTCTACTGCGCTGTTGCCAACTGTCCCATCCAGAGTCCCTTCTCGTGTAATTTAACCGTACCTGCGCACTATATGGTGTAATGATGGCAATGTCTGATGGTGGGACTCCATATCTCAGCAGAGCCTTGATATACTCCACAGCCAATGCAGCCTCGCCACGGTTCAGCTTACTGTCGTCAAGACCGCCCGACTGTGAACCGCCCTCCTGATCCTCAGATTCTTCTCTCATTATTGCCATGCTTGTATCAATGAACACCAATGCCTGATCCAAGATGCTCTCATCTGTATCCTCGTTGTCCTTTTTGTTTTTGTCCAAACTCGAATCGTCCACTCCAGGCAAGTCCCTCAATAACCAGTCCTTACAAGATTCGTCCGCAACAAGCAGCCCCTGGTAGAGCCGTTTACTTGGGAATCCCATGATGCCTTCATTCATTCGATATTGGGTCACAAGTGTCCTCTTAATGGCCACAGACTCGTTCTTTGAATAACATCCAAGAAGTCGGACAAACATGGTTGTCGAAAGCAAGAAGGAGGAGTAGTCATGGTCCTTTGAGATTTTTTCCAGGTCAAGCGCTGGGACAGCAAAGGAGGCATTGGCTCCAGTCCATGCCACTTTTCGTCGTTGCTCTTTCACAGTCTTGGTCATGGACAAAACTGCTGCCGCTTCAAATGACTTGGATGAGATACCTTCGGAAACGATTGTTGGTGGTAATTGTAAATGGTCTCCAGCTAGGATAACCTTGGATCCCTTTCCAATGGCAATCCAGCATTCCTAAATGAAAGAGAAAATTTAAAATATAAAAAAGCAACGAACAGTGAGCTCACTGCATAGAGCCCAATGCCTTGGCCTGAAAATATCAGATTATGCGTATGCGTTTATGCAGTTCCTTGACTTACAGCTTCATGCAATGTCCCCATCGGTTGAAAATCAAAATACAAAAATGGTTTGTTAGCTCTTGAAGAAATTAAGCAGAGAACAGGACAAAAAAAAAAATGCTCCTGTACCTTCGAGCGCTTGGGTTGCCTCGTCAATAACCACTACATCAAATTTCTCGCCCCACAAGACCTTGGATGCACACCCATTGAGCGTACTCAGAACCACTTGAGCAGTTCGAACCAAGTCCTTCACGACCGACCTTTCGCGCTCTCGGAAATCTTTTCTGAGTTGCTTCACCTCTGCATAAAGGGCTCGTCTCTCGGATCGAAATTTGCACTTTTGAATCTTTCGAAAGGTCTCGTCCAATTCTTCACGGATATCGGACACAATTCGCCCCTGGTCACTTGTGCGGGAGAGTACATCTAGGGAGTGGTCGAGCACTGATGGGAGGAGTCTTGCCGGATGTCCCGCACGCACAATCTGTAAACGATGCGTAGCAAGGCGCTCGACCAAATTGTCTGGAGAGGGGAAGGAGGAAGAAACAGGTTAGAGCACGATGAATTGGATTTTTGATCCAGAGAGTGGGCCATCGGAGTAAAGTCAAGTTCGAAGAGAGATGAAGAATGACATTACCGACACTCAGGTTGGAAGGTCCACAGACAAGAACGCGCTTTTTTTGAAGGACAAGCTGTCGAATCAATTCGACAAGCGTAAAAGTCTTTCCTGTTCCAGGGGGTCCATGAATGAGAGCCACCTGCTCTGCCGAGAGTGCGAATCGGACCGCTTCCTGTTGAGATGAGTTCAGGGTTGGGTCCAAGAATTTGATGTTCTCAAAGTCCTCAAACGTCTTGTCAAAAGTAGGCTCTTGCTTGCCAAAGAGCACATTCGTGAGCGCCTGAGGCATGCTATCGACAGTAGCTTTTGAAAGCGATCCTTTTAGGAACTTCATCTGAGAGAGCATTCTATCCGCAGAGCCAAGGATGAAAAAAAAAAAAAAAAAAAAAACGGCTTAGTACGATGGGCTCCACCTGCAGCAGTTTGATGCACTGGGATCAGCATGCTCCTTCTCAACGGCATACAGCCCTAGATCTTTTTACCTCTCATAGGTGATGTTGTTTGCCAGCTTTAGTCTATGCATTAGGATCAAACACATCATGAGTCTTTTTCTTTTCTTTTTACTGCTGATCTTGTCCTTTTTTGTGAACGTCGCGTTAGATGGTCCTTACAATCGACAGCGCTCTTGGACTTCCTTGGGGATTTCCTCTTCATCACCACCTTCTTTTCTGTTCTGGATGGCAACAACGACAGTCGACTCTGTGATCCGATAGACAACGCCTTCCAGACGTCTGGTTTTCTCATTGCTTTTCATGGTCTTTGCTTTTGTTCCTGCTCCGTGCTCTTCCAGTGCAACAATGTCTCCTACTCGTAATTTGTGAGAAGGGAGCGAAGGGCTGGTGGTTGTGGCACTGGAGAGTTCCAGATCAACTAGACTTGATAGTTTTGTTTTATTCATTAGCTATCGAGTCTTGGTTGTTTTTTGGTTTTTTTTTTTTTTTTACTGGCACATCTACTCTGCTCAATTCATACTCTCGTATCTCTCTCAGAATATACCTTTTGCCACCTGCACCTGTCTTCATGCCGACGACTGTCAGCCCAAGGATAGCAAGGCCCCTCTTGGCAAGTTGGGCTGGAGTACAGGATGAAAAGATACGATCAATCTCAAGTAGCTCAAAGTCCCGCTCTGCCTGGACGAGCTTTTCCTGGTGAGCTATACATAATTAGGCACCAAAAGAAAAGAATGAAATGAATGAATGAAAGGATTAGGCCATCTCTGCTTTTCTTGTCATGTAGCGCCAGTAGGGTCCCTCCTCAGAGCAAGAGATGCAATTGGTCCCGACTAAGCATTCCTTCCTACTAAAGAACAATTCGGGATCCATGCTGCGAAAACACTAATGACTGGGAGGAAATGTTTAAACAGGAAAATATAGAATGACGCAGAGTAGAGGCGAGAAGGAGGAGAGGGGGGAAAGGGGAAGATGATCTTCTCGTGTCCTGCACTCGTTGGTACTTGTAGGAGGATGCCGCAGGGCTGAATGGAGTCTTTCTCTGGGACAACTCCATTCGACATCTCTCCCCCCTGGACTACCACCACTTCCACCAGCGAGCAGCAGTGGCAGGAACAGCAGGAGCAGGACAGACGCGTGGTGGGGGGAGGCTTGACCTTTGCAAAGCCACCTGGGCAAAGTGAGAGTCGGTTTCGCGTCAAGCGGACCACTTCTTTGCCCTAGAATCAAACCGCCGGGTATCTTGGGATCGAGGAGCCAAGTGTGGAAAAAGAGTCCACTAGAGAAGAAGGATAGAGCATCATAGTGCATGAGACCCACTAATGCGGAGAAAATTGTTGGTGCCTATCCGACTTATTGACAACAACACAGCATGTCTCCCGTCGTCGTCCTCCTTGCATTTGCATTACTGGACTTGGGAAAAAAAAAAAAAAAAAAAAAAAAAAAAAAAAAAAGGGGATGGATGAGCTGACACTAGACAAGAAGAGAGTTCCGATAGAAGAAGAAGAGTCTGTGTCCTTTTCTCTTTCCACCTCCCACCTTTCCCCTCCCGCCTTCACTGCTTACCCCCTGGTTGTCCCCCCCAGGACTTGACGGCTGCATGCTGTTTGGGTGGTTCGTAGCCTGAGTCTCTTCACGCATTCCTGTGGATTGAAAAGAACGAAAGAAGATCAAGCACGGAGGAATTGGAGTGGATGGGACAAGGGACGATAAAGATGACAAAGTAGAAGAGTAAACCACCCCCCATCACCTTTGCATTTGCTTTCCTTTTGCCCTTGAGCTTGACATGACAATGACAGTGAGAGTGACGCGTTGGTCAATCTTCACACACGTTTGGCGTGTCAGAACCCTTTCACATTGAACATACCGCGCCCAGGCGACCAAGGGCCCGAGCGAACGACATCCTTGGCGCCCCCCCCCCCTTCTCCTTCTCCTCCTACTCCTACTCCTCCTCTCCTCCTCTTCTTCTTCTTCTTCTTCTTCTTCTTTCTTTTTCTCCCCACGTACAGCTATTTGTCCACGGGTGCGATACGTGTGCACCATTGTTTCTTTTCTTCATTCTCCCCCTTTGTGTTCTTTGCGGGCGCACTTTTCTTTTTCTCTCTCTCTCGCACACACATACAAACACATACACACCTTCTCTTTCTCTCTTCATCTCGCTCCTCCATCACCCACATTCGGGTTCACATTCGATTCGATCCCATTCGACTCCATTCATTTCATTTTCCTATTGTCCATTTGCGCGCGCACCCGCTGCCCATCCTACCCGTATTCGAATCCAGCCTCAGTAACTTCCTTCGCGAAAGCTCTGGACAAGTCCATCTCTATCTGCCCTGGATCCTGCAAAGGAGAGAGAATCTTTCGTCGACCCCTCCGCCAACACCCTTCCAAAGCTCGCACCCTCACTCTACCCACGCCCTCTCTTGCTTCTGTTCCTGTTCCTTGTCCTGGTCCACCACCACCACCACCACCACCACCACCGCCATTTCTTTCTGCTGGCTCTTTTTTTTTTTTTTTTTTTTTTTCTTTTTGCTCCGCTTCATTCTTAAGGACCTTTGTCCCCCTAGTCTGAATATTTCACACAAAAAGAAAATCCTCCGACACCTGTCTGCAGCCCTGCCTGAGCACGCTTCAGTCACACCAAGGTAAGACGCGCTGTGCTTCCACAGAATCATCGCGCTCCCTCCTGACCTACTAGTCCGTCCATGTCGCCGACATTGACCCTGTCTAGTAACAAAGAAGAAGAAGAAGAAGAAGAAAAAAAAAAAAGACGCTCGGCCGAAACTCCTGACAATGACTTTCCCATACTGCCCACAGTACAGCAGAGGGAAGGAGGGGGAAGAGAGCCTATGTCCTCCTGAGTTGGCCTGCACCTTTCTTGCGCCGAATGCATGGTCTTTTTGCACTGTCCCTGGCCCCCTTTAATCCCCTGCCCGCATTCTTCTCTCGCTCTTTGTCTGGCCCTTGGAGAACTCTCTCGATCTTTATGCCCATGCCTGGCAAAAAAAAAAAAAAAAAAGGGGGACCTGTGTCCCTGGAAAGTGGGCTGCTGTGGTTGAACAACAAACAACATGCGATGCTTGCCAGAAAGAGAAAGAGAGAGAGAGAGAGAGAGAGAGAGAGAAAGAAGGAAAAAGAAAGAATGAGAAAGTTTAACATGAACCTAAGCACCATGGCGTACTCCTACATGAACCCCTCTCCCCCCCCCAGTCCATGACCCCTCTTCCTCCTTGCCTTCCTGCCCTTGGCTTCCTCGCCTCCCTACCCCTTCTCCCCGCCCTGGATTTTCATCATGCACCTAAAAATAGTTGCGTGGCATGAACCGTGGAGGCTCCTCCTCTTCTTTCTCTTCATCTTCCTCCTTTTGGCTGGCGCGTCATTCCGGATCCCGTCCTTGCACACACTCCATCCCGAATCTTGGGCTTTGCTTTCACTTGCTCGCTCTTTCTCTTTCTCTTTCTCTTTCTCTTTCTCTTTCTTTCTTTCTTTCTTTCTTTCTTTCTCTCTCTCTCTCTGTTCCTGGATGTTCCTGGGACTGACTGCATAGCCCTGCAGTCTGGATCCTTGATGGATCCGTCTTTGGGCTCACATACTAGGCTGTGCGCCGCATGGGCCGTGTATCCCTGGGCATGGATCGAGAGCCCGGGCAGCCTTAGCACAACCTTGTTCAGATTAAGCCTCCGGCTTAATTTTAGAGTGCCTGATCCGCGTCATTGGCATATTGGCATGGCCCCAATAGGCCCATTTATGAAGACTGGAACTGGTGCCTGTTCTCAAAGATCCGTGTCTCATTGTTTGCCTCGTCTTCTGCAACACCACCCTTGTTCGACCACACTCGCGCTTGTGTTGGTGTGTGTATCCCATGTTGTGTTATTGAGGATATTCATTGCCGAGACTGTCCAAACAAAGCGTGGCCTCTTTTGTTCCTCCTCATCTCTCTCACTCACCTCTTGGTCCTCACACACTCAACCATCGTCTACTCCTGACTCTGGAGTCTTCGTTTCCAGCGCCTTTAGTCTTTGTCTTTTACTTTGGCTTGATTACCATCTCTTTTCACCTGGCCGACTCCCAATCTCCCGCTCTCTCCTTCTCTATATCTCTCTATTTCTCTATCTATTTGTCTATCTATCTCTTTCACTTTCATTTTTCTGGCCACAAGCTATCCGGGTTCATCTTTTTTCGTATCCCGTCTTCTCCTTTACTCTTTTACCTCCTTTTTACCTTGCCTCCTCGTCTGTCTCCTGCCTGTGTCCTCTCCTCCTTGAGAGACAAGTCGTGGCTACATTTTACACCAACCAGCATAAAAGTACACCTCTGGACGTTGGGTCATCTCAGTTTATCTTGAACCCGAAAGGAGCTGACCCATTGGCCTAAACGAGAGAAAGAGATCCCCGGAGACTCACCTCAGTGGCACACCCGCCCATTTTGAGGACACGACCTCGTCTTCACCTTCTCCTCATATCAATGAAAACGCGTCCTCAATGCCTCATAACCCCGCTGCACGCACATGGAAGAAGCGCATGCAACATCATCACGCGTCAGAACTGATGCATACAAGCATCAGGTTATGGATACCTTCCCCTCTTCTAGCATGTACTCTTTCCTATATGCTCGTTCGCTCTCTTTGTCTGCTCTTGCTCTCGCTCCTTCCTGTTCTCTTTCTCCATCGCTTGTCCTCCTCCATTGGCTCCCTTTCTTTTCTAGACCCCTCGCGCACGTCGACAACAGAGTCGATGGTCTCTGTCTTGCCTTTGTCCGTTGTTCTGATCTGATGGGCCTAATCTTGTGCCCATGAGGGCCTAGTCGGACCTACGCACGGAGCGTTCCCTGCTTTCCTTTCTGCTCATTTTCTCTCTTATTTTCTCTCTCTCTCTCTCTCTCTCTCTCCCAACCCCCAATCTCTCCTGGTTGTCCTGGCCCGAATAGGGAAAGCCCCATACCTCTCTCCCGTCTTGGGCGAGTGGACATTCTCGTGGGATATTCCTTCTCTTTCCGGGCGGGACGACAGCTCTGGCCACTTTCTGTCTCTCTCTCTTTCTTTCTTTCTTTCTTTCTTTCTCTCTCTCTCTCTCTCTCTCTCTCTCTCTCTCTCTCTTTTCTCCCTTTTCTTTCTCTCTCTCTCTCTCTCTCCACTCCCTTCTCACTAGACCTTTCATCTTTTTGCAAACTCTGCCCTTCTAATTCTTGTTCGCGCTTGTTCTATTCTCCCCACCCCTCTCTCTCTCTCTCGTTGACTTGTGCGACTTTGACCCATCTGTTTCCGCTCGTCGCCAGCGACACTCGTTTCCCCCCTCTCCCTCTCTCTCTCTCATCTGTTTGCCTGTGTGTTGCTCGTACCGGCATCCCCCAACCTGGTGTTCCCGACTGACCCATCTGTTGGCGCCCTTATTGATCGCTCTCCGCCGTCTCTTTTTTTTTTTTTTCGCCCGAGTATAGCCTCGCTCCCATACGGCCGGTTCCTTCCTTGACCTGCGTCCCTCACTCTGACCCTTCTGACACCTCAAGGAACAGCCTACGAAGACACCCATCCAGGGCTTGCTTTCTTCCTTCTCCTCTCTCTCTCACTCTCTGTCTCTCTCTCTCTTCGCCCTCCACTCCCACTCTGCCTCCGCCCTATCCTTGCCACCGGGTCACACCGGCTTTTGTGGTAATCGCTCCAAACTGTACTACCACCTCCATTGACGTCCCCATCCTCGCTCGAGCTCACAACCACTTGTGATCGTCCGTTCGCCGGGAAAAGGTAAGGCTATCTGAACAAGACCGGACAGTAGCACACAACACACAACTGGTTCTTCTGTTTCTATTGTTGCAGAGATGGTGCCTTTGCTCTTTTGGATGGTATTTTTTCTTTTCTTTTCTTTTCTTTTTTTTTTTTTTTTCTTGTTCTGGGTACATCCCCCCTTGCCCTTTTTTTTATTTTATTTTATTTTATTTCTTTTTATAATGCTCTAATCCCAGAGCTCAGAGATTCCTTTTTGTTACTTTTTTTTATGCCGGCGAAATGGTTGTTTACATCACCCCGTTCGCGTTCTGCCTGCGAGCTCTTTCCTTTCCTTTCATTTCTTTATCACTTTCTCTGTCTGTCTGTCTGTCTCCCTTCTTGAGTGACCTCGATGGTGCTCTGCCCCATGACCCTGGCCTGGATCTCTCTTTCTTTCTTCCTTTCTTTCTTTCTCGCTCTTTTTTTTTTTTTTTTTTTTTTTTTTTTTTTTTTTTCATTTTCTTTTTTTGTCAGCATCTCTTTCTGTCCTATTTTGCGCGCGCATCATCTGTGGCACCTGGTTCCTTTTCAGTTGATTTGCACTGCAAAAGAATCGTTTCGACTCCTTTTTTTCATCTCTTTTTTTTTTTTTTTTTTTTGCGTCGTTGCATTCTCCCCCCCCCTCTTCAGACTGCACCTTCGGAGATAGATCGCCATCTCTATCCTTTCTTTTTTCAACAGGAGGCGAACCGCTCCCTCTCTTAATCTCACTCATCTACTTTACCCGTGCAAAGAGCGCACACTCAACAAACCACCAAGCAAAGAAGAAAAGAAAAGAAAGAGAAAACAGTTAAAAAGAAAAAGAAAAAAAATGGCAACCACACCGGAGCTTCCGCTCGAGATCTGGTTCCAGATCTTGGACCAAGTCTTGACTTTGCTTCTCCCTCTCACCACAACACGAGAAGAATACAAAGACAATGTCATGCCCTTGTTGTTGACATCTCGTATGTTTTATGAGCATTGTCGTCCCATCATCTTGCCTCACGTACGCAAACATCGACTCTTGCGATTGTTTGCTCGTTGGAAGGCGGCTCATTCAAGAGAAGTCCATTTTTATCATTGCCCAGTTCGGACAAATGTCCGGTATGCGTTGCCGGACCGTATTGGAAACCCTCCAGGGGACGAATACGAGAACTTGTATGGTTTTATCAAACGATCTTATCTCTTTGGATGTGAATCCGTCTGTGGAACTGTCATCCCTGTCGAGGGTGGATTGGATGGGGCAGGACTGTCGATACCCGTCCCTCCACCTCCACCTCCACCACTGCCTGTAGCTGGTGTTGGTGCTGCTACAAATGAGACCCATGGCCAAGGAACACCTGACGGAACAGCTGCCACTAGTGCAGGTATGGGACATGGATTTTATAAAAAAAAAAAAAAAAAAAAAAAAAAAAAAACTTTGAAAATATAAGGAAAAAGAGCAAAAGCACTGAATGGAGCCCTTTCTTCTCTCTCCCTCATAACAGGTGGTCAAGTGGTAGTAGCTCCCCCGAATGCACAAGCAACGGCCGCCGCAGCCGTGACACATCAACAGCAACAACAGCAACAACCACATAACCATGGGGGCGAGAGCGGTGGACACGCCTGGAAGGGACACGCACTTCAATGGCATGTTGCCAACCCAACCTTTGCAGCCGAAGGCACCATTGAACTTTATCGGGATGTGGTCGAAGAATACCGGCGGATGGTCTGTGGATCTGCTGCTTATCGAGAGGAACGTACCCGTGAATCTGCAACACAACCTTCGGCAACGATGGAACATACAAAACAACTACCCATGCAGGGTCTGCCAGTACAACAGCAACCACAACCGCAGCTCCAACAGCCACTATCGTCGCGAGCAATTGCTCCACCGATCGTGGCTAGACCTGGCTCTAGTATGACCAGCTATGGGGATGGGGGAGGAGAAGAGGATATCGAGGACCAAGATGTTTTGGACAGTAATGGCTATGGCGACGATGATCTCGAAGACGGGGATGATGAAAATGAGGAAGATGAAGATGAGGACGTGGACAGTGAAGATATTGAAGATGCAGATCTAGAAGACGCCGATACAGAAGAAGAACGGAGGGCCAAGATTGAGGCCACAGGAG
Source organism: Mortierella sp. BCC40632 (assembly GCA_011634665.1). Lineage (NCBI taxonomy): Eukaryota > Fungi > Mortierellomycota > Mortierellomycetes > Mortierellales > Mortierellaceae > Mortierella > Mortierella sp. BCC40632. The sequence continues at coordinate 395,505 of WAEK01000015.1, read as the reverse complement.
GACTCAAAAGAAGAGATAGTGGTCATGGTCAGTCATCTTCCGAAATGGATCTAGATCTCGAAGAAGAGGAGGACGAGGAAGAAGAAGAGGAAGGAGATATTGATATAATTGACGAGGCCGACTTTATGGACCTGCTCGAACAAGATCTCGACGATGAGATGGAAGAGACGCCATCTCAGATGATGAGCTGGATCCGGTCTACAAAGGCCCTCAAGGCAATGGAGAACCATGAAATTTGTCGAGGTTTCCGATGGGCCCGTCAGAGTCGATCACCAAGCATGTCTGGGAAGAGTGGGAACCTGGAGACAGAGGAAGGGGATCAGGAACGTACCATTATGGACATGGCTCTTGACAAGCCGTATCGTGTCGCCCCTAGTCTGAAGCCTCTCCATCCTCTGGAATCGGCCACAGGATCTTCTTCATCGTCATCCTCGTCCTCTTCTTCCGAGTCCTCGACCTCTGGATCGAATCGAAGGACTCGTCGATCAGGATGTGCCGCCCGCCGAAGGTTGCAGCGGAGTCATTCCAGCCCAGGTAATTATAGGATCTCTCTCTCTCTCTTTTTTTTTTTTTTTTTTTTTTTGTTTGTTTTTCTGCAAAAAAGTCGGGGCCCATGGTTATCCCAAAGATTTAAAGACTTTTCCTCTCAGAAACACTAACACTCCGTCCGTCCCTTTCTATTATTGTTATTAATGAGTAGCACTCTCATCGACCCAGACCACGATACGACACAGGACCTCTCGTCGGACCATGGCCGCCAATCTGACCCCTCCATCGTCCTCAGCTCGATCATCACGACCCAATGAGGAGATGGAAGAGATTTCTCCAGGGCCATCAACTCTCTCTTCCCCCAACACCTCTACCACCACTCTACCACTACCACCTCAGAATCGACCTCTCCGAGCCGAAGATCTAGATTTTGATTTGGCGTCCGCCTGTGCCAACACATTTGCAGCGGACTTGGCGTTTGTGTTGGCCAGAGTTCCAGGGTTGGGAGCTCATTTCCATCGATTTGAACAATTGTCCAAGTTGAAACTTCATGTGGGTTGGGCGAAGCATGCGCAGAGTCGAGGAGGAAACGATGTCTTTGTGATGAGTTGTTCGAGATTGATTGCCTTGTTGGCTCCCTTGGCGAACACACCCCTTGTGAGTGAACGTGAGCGGTGAAAACAGAGAAAGCGAGTTATAGAGAAAAGAGAATAGTGGTAGAAGAAGAGGCAAAACAACAACGAAAGATATATATTAAAAAAAAAAAAAAAATATGAAAAATGGAACTAATATAATAATAAATAAATAAAAAAAAAAAAAAAAAAAAAAAAAAAAAAAAAAAGGTCCAAGCTAGAAGAGGCGACCTCCCCATTCTTTACACATTCTCGCGCATCGCGTCAAACACTTTTTTTTTAATACTCTTTCATTCAATAGTTTTTTATTGGTCTTGGAATGGAGAACTCCTTTCCCCCCTTCCCCTTCCACCATTTTTGGTCTCTAGTATTTCTTAGTACGAGGAACTCTTTGCAACAAGAGGGGTTGGAATAGAAAGAAAGAAAGAAATAAAACAAAACGAAAACGACTCTATAAAGCTAATAGTACATGGATAAAGAGAGAGAGAGAGAGAGAGAGAGAGAGAGAGAGAGAGAGAGAGAGAGAGAGAGAGAGAGAGATAGGTCTGAAGAGTCGAAAAAAAAAGAGACTTATCCAGCGACTAGACATCCTAGTGTTTCTTTTTATCGGACAGGTGCCAGAGCACTGCTGGCAATCCCGTGCCAGAGCGCAATACCTCCTGCAAGATGCCAGTACGAATGACCACAAAAGAACTTGAACCGATCCGCTGCAAACATGGCAAGACCCAAGACACCAAAGGCCAGACCTGTCCACGATTCATGAATAATAAATCCCCAGATCGCAGGTGGGATCATGACCACCATCAACAACAAAGAAAGCATGGCGGTCCTGCGCCAAGAAAAGAGAAAGAGGGTGATCATGGTAATAGCCACAACATAAGGAGTCCATTCCCATTGAATTCCTGTCGCAATCAGATCTGGCATAGGCAATGCAAAATAAGAGGAAGAGGATGGCGAAGGAAGTGAACGAAGGAGATGAATCGTGTTGAGATAAAACATGATGGTGGCAAGACAGGCATCGAGTGACGAAAAGATCTTGTAGAGTGTAGCATGGTACATGGTAGAAGTAAAAGCTGTCAGGACTGAAAGGGCGATGGTGAAATGTGTTGAATGAATCTCGGGTGCTGACCAACGGAAATTGGGGTCAAGATACAACAGAACCGGAAGTGCAAAAAATGGAGATGTGATCGTGCAATAAAACTCGGCTAAAATGAAGACAAAAGACAAAAAAAAAAAAAAAAAAAAGTAGGCCCAACGATATGACAGAAACAACAAGAGAATGGTTAGGCCAGTTTCTGCAAGCAGGCTAAATATATACGTTTGTAGTATATAATAAGTACAAACGAGATGAGAGATGGGGGATGGGACCCTGCAAAGAGCAGGGAAAGCAAAGACGTGTTCCTGATGTCCCTCACTCCAGCACAAAAGGTGATAAGAGAGAGGGAGAGAGGGGGGGAGAGAGTGGAAAGGAATGAAAGAGAGGGAGGGAGAAAGAGAAAGAGAGAGAGAAGCACAGCCCTGTACCCCCCCTGCTGCACTCCTCCCTTTCTCCTCTTGTTCTCCTCTTCTTCTTCTTCTAACTCCTCCTCCTCCTCATGCACTACAGACCCAGCAAGATCATTTGCCCCGCACCTCCTTTTTTTTTTCTTTTTTACACATGCAACATGCTTGCTTCTTTCTTTCTTTCTCCTCTTCCTTCCTTACCTGCCCAGTGCACGGTCGCGTATTTCCTTTCCAGTGTCACGACAGTGGCCTTGCTAAACAATTGCTTCCTCAGTGGGAGCGAGTCTGCGGTATGTTGATGGTGTCCATGATGATGATGGTGATGATGGTGATGGTGGCAGTGATGCTTCTGTCCATTTGGATGATAATGCAACCGTTCGTCTTGACCAGCCTTGGTGATCACTCTTGAAAGCCAGGCCAAAGACGAGACAGGACCTGATCCACTGGATCCTTCATCCAAACTCTTTCTTGTAGGCATAGAGATGGAAGAAGCGTCTAGCCCCAGAGTAGTCGGCATAGAGGAATCAGTCTCGACCGTCGTCGATCCCGAGGTGACAGTCGGGCGGCGATTTCTTGGGACGCTGAGTGGCTGACGGGGCAATTGGATAGGCAAGGCCTCTTGTTGAGAGTCATTGGGTGGCATGATGGATTTCTGGTGCGGGGGAGAGGGGGGAAAGGTTTAAAGTAGAGAAATGAGTGTAAAACCGTGTAAAGTGGAGAGAAGTTTCCAAGGTAGGTAAGGCAGGATGCAAGAGTAAAGAGCGTTGGAAGAGAAAGAGGAAGAAGACAGAATGTGTGGATCGACAAAGAAACAACGAGAAAAAAATATAATAAAAATAAGGGTATACAAGAGCTGTGTGTGGATGCAAAAGAAAGAAAAAAAAGAGTGTGAGAGAGAGAGAGAGAGAGAGAGAGAGAGAGAGCGTCGGATAGACGAAAGAAAAGGTTTGCGCTGCAACAATGGTATGCGGAGGTGTTTGTGTGTGCAGGGAGGAACGAAGACGGAGACGACAGGGAAAAGGGAGATGATAAGAGACAGAGAAGAAGTAAAAAGAAATGAAAGAATGCTTCAATTCAAAAAGAGCATGTCTTGTAAAAGAGAGAATGAAGAGAATGGGTGAGATCGAGCAATGATGATGAGACTGCCTGGATCAAAGCTGCATGAGAGAGAAAGAGAGAAAGAGCTCAGGAACGAGCAATGAGCAAGAGCTAATATAAGAGTGATAGGATGTCTTCCTGGGAGCCTAAAATTAGATCCAAGTCTGGTCCACGGAGAAGACACGGACAAGAGGAAAGGGTCAAAAGGATAACAATGCAAAAAAGCTTTTTGTTGAGGAAGACAAAGGAGATGCAGGGCTGAGGGGAAGGGATGGGGCGAGGGTAGGTTGTCGGCTGGAGAGAGAGAAAGATGTGTAAAGGAAAGGAGAGAGAAAAGAAAGAGAACAAGAGAAGAAGAAAAAACCTCGGACAACCCAAGAAGCCGAGAGTGTGGACCCAAATTAACATTAGAAATACAGAAAGGGCTCCGACACTATGACTCTAGACCCCTCAACTTTCTCACTCTTTTTCGGTCTCTGGCCCCACATATTACTCGTTCATATTGACGCTCTGGAAGATACCACTCACGAGCGTCGAAATACGGTACCTTTTGTCTATCTGAGGAAAGTTTATCGGAAAAAAAAAACCTTTCTATCGGACAGAAAGATTGCCTAGAAACAGATGGCCACCCCACCGGCTGCGTGTGTTTTTTTTTTTTTTTTTTTTTTTTTGTTGTTGTTTTCAATGTTATGGTCTGACTTTTTCTGCTTCGATGATTGCTTCCCACACTTCGACCCAGTGAACTGTGTTGTGGTGCCTGTAGTCCCTGCCACTTTGTACACAAACAACAGCTCTCTTCATCACAACCTAGAAGAGACCCATCACTGACACAGCTGTTGTGCTGGATCCCATTGCTGATTGGCCAATTGCAGCTGATTTCCCACAGGACTATTAAATTACTCTTGGTCTCTGGTCTGGGGTTGTGATTAGTCTCCCTTGACCGGGACCCCTCCTCTCCTCCCAGGAGAGAAAATGCTGGCCACCTCTGCTAATCAGAATAGTCTTGAGAGATAGTTGAAAAAAGAATGTCAGGGATGATGAGAGAGAAAAAATAACACGTGTAGAAAGAGACCGCGTAAAGAGATGCCTGCAGTGAACCCATGTACCAGATGCCAGGCTGCAGCCACAACAGCATCTTGGCTTTCTCCCAATCATTCAGCCACGCTCTCAATGCATATTTCACTAGGTCAGATGCCGACAACATGACCCTAATGCAAGAGGTGGAAGGTAAGGAGGTAAGACTCAAGAGCGATATCATCTTTCTCTACAGCCATCGGGCTTTCTCGATTTCTGATTTAGAAATCGAGCAGATGAGAGAAAGGTGTCAGCAAGGGGTGGTGCAAGAATCTGGCTGAGCGTGAGAGTTGTGGTCTCCCCCAGAGAGGGTGAGAAAGAGAAAGAGAGAGAAAGAGAGAGAGCTGTTTAGAGCATCTTCGCGTTACTCATGCACAAATGAACATTTGAGAGCACACAATTCCAAAAGGATGGAAGAACGTCTCCTTCCCAATCCTATCTTGTAGAACATGTGGCTCATATCCCGGGATTTGATTCGAACAAACTGGTCACCAAAGTAAAAGAAGGCCAAGTCAGATCCAAAAGAAAAGCCATGATTCTTTGTCCTTTTGGAGGGTTAATGACCTCTTAAAAAATGCAGGGAAATCCCAGGACTCACAACGGACACCTGGAAAGGCTGCGATAGGAGAAAAATGGAAGAGGGGAGGGCTCGTGCCCACTTATGACTTGCTGGTCTAGTCGTTTATGGCACTTGCGCTTCCTTTTTTTTTCATACCCCCCTGTCAATCTGACCAAACAGACATAATGCAGTCGCACAGCCAGCCCTAGCTTAGAAAGAAAACCCGCTACTGCCCCCGGCCAATGTCTATGACAGATCGTGTTTTATTACTAGAACATCACTCTTACAAAGTGGCGTCTTGCAATACTTTATGGAGACAGTGGAATCCTACACACAAGCAGACATTACAATCAGGGGAGACTCTTTGTCATGATCGCAATCGTCTCTCACTATCGCCCTCTCCCGCTCTTCTCTTTTGTATCATGGACTAAATGTTGTATCCACTTTGTGTCCACCTTTTTTTTTTTTTTTTTTTGGGATTCCCCACCACCTGTCTAGAAACCCATTGGAACCATCAAAGTGAACATTCACAACTGCAAGACAACAACAATAACAACAACAAAAAACAGAGAGACTCTAGGTAAAAAAAAAATTATCCCGTGTGGATGTGTAGATGGTTAGTCCAATGCTGAAACTGTCTTCTCCTCAGCGCTATCCATCATTAAGAAACAAACTCTCTAAATCAGAATGCCCATGGAGGAGGGGGAGGAGTTTACACTCTTTTTTTTTTTTTTTTTTTGGTCTCTACACCCACGCTGAGATGAACCTTACATCAGGAAGGATTCGACTTTTGCTGGCAAAGAGGAAGTATCCAAATGCAAACACAAAAAAAAAAACCATAACTCTATCCCGGATTAGCTTGACCTGCCGTTCGCCGTGTACACATTTTCGTGTTCCTGGGCTTTCTCCTTTTTGTACGTGTTGTGTAGACAAGACATGCCAGAAAAAGAAAGAGAAAAAAGAAAGAGAGGGACTTTAGACCCAATAGACATATGCCTTTGCGCCTTAAACTTCCGGGTCCGTTGTCTAAACATTCCAATGCAGGCCTCTTCTCTCTCTCTCTCTCTCTCAGACTCTTTCTATCTTTCTCGCTCTAATTTTTTCCGCCAGCTCGGACAAGGTGAAGAAGAGAGAGAGAGACTTGTTCATACCACACACACGATGCCCAGAGTCCCATTTCGGACCTCACTGTCTGTGCCATTGGATGCCGCAGACTGCATCTCGGAGCTTGCGAGAAAGTGAGCACCGACCTTGGGGTCAATCGCATTCACACCAATATGCACCTCTTGCATATGACCCTTGGGTTCTCTTTCTCTCTCTCTCTCTCTCTCTCTCTCTCTCTCTCTCTCTCTCTCTCTCTCTCTCTCTCTCTCTCTCTCTCTCTCTCTGTCTCCCTATCGGGGAGAGGTTTACTGTTGTCCTACGCAGCCCTCGACGGCACAGACAGACAAACGATGATGGGTCACAAAAAAGAGGATCACAAAGAGAGAGAGAGAGAGGTTGCAGCATGAGTAACCCGAGAAAGCAAACTCTCGCGTGATTGTTTCCGTTGGACTATTTCTCCTTTTATTCCCGCTCCTCTATCTCTCTTATTTCTTTTTTTTTTCTTCTCCATCGCTGCTGGCACATTTTTACTCTTGACTTTCTTTTTTTTTTTTCCCTTTCCCACCATCTGTGCATACGCGATGCTGAAAACTGCATCTCCATCTCTTCCCGTATGGCTTGCGCACTGGGCAAGATTAGCATAGACACGAGTCTAAGAGAGAAGAAAAAAAAAGCATAAGCATCGGGCATGAGAGTTGGATTTTGGCCCCCTCCTGGGGTGCTTGGCCCTTTTTTTTTTTTTTTTTTTTTTTATTCCTCCTCTCTCTTTCTCTCTCACGCACACGCAAATACTCTCTTATTTTTCGCATTCTTTCTCTCTGAAATGGACTTGGGGATCACTAATCTCCCTAAAGGCGGATCCTACATCTGCTCACTCGAGTATAATAACAATAAAAAAAAAAAAAACCTGTCTAGGCCCTCCTTTTTCCCCTTTCTCGACATTTTTGTTTGTTGTTTACGGTCGATCAACAACAACAAAAAAAAAAAAAAATACGTCGCTCTTCACTTTTCAGGCCAAACGACGCGTCCTGGTTTTTTTTTTTTTTTATTGAGCGCAAACCCTAGTCATAGTAGTAAGAGAAAAGCGTCAGGCCTCCCTCCTCTCCTCTCTCCACTTGCTCACTTTGCATAATTGCCGCAGGTACGCACACACTCGGAGAGAGAAAGAGAGAGAAAGAGAGCGTGAGAGAGGACCGATGCGGATTGACACCTTGTTGGAGTAAAAAAAAAAAAACGTCGCGCGGGAGGGCTAAAGTAAATAACATAAAAAAGAAAGAAAGAAAAAAAGAAAGCGTTATGGAGAAATACACTACTGTAGGCAAAGGCTAGGCAGGTGAAAAGGGGAGAGAGAGAGAGAGAGAAGCAAAGAAGAGCTTTCTTTATTTTTTATTATTATTATTATTATTATTTTTTTTTCCAAAGCTACGAAAAATGGAAGGACCGGGCGCGCGCGCGCGCACTGGGATGGGACGTGCGGTCGCTCAGAGTTCAGGCACACGAGCTAAATATAATCCCAGACGCTCTCTTTCTCTTTCTCTCTCTCTCCCGTTCAGGTACAGTCATCGCACGCTCGGGCACCGCCTTGAACAGAGAGAGAGAGAGAGAGAGAGAGAGAAAAGGGAGAAAGTTGTGGGTGTTCAGAGAGGAGGACAAAAGAGGGGGTTGAGCCGATACCCAAAGGCAAAGTAACAATCTTGAAAGGGCGCGTGTGTCCACGAGTTGATCCTCAGTTTTTTTTTTTTTGCACAGTGCGTTACCATGGCGCTGGTATCTCTTTTTCTCTCTATCGTTCTCTCTCTTACTCTCTCTCTCTCTCTCTCTTTTCTCTCCCTCTCTCTCTCTCTCTCTATCTATCTATCTTTCGACTCCAACCCCTTGTTCTCTCTTCCAGCCCCCCGTCCCCCAGTTTAGCTTGTAGGTTTGTAGAGTACCAATCTATTGTTATTGCTCTTCCTGCAATCGTTGATAGGTTGTTATTTTATTATTTTTTTCATCCCAACATTGAATGGTGGAGGGCGAACAAACGGTTTGCCCCAGGCTTGCTTTTAATAGAGACTTTTAGGTCTTGCGCATTTGTGTGCGAATGCGTATTTAGGACGTGTATATGTATGACAAAGGAAAGTGAAAGGAGCCGTTAGGGGGAGAGAGAGAGAGAGAGAAGTGGGGAGGAAGGAAAGAAGGAAGGAAAGAAGGGAGCAATTGGGACTAAAAGGGAGACCTGATCGACAGTGGTCGGGCGATGTATATTCATACCGCCGCAGTATATGTGCAGTGGTCCTTCCCGGATCTCGGAATTTCTCACACTCTTCCTTCCTACCACTTCCGGGTGAGGGGGGAGAAAGGGGGGAGCAGGAAGAAGTGGGAGGAAAAGAGGCGAGGGAGAAAGAAAAGTCTGAAAGGGGTTGGCGACGTGTGTGGAGAAAAAGAGTGAAAAAAAAAGAAAAAAAAAGATGAGATGGCCCAGACACCGATTCCTCAAGAGTTTGAAAGCCAATCTCCATAACTGACCACCTGCTCTTTAAAAAAAAGCCTTTGCCCTAGCGGACCCTTTGATAGCAGGACAAAAGAAGTAAAGTAGCCCATTGAGTCTACCCAATGGATGCAGAGGGTTTGCCTGCATGGTCCACACGCAACTCATGCTCATGTTCAGGTTACAACAGTGGAGACAGAAAGAGAGAGAGGAAAAGAGAATAGCCGTACTGTACATGGGTTTGTCGCGATTTGGCAGGGCAAAAGGCCCAATGGTGATTGCGGAGAACCCGTACACAATAATGTAGTCGAGGGGAAGTACGCCTTGCAGACACACGTAGGAGACGTGCTGGGAAAGATTGGATGGGCGAACAAAAGAGGAGACAGAGGAGTAAGAGCAGGACAAAAAGGCGCGGGTCCAACCAAGTGAGAAAAATAAAAACGGGGTGTGAGCAATTGAGGATGCAGCATTGAACAGAGTGGCATGGCTGGCATGAAACCTTGGGAGTATGAACTTGGAAGTAACAGCAGGTGCTATTCAGCCTCTGGTCTGGGAGTCCTGGTGTATATGTTGTGTGTTAAGTGTATGGGTTTCGTCTCGATTGTGCGTCGTCCATCTCTTGTTCCGCTCGGAAGGGACACATTCCGAGAGGACCATGAACCATGGACCTGTACCTGAACAGATTCATGCAACTGGTCATCTAGTATTGAGATATGGGCCAGAGAGATAGTGAGAAAGAGAGAGAGAAAAAAAAAAAAAAAAAAAAGAAGAGAGAGAGAGGAAGAGTAGGGGATAAGAAAAAAGAAAAAGAGAAGGAAAGGGAGGAACATGGTGAGTACTCTCCACCATCTGTCATATGCAGCCCTATTGTGAATGGGAAGGTTTTTGTCCGCACAAAAGGCCTATCTTCGCGCATGCTTGCTGTCCAGCAGCTTCCAATGGAAAGTGTGCTCCCCTTGATCCCTATCCTGCTCCCCTGTTTACAGCTCTGGACTAGGAAGCATGGTATGGGAGTGCATGGTATGTAAATGCTATTGCGCCCAGAGTGTTCGAATGTATATCCGTTCATGCATCCATCAAGAGTGCACTGTCCGTGGGCCAAGTGGCTTCGGATCTATTGCCCATGAGCTTTTCATTTCCTTTTCCTGACCATGGGTAAAAGACTGGGCTTGTGCTTTGACTGGGACATGAAAAGGCGTTGTAAGGTTTCCTTTGAGGGTAGTCCTAATGTTATAGAGATGGACAAGTCAAGGCAGTGAGGAACTCCGTACTTGACTTGTCAATTAAGTCTCTGGGACCTAGCGTTCATGCAGCTAGGTAGCATCATAATAACTATCATCATCCAGCATTACCCAAGGCTTCGGACTTTGCACTCGACATCATCGTTCTGTTTTGCGTTGCATTTTGTTTGTTCAATTGCCTCTGTTTTTTCATGTGTAGAAGCGATGACAATGCAGAGTGCAGCCGCACGTAAAGGTGACGAGGGGTTCCTGAGAAGAGTTGCTGCACTAGGAACAAGGGAAAGAGAGGCAAAAGGGGACCAGGCCTAGGATAACTATCCAGGCCAGGACCAAAGTAAGAAGCAGGAGAAAAGGCAAGGAGCAAAGGAGCAGGGAGCAAAGGAGCAAGGAGCGAAGGAGCAGGAGTAGGAGTAGGCAACCCGATATGCTTTTTTTATGCGAAGAAATGAAAGCAAAGGATGAATGCCGAATTGGTGAGCAAGAATATGAGAGAACGAGGGCGCCAGCAGGAAAGAGAGAGAGAGAGAGAGATAGATGGCAAAGGCATTCGCGACTGAGTAAAGTCGGAAAGAGTTGGAGCTAGTCTGAGCTGCGGCTGGCTTTTGTTAGCTTGCGTGCTGTAAAAAGATACGCAGGTCTCTTTCGTTCCTGAAAATTACTCTTTCTCTCGAACGTGTGCTTGTGTATTGGATGGTTCATTTTTGTCTTTGTTTTCTTCGCCTCTATTTCATGACAACCCTTAGCCCAGCAATCGGATGTGGAGTAGAAATAGCGTCCAATACCGCCGCTGGTAGACCTGAGAATCACAATGGTACTGTTTGACTGAGGGGGATATCTATTCTTGCAGTCAAGGTGCATGCAACTCTGATCATTCAAGCCCAAAGGCGTCTTGGCCACCATTCGATTGCTCCAGAAATTGAAAAGAAAGTTGGAATTGAGGAACAACGAGATGCAAACTCTTCTTCTCCAGAGAGAGAGAGAGAGAGAGAGAGTTTGAGAACGACAGCGTCTTTGAGCTCTCTCGAGTGTCCAGTCCTAGCATCCATGCTCCTGAATGATGCTCAAGCATCTCCCAGCAGAACCAGAAGGTCTGCTGCTGCCTCTCTTGCTGGCGCCCTTGTCCCCCTCTTTGAACCAGTATCCTGTTTTTCCTCGGTTCATCCTTTTGCATGAACAAGTCTCTGTGTTGCATGGTCCATTTGCTCCCTGATCGCTTCAGAGAAAAGGAAAGGCAGGAATTTCAGCGGCAGGAGGGCGGTATTCAGACCTGATGCAAGTGTTCTGTATAAAAGGATCGGTTCCCCCCGTCCTCTCCGTATCCCTCCCGCTTTCGCTCTTCTTTCCCTTCCCAGTACAGCCGTTACCCACGCCTAACAGCCATTCAGCCGTATCTCGACCAAAAAATCCAGCCATCGGTTGCTCTCAACCACTGCCATTCCACATTTATTTGACTCTCTCTCTCTTTCTCTCTTATCCTCTTTCACACCACCACTCCCTCAGGAGCTCCTCATCCTTAACGGTCCTCAGACACACACGCACACACATTTACACACACACATCTCTATCTCTATCTCAATCTCTCACTTGTCCTTTTCCCCTTCTCCTTTTCCACACACGTACGTCCACCACACGCACCACACACACAACGCACACAGACACACGCCCACACACGCACACACACACACACACACACACACACACATTTTCGCATCTACACAGCGTTCAGGTCTGCACATCAAAACGCGTCGACTCAACCACATTCGTGTACTGTTCTTTCCTCGCCACATCCAGTCTCAGCTCTCCCTGTCCAGGTAATTAAATACATCAGACCCAATCGCATCCAATCTGCCTTTTCCCCGACCACCAACAGGCGACTCCTTCAATGTGCGGACCGTGACATCCGAAGAAGGGGAGAGGAGAGGGACAATATTCTATTTTCTACTCTCAGGATCCTGACATCATGTTCCAAGACTGGATATCAGAAGAGAGAGAGAGAAAAGAGAGAGAAAAGAGAGAGAAAACAGGCTACCGATATCTTTTCGTCTCCGACAATACGATTTCGACATTAGTCGGCTGAAAGAGGTATATCAGACCACATTTCCGACCTTGGGTATACATGAGGAGAGAAGAGTGGTCAATCAGGCGGACAAAGGGTTGCGCAGAAAAGTGATCGATGGTTGTTGCACATGGTTGTTGTTGACAAACAAAAAAAAAAAAAAAAAAAAAAAAGAGGATTATCAGCGTAAGGGGCACAAAAAAAAAATAGGGTCATCATAGTGGGACACTATCAATCGCGTTCTCCCCTCTCTCACACCCGAAGCGTGTTTGTGCCTGAGTGTTCGGGACGGAGTGTGATGGTCTTTGCTATCCTGGGAATGTGAGGAATTTATAGAGTTTCGCAGTCGCTCGACATCATGATCTCTCTCTCCCCCCAATAAGACTTGGGGCAGGGGCCCCATGTGTGCCTTGGATACGTCCGGGGCTCTCATACCGTATGCAGTTATATATATATCGCAGCCAATTGAAGATACATATGGAGCAGAGAGGATAGCGGAACATAGTTATTTTGTGAGGAGCTCACGGCGATCCTCTTTTTGTATTTTCTCCCCCCTCCCCTCCTCACTGAATTATGATATGGGATACAAAAGCCACTCTTTGGAGAAGAAGGACTTCTGGGATGAGCATACGTTCAAACAAGACCAAAAGATTATTACGTCCGCTCCCATTCATGCCATCTCGTGGATGCTCCCCTCGTTTCTACCCTTTTTGTACGACTATGCCATTTTGAAAAAGAACACAGAAAGGACATCATATGTCTCTACACCTGAACTCTCTTTGTTGTGCATGGCGTGGTGTGCCTATACCTTTTTTTTTTTTTTTTTTCTGAGGGGGCAGGATAAGGCGGCATGGTATGGTTCAATCTCCCAAACAAGAGAGCAAATTTGTTCGCCTGCCTACCCCGTCTCTCTCTTTTCTTCCAGCGGAGCTGACACTAGTGCGATCGTTTGGCGGGCCTATTCTTTCTCACTCATGCGAGAAAGGAAGACGTGGAAGAGAAACGGACAGGCAGTGGGTGAGGGCAATAGAAATGGCTCATAGGCGGAGAAAAAAAAAAAAAAAAAAAAAAGAAAAAGAAGAGAAAAAAAAAAGAAAGTAGGCCAACTTAGTGTGCCATGTGCGACAGACTCTTCCAGTTTACCATCACGACTCTTCTTATGTCTTTATCCTCTGTGTCGCACAAGGTGATGGTTGCACAACCCATGATACATCCCTCACATCCAAAGAAACACGCAGGAAAAGACGAACAAAAAGAGATTTGCTGTTCCAGGACCGGTGGGCCATTTTGTCTTTGACGCGTCCAGTTTCGGTTGCACTTGAGGCTGCATGGTGTGCGAGGTGAGCCATTGGCGAGGACCTTTGTCGCCATCCTCTTCCCTCTGTTTCTCGAATCCGCGTTGTCCACGATCCCCGTACTGTCGTGGGACTATTGAGGACAATAATGCCCTTGGAATGCATATCCGTCGGACTCTCCTATGCGAAGTATGCTCGGCCAACAGAGATGACAAAGGGGGGACGACGCGTGAAATGGAAGCAGTTTGTGCAAAATCACTCTTTCCACCCTTGTACCCTTTTTTTTCTTCTCTTTCTCTTTCTCAACCCGAATATGCACTCATAAACATCTCTCTCCTCAAGGTCTGTTGGCTGACTTCACGATCCCATTTCATTTTTTTTTTTTTTTTTTTTTTTTTTTTTGCGGCAGGATTCAGTTCCTTTCTCCTGTTGTTGTGCTTTCTCTCTCTCTCTCTCTTACTCCTCGAACTTGTTCACCCCTTTCCTACTTTCTCTCTCTCTTTCTCTTTCCATTACGCGTTTCTTTCCTGGCTCTGTTACTTGATTTTGGCTTCCCCTGCCCCTCTTCTACCTCTCAAAATGTCATCGTACAGCGCTTCTGACATCAAGGGAAGACAAGAGGGAACGATAACGACCGGTCCTTGACATCCCTGATTTTTATTCTTCCTGATCCAACTCTTTGTCTCCCATGCACTGTCTCTGGATGAGAAGGCGAGCACAGAAATGCATCTCTGTTCAAGTCTTGCCCTTGCACTGAGTTTCCCTTTGTGTCCTGCTCGATCGAGGTCTCTCTCTCTTCTCTTTTTCACCGTGTCCGTGTGTCTTACTCCCTTTCCAAATGCTTGGTTCTCCTGGGCACTCACGCCAAGTGACTGAGGGAATAAGCCCTCCATGACCCTCCCCAGAGCACCTAAAAGAAAGAAAAAAGGATGCTAAAACGAAAGGGACGGAGGATGGCTTCCATCACCATGCATGTCTGGGAAAAGGAGCAAGGGAGTGGCTGGCTAGCTGGCGCGGATGGGTAGAGCATGGTCCAAGCTATACTTGCTCTGCTCTGTGTGTGTGTGTGTGTGTGTGTGTGTGTGTGTACACTGTGCCCTACTGGACATGATCATGTCCTGGCCACGTTAGATCGGGTGTCTGGAGCGTGTCCAGGCAGGGCTGGACGTACAGAGAAAAAAAGGATGCGAACAGGAGCTGCACTGTGTTCTTGATATGCACCTGCGACTCACCGTAGTTCAGACTCTATTGCTTTATCCCATCGCTTCTAGACGTGCTCACTGTCGCTGGATAACCAACTCTAACCAGAAGAGTCATCGCTGTATCCAATCTCGTCATCGTATCCGTGCCTTGTCCCCGCCCGTTCCAGGTACGCAACACGGTAAACTGCCCTTTTTGACTCCCCTTCTCTCTCTCTCTCTCACACACACACTCTCTCTCTCTCCCCCCGTCCCTCTCTCCCTGTCTGGTATACATTCAGCCAACCCCTCTCTCTGTCCCTTCTGTGCCGACCCGCACCATGTCCCACTTCCTGTCCCAGCGTGCCTGTCGCTTCTCTTTCACTCTATTTTTCTCCCCTTTCTCCCTCTGTCCCAGCCGACCCATTCCACGACCATGCCATGGTCAGCTCCTGTCTCGTGCTATCACTCCTCCCCCTTTTCCAGGTCTCTCTGTTTGTCGGTCTGTCTCTCTGTACCTTTTGTCGACCTGCAGCGGTACAAAGGCAGAGAAAGGGGTGATATGGACGAGCGCGCCAGCTGCGAGCGCCGTGCCCGTCCTCCATCCGCTGAACTAGCAGACTGAATGGTTAAGCTGAGTTCGACACCGTCCCCCTTCCCCCACCGAGGACTCACACTGCACCGTCCAGATCGTCCTCCTCCAGGAGCGGGGTGAGCTTGAGTGCGCTGATCCCGTTACGCGCTTCCAGCCCTCGCCTTACACAGACACTTTCTTCTCTCTCTCTCTCTCTCTCTCTCTCTCTCTCTCTCTCCCCCCCTTTCCTCCGTCTCGCTGCTTTTGAAAATAGAGCGAGATAGTGAGAAAGAGAAAGAAAAGACCCCATTTGCACACGCCCCTCCTCTCGCCTTGCTCGCTTTTTCTCTCTCTCTCCCCTGTGTGTGCCTGTGTTTGGCTCTGGCCTTAGTGGGGTGTGCATCGTCATAGCTCGAATTTGTCCGCCTGCTCTCGAGGCCTCAAAGGAACTGTACCTCTAGCCGTGTATTCGAGTGTAGAGCGCAAGAGGCGCACACACACACACAACACAACTTTGTCCTTTGCTTAGTGTGTCTGCCCCGCTCCCGCGCTCTGCTCACACAGTGCTCTCTTATCCGCTGCAGGCGTTTGTCCCACAGTGCCTCATGGACGAGACCAGAGCTTCGTAGCCCATGCCTTTTACTGAATTTTCCTCACCTTCCCCCACTACACCAGACAGCGACACAGCCAAACTGCCTCAATTATCCCATCTCATCATCCGTCTGCTGTCTTTCTTTCTCTCTCTCTTTTCTTTCCTTCTCTCTTTTCTTTCTTTCTTTCTCATTCACACCTACACTCTGATCGCCCATCTCACCCCTCCGCCCTCTTTCTCATCACTCATCGCATTCCCCCCCCCCTCACTCTTTTGCATACCCCTCTCCTCTCCTTTTCTTCTCTCCGTCGTCGCCAAATCTTTTTTGGCTTTTCTCCTTCGGACATTTTCTTGCTCGCATCGGCGTATTCGTATTTTAACACGGCCATCTCGCCCTCTCTTGCCTGCCTTCTTCCCTCTCTTTTTCCTCCCCTTCTGCTTTCTTCAAGCCAGGACCAACGCTCTACCGTCCCGCTTGCACACATACCCCCCTTTCCTTCACCATGGCACAACACATCGACTGTCCCTCATCATCAACAACTCCCTCCAGACCCTCCTCACCCATCACCTGTTGTTCCGCCTGTTGCTCGTCAGCAAATGCCTCTCCACCCAGCCCAAACAAGTCAGTCCAGTTCTCTCGCTTTATCAAGATCTCCTTCACATACCCTGGCGACGAGTACGACCGCTCTGCACTTGAACCAGCAAAACTCACCTCGACCGAGCTCTCTGAACTCGTTCAACTTCGAGTTCACTGGAGGGAAGAGATGAACGACCGGCTTCAGCAGGCACTGGCCGAAGGCCTGATCAGCCATGAAGACTTGGTGGTCAACCTCAACGACTCTACCTCCAGAGGCCCATCGAGGGGATATTCACGCCAACATCGTCAGAGGCATCATGGTCGGCACTCGCTCCTCCAGCCATCCTCCTCCACAGACGGTCTCTCTGCCACAGCAACATCGACAGCAGCCTCGCCCCAGAAGTGTCTAGCACAGCAAATGTCCCCACCATGTTCTCCTGTGCTTTCGCACCACGACAGCAGTTGCTCCAGCAGTGACGAAGACGACTTTGATTATGCACTTGGCTCCTCCTCCCCGGCGTTCTCGCTGCAGGCACAGCAGACACACCGGCTCCAACGGTTTGCATCCGCCAGCCACGATGGAATGATGCATCGTCATGCGCATCTCGAGCGGTCCAAGGAGAACGTGCAGTGCATTGCCTAAGCAGGACACCAAGACTACAAAGGCTCTGTCTGCAACACTCTCGTCGTCACCGCAGAAACTCTCCTTCCCTTCCCCCTCCTTCCCTTCCCCCCTGTCTGTCTAGGCCGTGTCTGTGTGTATGTGTGCAGTATGATGCATGCATACCGCTTACATTTTTTTTTTCTGCCTCCGCGAAGCTATTTTTCTCGCCTTCCATCCCGCATTGTTTGCCCTGGCACACTGGCATCAAGCGAGGCAACTGTTGCGCGACCCCTATTCTCCTTTTGTTCTCCTGTGTTTTTTTTTTCTTTTTTTCGATCTCCTCCTTGTTACACCCCATTTCTTTGCTCAGCTCTCTTTTCTTTTTGCCTTGCTCTCCGACGCTTCTTTTTTATTTTCCTTAAGTTCATGTTTGCTCTGTAGCCATTTGCCGCCTTTTTTCTACTTTCTTTTTTTTTTGTCCGCTGCCATTTCCCGCTTGCATAATGATCATGACGCCTTTCTGCACTGTTCTTTCACCCCTTCTCTCCACCACCCTCCTTGTTTGGCCTTCCAACTCCCGCCAGCCTTTATTTTTTTTTTTTCTTTTCTTTGTCCCAGAATGCCGCGTGCGTAGGCTCATTTCCGGGCCTACCGTTAGCTCATTTTCTTTTTCTATGACGGTCAAGGGATCCCAAGGGCGGGGGGCGAAGGTGATGGATATGAGAGAGAAAGAGTCCAAACTTTGTGTACCTTTCTCTCTCTCTCTCCTCTCTTCTCCCTGTCGGATTAGCAAGGGCCTGGCGACCACCAGCCCTCGCCTCGCTCTAGTTTTGTCCTAGCTCTTGGGTCCTCATTTAATGTCCTTTCGATTGTTTACTCGGTTCAATTTGGTGACTCTTCCCTCATTGGCCGACAAGGCAGACAAGGCCTATTAGTCCTTATATCTGTGCTATGAGGGACCCAGCGCGTAGTATGTCTCTTCTCTCGCCTTCGTCTCCGCCGCGCGATGAAGAGTGGGCTGCTCGCAGATGACATGATACGAAACAAGCCCGTTTTTTCTACGGCGAGACGAAGAGAAACGATTCGAGGACGGTTCCAGTCCAAAGAGAGAAAAAAAAGACGAGACGAAACGAGACGGAGCGAGTTGGATTGAGCGAAAGGGTTTCCTTTCTTCTCCAAACCTCAAGTCCAAAAGTAGGGCTTTGCATCTACCCCTCTCCTCTGTGTGGGGTAGAAAAGCTCATTCGTCGAAACAGAGAAGGGGGAGGAAGCCTCGGCGCGAAGGTCCTGTTATCGTCATTGTCCCTTTGGCAGGACAAGAGGCCCCTACCCTCCCCTCCCCGCTTCCCTCAAATGGCAAGTCTAGCGAATCGAGGATGGAACAACCATCGCACATCGATTACGTCGCTGGTTCGATAACCCCGCAAAGACAATCATCCCCTCCTCCCCCTCTCAAGCCCCGAAATCGCCGAATGACCAGTCTCTTTGAGGGAGGGGAAGGAGAGAGGGACAGAAGAATCCGGTTTTGCCGCGACTCTTTCTTTGCTTTGCCCAGCTCTCTCCTCCACTCCCCCTCCTCCACTCCAAAAAAAAAAAAAAAAAAAAAAAAAAAACGAACCGTTAGACGACCTATCCTATCACTTGCATGTTCTTTCTTTTCCCTATCCATCTATCCATTTTTTTTTCTTCCAAAAGAAAAAAAAAAAAAGAAAAAATCCTCCCCCTTAAAAAGCACCCTTTTGTTTCTGTATATCATTCTTTCTTCATTCAGTTTTGTATTTTTCTTTCTCTTTTTTTTTTTTATTTCTTTTTTTTTTTTTCTTCTCTTTTTCCTGTTTCTTTCGATTCCTTTTTTTTTCATGTTCTCCATTCTTTTTTTCTATCAGTTATGTTTGTTTTTCAAAAAAAACCCCAAGAATAAACCTTTTTCATACCTTTTTTTTGACAACATTTTGATCCGCATACCAAGATCTTTTTTTTTTTTTTTTTTTAGGAGAACCGAGAGGGTTTTTTTTTTTTACTGCCCTATCTGACCGCCTTCTCCCCTTTCTAAAACACCATATCCCGAGAACCAAAAAAAAAAATAACTCGTTGGACCTGTGTCAATGCAGATTTCCTTCTTTCTCAATAGTAGTAAAAAAAAAAGGAAATCAGGCTCAATCTCGGGTTTCGTGAGAGAGAGATGAAAAAAAAAAAAAAAAAAAAAAAAAAAAAATGCTGTATCTTTCAGAGGAGGAGGAAGAGAGTGGTGGGGGTAGGGGACCCGTCCAAAGCATATGCAGGACCTGCAAGGGCTATTTGAGCAAAAAAGAGATCAAAGGGAAGAGAGATCCTACCGTTTCATATGGCATGAGGCGTACACTCCGTTTTCGCGCGCCTCAGTGGGGGGGTGGGGGGTGGGGAATATTTTAACACTGACCTTTCCTTCCCCGATCAAGACAAACAAGAGTAAAAAAAAAAAAAAAAAAGGCTCGTTGGGGAGTGGGGGAGATAAAGATAGAGACAAGGCGGGGAAGAAGAGAAGGGAAGGGAACCTGCGACCTATCCTTTCCAGCTTCTCCTTCCCATCTTTTTTTTTTTTTTTGTTAGCCCTTCTCTTACCCTATCCTTTCTCTTTCTTTTGTCTTCACCAAACAATAATGCAACAGGTCGCTGGGAAGGCCGCTCTGGGCCTCCTTTCTCCTCCCATCCAGTCGTTTTTTCAATGACACTGCATATCTGCCCATCGGGCCACTCGGGCATTGGGCATTGGGCATTAGGTATCAGGGCATTGGGTACAAAGCATTAGATATTTGGACATAGGGTATTGGGTATAATTTGACTCTTTAGAGTAAAAAAAAAAAAAAAAGCCGATCCATTTTTTTTTTCTTTGAAGTGACTTCTAAAGAGTTCCAGGTCGTTTGTGGGAGGCGGTGCTTCTTCTCTATTGTCTGAGGACTAAAAAAAAACTGGAGCTAGTTTCTCTGAAGAGGTATTGGCTGTTCCTTGTTTTGCTTTTGTTTTGTTTTGCTTTTGCTTTGCTTTTTTGTATAGGGCTTTACACTACCTTGTCTAGCCCTTTGTTTCCCTCTCCCCCCTCCTCCTCCCTTCCCCCCCCTTTCTCCTTCATTGTACTTTTTCCGTGGTTCTCTTCTTTTCTCTCTTTTTCTTTCTCTCTTTTTCCTCGTTTTCCTTTCTTGTTTTATCCGTAGTTTTGGTTGTTGTTATGGATGCTGGGACTTGGGAAAAACGGATTAGAGAGGCTCGTTCGATGTCAAAGCGCGGTCAGATCGCTGTCCATCCGGCTCTCTTTCTCTCTCTTTCTCTTTCTCTCTCTCTCTCTCTCTCTCTCTCTCTCTCTCTCTCTCTCTCTCATTCTAGAAAAGGCACATTAGAGCATGAGCCGAGGAATGGAGGGGGCTACCCTTTGCCGCGTAAAAAAAAAGGCTGAAAGAAGGAAAGAAAGCATTGGGCACTGCCGATGGTCAATGTGGCTGGTAAAAGCATTGTTTTCAGCTCTCGGACCGCTTTTCCTCCTCTCCTCTCCCCCACACACTCTTTTTCCTTGCCCAAAAATGAGCCAATGTTGATGGGCAAGGACGCGAATGAAGACCCTTGCACCCATCCCTT
Organism: Mortierella sp. BCC40632; assembly: GCA_011634665.1. Taxonomy (NCBI): domain Eukaryota; kingdom Fungi; phylum Mortierellomycota; class Mortierellomycetes; order Mortierellales; family Mortierellaceae; genus Mortierella; species Mortierella sp. BCC40632. Next base: position 374,850 of record WAEK01000015.1, on the reverse strand, counting down.
GAACCCGATTTGCATAAAGAAGGAAAATTGAAAGAAACGCCAGTCTGCAGACTCGTTGAGAGGCTGGAGAAGAGACAGGCATTGAGAAAAACGGTAAAAAGAGAAAGAAAGGAAGAGAGAGAAAGAGCCAATGAATAGGTGGGAGGGTACTGTGTGAAGATAATGGAAGAGCTTTTTTGTGTAACGGGCAAGCCTTTTTTTTTTTTTTTTTTTCATCTTGCCTGAGATCCATCTCCTACTCCTGCAGAGTTTAAAGCTTTGCCTACGTACCATAGTCTGTCGGGAGAAAAGAAAAATAGACTGCCCTGTGGTCTGGGAGTAATGGGAGGGATGTCACGAAAAAGCGTGAGAGGAAAAGCGAGAGAGAGTCAGTACCTCGTTGTAACCTAACGAGCGGACAGACGTCGTCAATGCTCTCCCACTCTCACTCTCACTCCCTTCTCCAATGCCGTCATTATAACAATCGTCACTAGAAATGGAAGAGGAGGTCGAGAAAAGAGGGAGAGAGAGGATAAAAAAGAGGACCTGAAGGGTTGAAGGGCGCGACAGGCTTACTCATGGCCTCTGTAGCCAATGATCCCACTACCATCTATAATTGCATTGCACTTTTTTTCTGCTCTCACTCGTTCGTATCAACCCCATCCACATCGAGAAAAAGAAATCGTTCTTCCTTCCATTCATTCTATTTCCCGCCCTTTCTGCTCATGAATAGATCGTCTACTCCTGCACTCACGATTTCGTGTGTACTTTGGTGCAGCATCCTAGACGGGCTTCCCTCGTTATCTTATTGAACCTGTCCTTTCGCGAGATTCGTCAATCTATGAGATCGGGTCAGAAGAGGAAGACACCCCATCACTTCCCACCTTCTTGGTTCTCCACACACACACACACACACTCTCTCTCTCTTTTCCTCTCTCTCAATCTCATTGTCATCCTCTCCTTTTCTTCTTTTTACTTTCTGCTCCTTTTCCCTCATCTTCCTCTCTATCCCCTACTTGCCTACCTCACGGAGGGGCTGTTCTATCCCACTAATTGGCACTAGACTGTAACAAAATGGGTCAATTTGTACCTCTTTTTTTATCTTCCTTTCTTTTTTTCCCTTTACTCTGTGTGCAGCCTCATCTAGAGACTAGGAGAGAAAGGATTTACATGGCGAAGAACCCAGACAAGATAAACAAAAGAAGGTCTCAGTGTAGTAAATGCTACTCTCGCCCTGAGAAAGGCAAAAGGCCACAGGGGTTGATACACCCAAATACACATACGGGAAGAGAGCTAGAGAGAGAGAGAGAGAGAGGGTGTGTGTGTGTGTGGCAAAGGAGAGGGGGAGAAAGTCCTTTAGTCGCTTAAAGCGATCCTTACGGAGGAAACATTTGGGCCAAAGGGAAAAGAAGGAGACGCGGGAAAGGAAGGAAGGAGAGGAAGAAGATAGACCAAAATAGGGGGACTGAATAAAGCATAGCACAGAAGCCAAGGATTAGTGCCTGTCTCTGTCTGTCTCTCTCTCTCTCTCACATACACAGTTCTTTCCCAGTATCATTGTCATCATTAGCAGCATCACCATCATCGGGCACAAAGCACTTTCTCTATTTTTTTTTTTTTTTTTTTTTTTTTTTTCATTCTTACCTTTGTTGGCAAAAGGTCAATGTGGTTTTTCTCTCTCTCTCTCTTCTTTTCTTTTGTCACGACCAATGACAAGTATTGTTCATGACTTTCTTTTTTGTCCGCCCAAGAATGAAAAAAAAGATAGCCAAAAACGAGTGTATATGCGCGCCAAAAGGAAAAAAAAATGATCAAGTCTTTCATTTTGTTCAATGGTAAAGCAAACATGCATTCCCTTTCTCTCCCTCCCTCCCTCTTTCTTTCTTCTTTTCTTTTCTTTTCTGCGATATGACACGTCAATGCAGCTATTTTCCCTTTTAGCCCATGGTGCCTTGCTTTCATTGGTAGCCAAGTCAAAGGCTCCAGGGCCAAAAGGAAACAAATGACCCCATGCATGAGTGTGAAAAATGAACCCTTGTGTGATATGTACATGCGACAACAACAACATAAACAATAACAGCAGACCTCCTCTCTCCCCGAGCCCTTATCATAGAGCTCGATCGCGATCGTCTATCCTAAAAAAAAAAAAAAAAAAAAAAGCGATCGCCGCGGTAAAAAAGAAAAGGAGAAACACATGGAGGATTGATTTTCTTTTTATTCAATTCTCAGACCATGTTGAACAGTCGAGAGGAAAGATAAAGTGCATGTTGTGTGTGCAGACAGGGGTATGTTGAATACTTTACAAACTACAGCTATTAATTACACAGGGGGGGATGGTTAAAGTCGAATGTCTAAAAGGGCAGCGACAGGGATAAAGGAAAAAAAAACTATGCGGAAAGAGATGTGGGATTATAAGAAAAGGGAAAGAGAGAGAAGCAAGAAACAAGAAACCAGGGTTTAACTTGCTTATTTGCTCTCGACAGGAACCTTGCCATCAAGCTCCTGAAGAGCAATCTCGGAAATAGGTCCCTTGAACCACTTGCGGGCCGAGAGGAACCAGGTGAGGGTAGTAAAGATCAACAAGAACCCTACGGCAGCAGGGGTAAAGTTGAAGGTATCCATCTCCTTCACTGGCCAGGACTGAGGCAAGTTGAAGATGACAAAGATGAAAGCGGTCCAAATGCAGGCAACCCAGCCAATAGGCTTGGAGAAACGACCCAAGTTGAACTCGCGTTGCTCAAAGGTGGCTGCACCGACAGTGATACGCAACAAGATAGGGATCGCGTACGAGACTGTGAAACCGATAATGGAGATGCCCGAAATGGCGCTCAATGTAGCCTTGGAGCCAAGCGAGGGCAGGGCCAAGATGATGATGACCACGACCGAGAGCCAGACGAGGCGGAGAGGCATGCCCGTGCGCTTGTTGAGGACGGTCCAGTAGGGCGAGAAGGGCAAACCGCCGTCACGGGCAAAGGCGTAGAGCATACGGGAGTTGGAGGCGACTGTTGCAACGCCACAGAGGAATCCAGCAAAGGTGATGATAAAGATCAAGACTGAGCCACCCTGCTTGCCTGCACAGTCGAGGAAAATCTGCTGGGCAGCACCAAGAGCGCTGTTGAAAGTCTTTTCGTAGTCTTGGATACCGAAAGTGAGCGCGAGCGCAAGGCCAAGACCAATAAGGACCGAGGCAAAGATGGACATCAAGATACCACGAGGACCGTTCACGTACGACTTTTTAGTCTCCTCGGACATGTGGGCGGAGCTGTTTTTTTTGGATGATGTTGTTGGGTTATCGAGACAAAAGAGACCGGGAACAGGGTTTGTGGGGTATGTGATTGGGCGTGGCCGCGGGCGGAGAAGAAATGAGGTACGGAAGAGTGGAACCAACTGTAAGTATCCTTGTACACAACAGTGCCTGGGCAAAAAGAGAGAGAATGAAAAGCGAGATCCAAAAAAATAACAGTGATAATACGAGAGACACTTACGCATCATAACCAAGCATACTCCACTGCGACTGCAAGAGACCAAGCAAGAACACAAAGACAGGGCTAACGTTCGATTCGGTTGTGTATCCAGTATAGTCCCTGAACTCGGTGAACACAAACTTGCCAGTCTGAAGCTTGGGGGCTCCAGCAAGGACAACAATCACAATCACAATCGTGCCCACAATGTGCACAAAAACCGAGACCAACGAGGCAATCTTGAGGGCTCGGCCTCCTGCCGTGTTCACAATGCCCGCAAGAATCATCAACGCCGCCATGATGTAAAAGTTCTTTTTGCCCTCCACCTCATAGGTTGGCTCCCAAACTGCGATCAAAGTGTTCATGAACGTAGCAGCCGCCAAGACAGAACCAGAGCATCCAGCAACTAGAAGAAAAGTACAAAGACAGCAGAGTAGTTGTTGACCAGTTAGCTCGCTGTTACTTGGTGCTAATGAGAGCAAGTTTTTTTTGACTGGATAAGAATGAAAAATGGAATTGACGACTACTTACCCTGACCGAGCATGTTGAACCAGGCCTCGTACCACGAGAACATGGGTCCCCACTTGGGACCACCGAGCTTGGCCGTCCAGTAGTAAAGACCACCAGCCGTAGGGAAGGTCGAGCAAATCTCAGCCATACCCAAACCGATAAACATGACAAAGAAGGCGACCAAAAGCCAGCCCCAGATGGCGACAACGGGACCACCAGTCATCATACCGAATCCGAACAAGGGCACAATACCAATCAACACAGACGAGTTGGTGAGCGTGAATCCAAAGTTCTGCAGACCCGTGAACTGACGTCTATTGAAGAAGAAAAAAGTGGAAGCGAACGGGAAGATGTCAGGAGATAGGGATAGATGCACGTGGTAGCAATGGAGGAGGCGTTCAGATCAACGAGCATCCCATCCAATCTGAGCTAAGCAAGAGGCCAAAGCGGGCAAGAGTGATTGGGTCGTGGGAGTGGTTGATGCTGATGGGAGAAAGAGGCTTACTTCATGTTTTGCTTGTAACCCAACTGTAAGCACGCAAACACAACAGGCACACGACAAGTCGTCCATATGCAATATTCCATGATCGAGAGAGAGAGAGAGAGAGAGAGAGAGAGAGAGAGAGAGAGAGAGAGAGAGAGAAATCAAGGAAAGCAAGATAAGAGATGCAGTCAGTTGGTTAGAGTTTTGCTTGCAGAAAGAAATAAAATAGCCGCGCGATGAAGCGGATCCGATCGCGAGATGGAGGTTGAATGGCAACATGAGTTGAACAAAAAAAAAAAAGTATTTACGCTGGCGAGACGAGCCTCGTCCTCGTTGTAGTCGGCCGCGTGGCCCTTTTCATTGTTGTCCATGGCAGGGGTAAGAGAACGCGGGTTCAGGTGAGAGGTGTCCAAGGAGGGGAATTAAAAAGAGTGGGAGGCGGTTGGAAGGTAAAAGTGAAGGGAGACCTGACTCGGAGGAGGTGCGTGAACTAGGAAGAAGAGGGACGCAGTAGAGAAGAGGTAACAAAGAAGAAGAAGAAGAAAAAAAAAAGGGAAAAAAGAAAAGAAAAAGTGAAGCAGTCAGTTGCCCTTTTTTATAGAAAAGGTAGCCGATGAACCCAGCACAGAGAGAGAGAGAGCGAGAGAGAGAGAGTGGGAACCAGGGCTCGGCACGGGCAGTCCGCTCGGCGGAGATGTGCCCTTTTGATGTGAGAACGGCCACACACTTCTGTGTGACTGGACGGCGAAAACGAGAGGGGTCAGATCGGAAAGGAGACCGCGTCCCTGGCGTTTTGTGTCTTGCGTGCTTGACTTGCCCACGGCTGGTTGGATATCCATGCCAATGAACTTGAAGCCAAGCTCACGTTTGACACCCACGGATTGCATGCATGTTTGTATGCAGTCTCGACCTTCTTCTTCCCTAGTTAGACGAAATAAAAAAAATCTCACATGGCAATCGTAAGCCTGTACTCGCTTGCAAAAAAAAAAAAAAAAAAAAAAAAAAAAATAAGAAAGCACACACACACACACAACAAAACACAATACACACGACGAGAGACCTCGAGCTAAAGCAAGAGCCATCTGCAACCTTGTTGGGGAGTGTGTTGGCCTGTCCCAAATCCAACTCAACCGCCGGGACAGACCCAAGGAAGGGAATCCTCTGCAACTGACTGGACCGCGGAGCCAAAAGGGCAGACCGAACCAACAAGAATCAACAAAGCAAACTGACAAGCACCTGTTTAGACAGAAACTCTAAACCTCCGTCTCAACTCTCCACTCTTGGACAAGAGAGAAGACTCGCTCTTCTGCATCGGTAGATATATGTGTGGACGTGTATGAGTGTTGGTATGTTTGTGTGTGCGGAGAAGATCAGAGAGTTGGCGGGTTTTTTTTTCGTGAAAAAAGTCATGGTGTTATCGCATCGATCTTTTTTGTCGCGCGAGCCTTGTTTCTTTCTCCACTTTCGATCCACTCTCTTCTAGCAACCGTTTTCATAGCTCTTACAAAAAAAAAAAAACAAACTCTAAAGACAGAACCGAGGACTGGAAAAGGTTGGAAGGGGCAAACCGGTGCCTGTGGCTGGGCTGGTCTATCTATCAGGCACATGCAATATCCCGAACCTTTTCAGGTCACACACCAGTCAAGGCCAATCGGTTCCAGTCTGCAATCAACCTCCTTCCTCCTCCGGCTGACAACAACTGCACAGCCAAATACTCTGGCCTGGTTGGTCTTTGAAGTTAGCCTCTCTGCCAATTCATCCGCTTCGTCTTCTATTACATGAGGAGATCGTTTTGACCACCACCTAGACTTGGCCCGAGTTTACAAGAAAAAAAAAAAAAAAAAAAAAAGATAGAAAAGCCTGCCCTACAACTCCGTTCATATTCGTTGGGGTAACTTTGTTTCGTAGGCCTTGGGAGTTTGAACCATGCATGTCTCTTTTTCTTCTTTCCTCTCGCGTGAGAGCCCAAGGGATCGAATCTACGCGGCTAAGGACTCGGGAACTGTAGCTGTCTCCATGTGGGATTCTTTTCCCCTTTGCGTGATAGAAGATCAATCCCAGTCCATTCACCTGCAAACGGGGTAGGTAGGGTGGCGTTTGTACGTGCATGGATCGGGCAGGATGTTGTGGCACCAACAGGAACACAAAAATGGGTAAACATCGAGAAAACTTGCTTCTACGTTTTTCTCCACCTTTTGTAATTTGCATTGAAGTATTCGTCTCTTTTATTATTTTTTCCTCTTCACACCATCGTTTTGCTATTTGGTCCTTTATTCTTCTGACCTTCTTTCTTCTCACTCCCCCACCCAAGTCTTTTTTCCTTTTCCTGTCCCAAAAAGAATCTAGTCCAAGGCGGACTTGAAAAAGCAAGCCCCCTCCCCCCCACTCTTCTCTGTCAATTCCCACTTTCATATGCTTCTTTGGATCCCACCAGGTATCTGGGGTAATCTCACGCACAGGATTCACGACTGCTAAAAAAAAACCTGTTGTTTCCATTTATCTCTTGTCCTCTTCCTACAATTATATTTTTTACCACCACCCATGCTCTCCCTCTCCCTAGGAATCACTCAGATGTTTGCCCTTGCAGACTTTCTTCCTTTCTCCCCTATTTCTCTCCAAACGTCTGTTACACACAGCAACAGCAGCAGCAGCAGCAACAGCAGCATCTATTCCACACACACACACATTCTCACACACACTCTCTCTATTTTTCTTTCTTCTCTGACATGCGTTGGGAACGGTCGTCGACCTCTTTTCAATCATACACGTACGCGCGCTCTTCTTTCTTGTCGATAGCCTCAAGCTACCTTTATCACTAATCTATTAGGGGAGGGAAGGGGAGGGGGGGGCATAAAAATCAATCGTAATTGACCAAGAGCAAGAGCAATTCCTCAAAACAACATGTCCAACACGAGTCATTGAAACGGTTTGTCGCATGACTGCAGATTCGATTCTGAGAGAGAGAGAGAGAGAAGGAAAGGGAGAAGGAGAGAGAGAGAGAAAGAGAGAGAGAAAAAGCTATGTAAAAACTAAGTCAGGCAGGTAAAGCCTTATTGGTGAGATGCCACTGCAGTAACAGTGCTTGGTGCAGGTGGAGCGACCGCATGAATCCCGTCCACAGCCACAAGCCCTGCAGATGACGCTGAAGATGACGAGGCTGACGAACCCTCGGCACCGTTCGAGTGCTGCAAATGCAGTTGACGCTGTTGCTCCTTCAACATGGCCAGTTGCTCCTGCTCCGCTTGTTGCTGGCGAATATAGGCTGAGGCATCAAAGATCATATCACTATTATCGGCTCGTTTGCTGTTAATTAAAGAAAGAAAAAGAGGATAAAATAGTGCCATGATGGCTATTGTGTAAGTGGCAGCTCTAAAATGACTTTTACAAAAGAAATGAGTCTAGAGAGACGCGATGTATTCTCATCACTTACCCCATCTTAACCGCTGATGGAGTTTCGGTTGGTCCTGAAACAAAATACGGTGTTGCATCCGCAAATGGGTCCACAGAAGAGTCTGTAACTGCGGTACCCCCATTGTTTCCTCCCAGGTTGGTCGACATTGGCACTGCTGCCTTTGCTGGCACGGTAGTCGGTGCCGTAGGTGCCGTAGGCGCATAATTGCCTCCATTGTTTTGGTAGGTTCCGTTGCCTACGCCTGCTCCATCGTTGAAGGAAATAAGATCCTCAGGTCCTGGATTCTGCTTGCCATTGGACTTTGGAATATCTGTCATCTCGGATGCCTTTGTAACGCGTGCCAGATGCTGGCGCTCCATCATTTGGTTATACGCTGTGAATGCTTGGACTAATTCTTGGTTGCATGCCAGCAGTGATGCTAGGTGGTTGAGAAAAAAATAAAATAAAAGAGATAAAGATTAAGAAAAGGCAAAGAGTACTTTTTTCACTGAGCGAGAACACAGACGTCTGCTTTGAAAGGCGTCTCGAAAACATACTCAGCCATTGCTCGCTAAAGTTGGGGGATTCGGTCATCTCTGAGAGGTATTGTTGAATGCCACGCTGGAGCGTCAGACATTTGGAGTGGAATTCCTAGAAAATAGTCAAGGCAAAAAAAAAAAAAAAAAAATTCAGGTTAATATCCGTTAACAGTTCCCCAACATTAAATCAATGGATAACATTGGACTCTGCCATGACTAGCACAGTTTTCCATACTTTGATGAGCTCGTTCTCCTCGACGGCCTCCACTTCGGGATCTGCGAACGAAACGGCCTCTACAAGCATATGAGCATTATTCCTTGCCAACTCGATGTCCTGTGCCATTTGTCTCATTCGCTACAAGTATTTTTTTTTTTTTTTTTTTTTGGCCAAACCAAAGGGAGAATGATCAATACTTGTATTCTTGGGCTGCAGTCTGGCGTAAATCAAGTAAAAAAATTCTATTCTTGTCACTATTTTACCTGTTCTGGCGTCAAGGGCGCGCGTGGTGGAGAAGGGGGGGCACTTCTGGGGGCATTGGCCTAAAGAAATTAAAGGATTGTTAAGACTTGGGGCGTTCTCGTTCTCTTCCTTTTTTTTTAAAAAAAAAGTCTTCAAACTAACACTTACAGATCTTGGGGTATTGTTTCTGCAGAGTGTCTGGTACAGCTGTGGGATGATGGCCAAGCCAGGGTCGGACACAAACGCGTCTGCCCAACCCTCCAGTCGCTCCATCAAGCAGATCTTGACATTTACATCCGTCGCCTAGAGGGAGGGGAGGGGAGTCATTGAATATCCACACATAAGATCGAGGGTTAGGGTTGTATCGCTCAAATGGAAGGGTGGGCAAGAATGAGCACAGTAAAGACAGAGGCAGAGTTTTGCTCAGGCATGGAGACAGCCAGTCTCTGTGCTCGATGATCGTCTAGGAGAATCTCATCCAATGATCCATCCCTCTCCCTCTCTCCCTCTCCCTCCCTCTCCCACACGAACGGCCTGTGCCTCACCTCTGCAACTACAACAGCCCTGATATCCTCGACAAACTTTTCTGTTGCCAATTGTGCTACATTGAGCAGGAAAAAAAAAAAAAAAAAAAAAACAGTAAGGTGTCAGTTCTAGCCTGCCTGTTTTCGGGTCTAATGGACGACCCAGTTTAGCTGCGGTAGACATCTGATTTCATGCTTGCTTTTTCTTTGTGTACTTACCCTTAAACCTGGAGCCGCACCCATCCACCATTGCTTGAATCAGCTATTAGACACAGAGTAATCAAAAAGCATCAGTTCCACTCTATTCGTTTCGTCCTTTTCTGCACTCTCTCCTCTCTCTCTCCCATGCAAGGAGATGGATAGGGTCAGATCACTTTTTTCTTTTGCTAGGGGGGTCTCTTCCTACCGTGATGGCATTCATCTGCTGTTGTGGTCGCCCCATCCGGAGCTTTTTCCTAAGCGCCTTTCCTGCTTCCTTGGCACTGTGCAACAGAAACAATCCCGTGTAAAGTCCCGAGTGTCAAAAAGGCAATTCCAAGCAGGAGTTACAAAAAGCCGGCCATGGTACCAACCCCCCGTATTCGACATTGTCCCACGAGCAGATGTTGAATTGACGGCCCAGAGAAATAGGATCCAGAGGAACAGGAGCAAGGGCAGGAGCAGGAGCAGAGGGAAGAGACGAAGTGATTCATAAAGTGTAATAAAGTCGCGGGAAAAAAAAACGTGTGAAAGGAAAAAACGGGTCAGTAAATTGGATAGGAATCTTTTCTTGACACCATTGAGCCCCTTCTTCAAGTCAAGAGCTGGTTAAACCTTGAGGCCGAGGATAAGAAGTAAAAAAGACTCAGAGGCTCAGGCTCAGGCTGGTGGCAAAACAGAAAAAGCCAATGCTCCATCTCCCTCTCTTTTTTTTTTACCCATCGTCTTTGGCATTCACAGCGTCACAGAGTGCAGTGACCTGTTCCCATTGAGTGATGGAAGGCAAATTGGAGATGGCATCTAATTACGGAACCACAGACATGGAAAAGACCAAACGAACACGTTTCTAGCTTTTTAGTTTTCGTGGTTTTGCTCATATTGTGCTTTTTTTTTTTTTTTTTTTTTTGAAAAAAGCTCGGAGTTGAAAGAGAGGACGTGATGCCACTGGGATAAAAAAAATATGCATTCGCCCATTTTGCCTAGAGTGGTGCCACTAAAAGGTGAAAGTGGGGGGGGACAATATGGCAACAACAACAACAATAAGAAGAAGAAGAAAAAAATAAGACGAATACGGACTCTCCTCCTCAGACAGGTGAGATGGGTGGAGGAATTACCGATTTGAGTGGTGATTGCAGATTGCTTAGAGAAGAGACCCATGATGGCTGCGCTGACGTTCCGCTTTTTGCCTGATTGGCTCTTCTTTCTGGAAAACGTTTTGGTAGAGTGTAACGGGGGAGGGGAGAGGAAGAGGAAGAAGAAGACAAAGAAGAAAGGAGTGGAGTGTGAGCGCGGGTGTGTGTAGGAGAGAGGAGGTTGAGCTCAAGAGAGGTGGGATGAAAGATGCAAAGGTGATGGCAAGGGTGTGGATGAATGAGAATGGGGTGTGTGAGCGAGGAAAAGAAGAAAAAAAAAAAGAGAGAGAGAGAAGAAAAGAGAAAAGAGGAAGGAGAAGAAGACTAGGAGAACGGACAAGAGGCTGAGAACGTCTCTGGCCAGAAAAGGAGAAGAGCCAAGCGACGTGAGCTCAAAAGGAGCACAGAGCGACACACGGGCGAACCAAGAAGAAGGAAAAAAAGAAAAAGGACAAGACCAACAACGCAGTCGTCTGCCACAGCCAAAGACAGCCGCTCGCAATGCCTTTTGCCGCGCAACGTATGCTCAATCGCTCTTTTTCTTTCTCTTGCGTCCTTTGGTGTTTCTTGTCTTTGCTGTACTCGCCTCATTTCTCTATACACGACTCGGGCCGGGCCTATCCATCTTATCCTGCTAAAATGACTTGTACTCCTCTTCTTTCAGGAACCTTCGATAGCGCAGGCTGCAAGGGCCTTTTCTCCTGATGCTGATTGTGGGATGCACGCACAAGTTTGAACACACGGCATTTTTTTTTTCATGTCATGAGGACAGGACCAGGGGATAATTCTCTAAAAACTGCACCCTCGTGTCTTGTCCAGGGTCCGAACCCTTGTGGGCCAAGCCGATGAGCAAGATTCGAGTCCCGGGAAGAGTTGTGTCGTTTCTGATGTCGCCCTGCCCAGTAGGGTTTAAAAGGTCCACAAGACTCTTTCTGAGCACTTGGCAGGTTTTGAAGAATAATGGTAAAGGGCGGTGGATAGAGAACCCTTTCATTACCAAAAAAAATTTAGGCTGTTGCCTATCAAACTTTGTTCTCGTTGGCTATTGGCCTTGGGGGTTTCCTCGTTCTTGGCGGCTTTCGTCTGGATGGCTCCCTCCTCCCTTTCCTCACATACCCTGGATGGGCCACGGGTCCAAAGCCAAAGAGAAGCCAGCATATCGTCATTTCCTCTGGCCCAAATACCTTTTCAGGGTCCTTCACTCCCTATCTTTTCTCCGTCAAAATGTTGGCTGTTGCATCAGGTCAGGAACAACACAATTCTTCTCCACGTTGCACAGACATCAGCTGTTTTAGAACCAAGGTTTTTTGTGTATTTTTTTATAAAGACTCCTCGATGTTCTTTTTACAAATACAGTTTACTAAGGTAATGCATTCAAGAATCATTCGTCGTCCGTGATCCTACGGTAGCATGCCAAGTACTTGTCACCCTTATTGCGTTCAACCTTTTGTCCCTCTTCCGTTGCATTCCTCACATGCTCCACTGCAGGGTCATCAACCTAGTCGATCATTCAGCAGCCAGGAAGCAGGAGTTTGTCAGTCCTGTCCACAAACATTTTTACACACACACACACACACACACACACATACAAAGGGCGGAGATAGGCAATATCAAGAAGACAAAAAGACCAAATACATACCAATTCCTCATCAGGGATCCGGACAAACAGTGGGTGTGCTTCCAAATGTTTCACCATCCACAAGTGCAACTCCTTCACATCGCTGATTGTGTAAATGATGCCACCAGGGCGAAGCACATACGCATACTCTGACAGCAGAGTGGGTCTAATTGGAAAGAGAGAGAGAGAGAGAGAGAGAGATCGACACGGAGCAGCAAAACCAAATAGGGGCTCGTATTTAGTCACCAAAACCATGCTATCCGCATATTGATTCGCAGGGCAAAAGAGTGAGACCAGACAATGGCAGCCGAAACTTACGTGATAATGCGGGCCTTGTGCTTTCTCTTCTTGAAATGAGGATCAGGGAACAAGAAAAAGAGCTTGGAGAGCTAGTAAAAGCAAATAATATAAATAGTAAAGAGAGAAAATGGTCATTAGCAACCGATATGCTAGCCTTGCGTGTTCCATATCTCTTTAATTTTGCTGGTAGTCTGTTGCCTCACCTGATGCTTTTCGAAAAAGTTGGGCAAGAATTTCATGGCGTTCATACGCAAGATCGAAATGTTGTCATAAGATCCGGGATGCTTCTTTCGCAATGCCAAAATCTTTTGGTTCACGTATTCCTCGACCTTGACACGAATCTCCATTCCTGTAAAACATAAAGAGTAGGATATCCGTGGAAATAAATACATTAGTCTTGAATAACAAAATTGCTGAGGTTAGGTGCAGTATTATTGACCCATGGACGGGATCGCACATACCGAGCATCAGCTTGTCGGGGAAAACGGTTGACAGAGCAACAAGAAGACCGCCATATCCGCATCCAATATCCGCAAATTCGACCTTCTTTCCAGAGTCCTGAGTCACTGCATTTTCATCGCCATCCTCCACTGTCTTTGGGGCAAAGTGCAAAGGATAGTTCTTGGACCAGTCCATATGAGCGGGGCTAATGGGACTATAGAGCCAGAACCATGGTTAGATCTGCGTTGAAGCAAGAGATCCGGATGTTGTAGAAGAGACAAGGTAGTATTCTGCTGAGAAAGAGGCTTACTAGTCCAGATGGTGATCCGAGAAAACGTTGGCATGGGCGCGCTGTCGGAAGTACCGTTTCTAGCAGAGAAGAAGAAGCAAAAAAAAATCCGCATCCTCCTGGTTTTAGTCGGGTATATTTCCTTTCTTTCAGATGAAAAGTCGAGGTACATGTTGAAGAGGAATGGCAGCAAATGGCAGCATCCAGTTTGATGGTCCTACTTGGGGCAGGCGGATTTCTTCAGTCGTCTCGTCCTCTGCGGGACGTTTTTCGGGAACTGTGCTGTCCATGGCGATGCTTCAAATGGAGTTGATCAGTTGATGATCCAACACCAACACTGGGTCTAAAAAAAAAAAAAAGAGAGAGAGACTAGGTGACTGCTTGACGATTTGGAAGACTGCCGCACGGGCGCTACTCTTGCGTGCGGTATAGGAAGGGGCTGAAAACACGAAACTGAATCAGCCACTGGACAGAGCAGAAGAAGAGCAGAGGCGGCCTCAAGACAGGACAAGCGCGTTTACTCCTCTACCCAACCAGTCTTTCGCGCTGTAATCACTCATTCTCCTAGACTCTGTCCCAAGGTACCTGCCACAACTTTGTCGCAATGCTGGCAACCATGATACACAAATTTCAAGCCTCCCAAAGTCTGCAGGCTTCACTTTTTTTTCTTTTTTTTTTTTTTTTTTTTTTCTTTCTTTCTTGCAAGCTCATCCTCGAGACCGTTGAATTTCCAAAGAGTACTAATGGACTGCTGATCCGCCGTTGCCTCTCTAGTCTCTATTCCATCACCATGGCGAGCAAGCAGCGACAAATGACCTTTGAGGCGGGCGAGACAGTACTTTGCTTCCATGGACCATTACTCTATGAAGCCAAGGTAGATTGGAATGATTCACCAGGAGTCCTGAACCACCTCCTCTCCCCCCTCCCCCGCCCTCACCACCACTCGGATTTTCTGTTTGCCTCTCCCTTCCCCCCCTTCTGCCCCTTGAAGGAAAGTCCCCAGAAATGGTCAACTGAGATGCATATTTTTTTCTTTTTTTCTTTTTCTTTTTCTTGGACAATAGATTTTGAAGACGGACTGGAGAGTGCTGGACCCACCTCATGGAGATGAAGGACCTGTCTATCTCGTACATTACCGTGGCTGGAAACAAACGTATGTCGTAAGAGTGACATCAACCATCCGAAAAAAAAAAAATGGAATTGATCTGTTTCACTGCCAACAACAAATGTCATGGACCTGGTTTACAGGAGAAATCTCTACTCACTCGTTCTCTGATGATTCTTTTTCTTCTTCCATCTGGGTCCTTTTTTTTTTTTTTTTTTTTTTTAATAGATGGGATGAATGGGTACCAGAATCCAGAGCCCTCAAGATGAACGAGGCCAACTTGGCAAAACAAGCCAGTCTCCGGGAATCATATCCAGGAAAAAAAAAGACAGTGCCCAAAACATCGGCTTCGAGCGAAAGCTCTGCAAGAGGCAAACATCGTGCCAAGGACAACAGTGTTGACAAGGAAGAAGACTTT